>CM065141.1:3642500-4162500 GCA_033026305.1 Cirrhinus molitorella | reverse complement strand
TTATTTTATAGGTCAGAATTATCTCATTATTATGACTTTTTAATCTTATAGTTTAGAATTCTCTCATAATTATGCCTTTTATTTATAATTATCTCATAATGACTTTTTCTTATAATTTATAATTATCTCATAATTATGACTTTATCCTATAATTTAGAATTATCTAATAATTATGAATTTTTATCTTATAGTTTAGAATGATCTCATAATTATGACTTTATTTTATAATTTAGAATTACCTCATATTTATGATGTTAACATAGTTTAGAATTATATGATTATTATGATTTTATAATTTAGATTTATTTCATGACTTCTCAATGTTGACTTTCTGACATGATTTTATGCAATTTCTATTTTATCATATAATCATGCCTTATGTCATCATTTCATCATGAGATTTTATGTCATCATTATGATTTGCCAAACCATGATTTATTTAGTTTTTCTAAAGTGGCTTTCATATTGAGGATTCATGTACGAAAAACATTACGCTAAAGCAACTGTCCGTTGCTGATGAATGTACAATTACAACATAAAGCTGTGATTATAACATGGCAATCCACATACAATATAAAACTGCTTTTATTAGGCTACTGATATGAATCTTCATCTCATGAATATACAACATTTGAAACATAGTTACTCGGTATGGAAATGATATGTAAATAATCCCTATAATTCATCAGGACGAGCCAAATTGCTGGATACTGAATAGACGTCAAAGTATATGCAAGCTGTAATGAGTTAAAGCTACAAAAAGCAAAGAAACTCTATTTTTCAAAATGCATTCCTTTAACCTAGGGGACTATGAAATAACAGGGCAAATTTCTCATGACAGAGGGACAGGAACAAACGTCCAGCGGTACCAGACACAGGCCAGCACCGACCTCTACCACACATACTCTCTGTTCACTCAAACACACACAAGTGTACAGGACTGAATTTAACAAAGCCATGCTTTGCCACTTATGATTTTTTTTATGAAAAGAGGACACCTATGCCATTTGTACAAGCAGTATCACAAGTGAAAATGAGAAACATTTCATATTGTTATCAATGTCATGCGCACATTTCTGTCATTTCTAACATCTGGTTTTCCTCGATTTGTTTGTAATGCTCAGCAAGCAAAAGTCTGAAAGTGGGGCTAATCTGATTTGATCTCTTACAGACCATAGACACTAAACATTAACATACAACAAACGACTGGAAGAAAGTGAATTCCCCTTTTTCTGTATTTTCAAACATGCAAAACTTCATTGCGTGTGTGCAAAAGAGGAAGCTCCATATAATGTCCACACATAATTTCTGTAGTCAGTGACTGTCTGTTTATTTGTTTCTCGATGCAAACACTAGTATATATGGCTTCTGTTTACTCTGAGGGAAGTCTGCAGGCTTCCTAAAGGAAAACATGGCAAATCCCTAAACTCCATCTGACACCTTAATGATTCGTGCTTAATCAAAACGCTTACAGATTATTGATATTCATAGTATTAACCAGTAAAATAGTGTCTTTTGAGAAATACAATAACATTTCAAGTTATTTAAATGAAGCTAAAAGGGGCTAAAGTGTGACCATTCTGAGGTATTTCCATGCTAACTAATTAGCCTGCAAAGTTAACATTCTTGGTTACTTCAAGTAAAAAAAAAAACATTGTAGATCTTCATACTCGTGATATACAGCATACTGGTTATATCGATGTTTCTAAAATTAGACTAACTTTAATTTGATACCACAAACAAACTAGATATGATATACTACATAATAGCATGATGCTAACAGGATCAATGTATGATCTGAGCTTTCTCTCAGTGTTTGAGGTGAACTGAATGTTAATAGCACAAAGAATAACCGACCTGAAACCGCAGAGCTGCATATAATGTGTCTAACAGCACCGCCGTGGAAACACAGAGGAATTTTGAACTGGAAAAACAGTCACAGCTCAATTTATCCCAGAGCAAATTCTCAGACACCAGAAGGGGAGAAACAAACCATAACGGTGGGCCAAAAAGATCACACAACCATACTTTTCAAGCAAAACACTTCCAAAGAGAGAAGCATATTCGGTTAATACAGATGTATGCTTTGCAAAAATAGATTTGGATACTTGCTAATGTGACAAACTACACCTGTGGTTACGCCTGAGTGAATTTCATGCATTGAGTATACCTGAAGAAGTTTTTACTGATCTGATTATCAACAATATATGTATACAGTTAAGGTCAAAAGTTTACATCCTCCTTTCAGAATCTGCAAAATGTTCATTATTTTAGCAAAATAAGAGGGATCATAAAAAATGCATGTTTTTTTTATTTAGTACTGGCCTGAATAAGATATTTAACATAAAAGATGTTTACATTTAGTCCACAAGAGAAAATAAAAGTTGAATTTATAAAAATGACCCTGTTCAAAAGTTTACATCCACTTGATTCTTAATACTGTGTTGTTACCTGAATGACCCACAGCTGTCTTTTTTTTTTTTTTTTTGCTTAGTGGTTCATGAGTCCCTTGTTTGTCCTGAACAGTTAAACTGTCTGCTCTTCTCATATGCAGAGGGGCTCACTGATGCTCCAGAAGGAGAAAGCATGCACTAAGAGCCAGGGGTGAAAACTTTTGAACAGAATGGAGATGCACTACCAGTCAAAAGTTTGGACACACCCTCTTATTTAATGTTTTTTGTAAAGACGGTTCTTATGATTATCAAGGCTGTTTTCACTTGATCAAAAATACAGAAAAAAAATGTAATATTGTGAAATATTATTATGATGTAAATCAATGATTTTCTATATTAATATACATTAAAATTTAATTTATATCTGTAATTAAAGTTTAATTTCCAGAATCATTACTCCAGTCTTCAGTGTCACATGATCCTTCAAAAATCATTCTAATATGCTGATTTATTATTAGTGCTGGAAAGAGCTGTGCTGCTTAATTTTTTTTTGGAACCTGTGATACTTTTTTCAGGATTTTTTGTTCAATAAAAGGTTACAAAAATAACAGCATTTATTTAAAATAGAAAGGTCTTCTAACAATATACACTACTGTTCAAACGTTTGGGGTCAGTAAATTTTTATTCTTTTTTTTTTTTTAAATGTATACTTTTATTCACCAAGGATGTGTTAAATGAATGAAAAGTGATAGCATAGATTTACATTGTTAGAACAGATTTATATTTTGAATAAATGCTGTACTTTTTAACTTGTTATTCATCAAAGAATCCTGAAATAAGAATTGCAGGTCGCAAAAAAGTATTTGGCAGCACAACTGTTTCCAACATTGATAATTCTAATAATAAATCATCATATTAGAATGATTTCTGAAGGATCATGTGACACTTAAGACTGGAGTAACAGCTGATGAAAATTCAGCTTTGCATCACAAGAATAAATTATATTGTAAAGTATATTAAAATAAAAACTATTGTTTTATATTGTAATAACATTTTCCAATATTACTGTATTTCTTCTGTATTTTTGATCAAATAAATGCAGCCTTGATGAACATAAGAGACTTGGAGGGTGTATCCAAACTTTTGACTGGTAGTGTATATTTTTCATATTTTGCCTAAATAACATATTTTTAGAGGCTACAAGAGATATTTACATTTTTCCCAGAAGACAAAATAGGTTAAATCTACCCTGATCTTCAAATTCAAAAGGTTTTCACCACCCTGGCTCTTATGCATTGTTTTTACTTCTGGAGCATCAGTGAGCATTTGAACCTTCTGTAATAGTTGCATATGAGTCCCTCCCCAGATAGCACATGTACATCTGCAAGATGTCTGCAAAAGACCTCCTGATCTGGAAAGCATCTGCTGTGTACAAACATCTGGCAGACATCTGTAAGATGTCAGTTTTACATACATTCTAAATCATAAACATCTTAAAGACATCTAATAGACGTCTATTTGACATCTGATAGGAAGCGTCCAAAAGACGTATTGCAGATGAGCAAACTACGTCTTGCAGATGTAAATGCAGACGTCAAATAGACGTCTCCAAGATGTATGTGTGCTATCAGGATCAGTTGTCCTCAGTGTGAAAATATGGATCTCAAAATCATACAGTCATTGTTAGAAAGGGTTCAAATACGCGAAAATGATGGAAAACCAAAAAATTTGTGGGATCTAAAGGCTTTTTATGAAGAACTGCAGGCTGTTTAACTGTTCAGGACAAACATGGGACTCATGAACAAGTATCACTAAGCAAAAAAAATAAATAAATAAAAACACACAGATGTGGATCTTTCAGGTAACAACAGTATTAAGTATCATTAAGGATGTAAACTTTTGAACAGGGTCATTTTTATAAATTCAACTATTATTTTCTTTTGTGGACTATATGTAAACATCTATTATGTGAAATATCTTATTTGGGTCAGTACTAAATAAACAATAACATGCATTTTGTATGATCCCTCTTATTTTGGTAAAATAATTAACATTTTGCAGATTCTGAAAGGGGGTGTAAACTTTTGACCTCAACTGTAAATGTCCTCTAAGATGCATTTAACTACAAAACATGCACATAAAAAGCCAAAAAGAGCATTTAACAGTCGATTTAGCATTAGCATTAACATCATGACAAAAGTGAGGCCTTAAAAATCACCCTGGGAGCAGTTAAAAGGTAAAATTAGTGCTCGGAAATGCTGTAGGATCATTTGTGAATGACACATGCTTTGGTATCTAATGCAATGGCCTTAATTAACTTGTAAGTGTATACGGAGTGATTAAATCTAAGTTAGCTTCTATACAATTATAGAACAGGTGTGGATCATTCACACATGCCTACACTTCCTGCTTATTTAAGACACATGCGTGAAGTACAAAACCGGCTCGGTTAGCAATAAGAACCTCGGCGAGGAATTCAAGGTCTTGCCCTGACATGCTATTCCTCTTTATTTCAGACCTAAAAGCAACAAGAATCACTCCAAAAATGGCGCACAATCTGTGTGAGAGTGTATTACTGGCAATGCAATCAAGACCAACACCCTCACGAGCCTGAGAGTTCATGACTACTGTACACACAGACCCCGAGGCCTGGAACGCCTTTTGTTTTTAGTTGTATTTTTCATTCTGTCCCCTATTAGCTGGGAGATGTTATGCATTTAAAGCCTAATTCATATCCCACTGCTTTTGGAAGACCTAAATATTTTTCTAGCCTTTAATTCGAGGAGTCGGTCAGGTTCAAGCCGACTTCTGAACGCCAGGTCAAGTGTCCTGTCGTCCCACGGTGGATCGGATTACAGCTCTTTGGCTGGGATGTGCAAACGCTGTACGGAGCACGCTTGGAGAGGCCTGTTATTATTTCCCTGGGTCATGTGTTGTTTTTCCTCTGTTCATTGGTTCTCTTTGATCTCACCCTGTGCTGTCATGCGGCTCACAAGAGAACAGATGCTCGGTTTTCACATAAAGCGATAATGACCTTACAGACGCTTTACTGTCCCCTAAATGCAGGATGGGGTCTTTGGGGTCTCAGTGGATGCTTTCTATCTACAGCCGGTAACTTAAAGTATAAAACCAATGTAGTTTTATCCATTAAAAATATTAATAAACTCAAATGTATTAAATCAGAGGCTGTTTACATTCTTAAATAAATGTTATAGGTTAAACTATCCACTAAAATGAAATTTTCTGCTGGCGTAATCAGTATAAATAATGCAAATATACAAATTAGCCTTTATATTATTGTTTCATTAATATGAACAAATAATATCATAGCATAACGTGTTTCCATATAAAATTAAATCCCACACCATATTATTTCCTGACAAATGTTCTGTTTACATATTTAAATGTCACATTATAGACAATTAATACCTTATGAATGCCATTTAATGTTGTTTTGAAGGACTTTTATATTTTATAACCATGTACAGTGGTTTTTTAATAATTTAAGATTTATTATAAGCCAGAAACATTGGTTGAATATACTCCCAGAGAGCAACAGTTACTGATTATATATATATATATATATATATATATATATATACACACACACATACAAATTTTAGCTTATTTTATTTCATGCTAAGGCAACATTTCCCATTTTTATTTTATTTAACTTAATGTACTAAAATATCTAAAATAGATAAATACATAAAAAAATACAAAAAATACTAAGAAATTCAATAAAAAATGACAAAAACACAACAAAATTACTAAACTTTAAATAAAACAAATTAGAAATGTATATATATATATATATATATAT
The DNA here is from genome assembly GCA_033026305.1 of Cirrhinus molitorella. Lineage (NCBI taxonomy): Eukaryota > Metazoa > Chordata > Actinopteri > Cypriniformes > Cyprinidae > Cirrhinus > Cirrhinus molitorella. Next base: position 4,156,284 of record CM065141.1, on the reverse strand, counting down.
ATATATGTAAAAATAAAAACTAATAATGACAAAAACACAACAAAACTACTAAAATGTTAAATTAAATAAAAAAAAACTTACATAAAAATAAATTGTATACCTCTGTAAATATAAAAACAAAAACCAATAACAATTACAAAAAAACTAAAAAATTACTAAACTTTAAATAAAACAAATTAGAAACGTATAAATATATATATATATATATATAAAAAAAAAAATGTACAAATAAAAACTCATAATGACAAAAACACAACAAAACTACTAAAATGTTAAATTAAATTAAAAAAACGTACATAAAAATGAATTATATATATATATATATATATATAATACACATACATATACACACACACATGCACAGACAAACTAATGTAAATCTAAAAATAAAAATGTATTCAAAATATTAGCTATATTAGGATCTCAATGCTAAAATAACTGATGTTACATCAATATCAGTATTAATTAGCAAATTACAAATTGAACTGAAGTCAAACATCAATGTTGATTCAACATGAATCAATGACTGTTGCTATCAAGAATACCGTTCATAAACTTGTGTGTCATGCATTACCAGTGCAATATAATAACCTCTAATCGACTTCTACTGTAGGGGGCTGGAGGCATGCTGTGTATGCATTAGTTGCTATTAGCAACTTGATTATTTAAAAACACCATCATCCATTGTACGCTAAGATCCATTGTGTCTGAACACGAACGGTAATTGTGTTGCGACCGTTATAGGGTGTGGACATGAAACTGGAGAAATCATACTGGCCTCCTTTCAACACACTCACACGTCAAATGTTTGCCTAAGGCATTTTTTTGATCAGCGCTAACTTATTCTACAGATTAACGCTACGTTAATTAACCTGATAGGCACAATAATGATTGAAGGAGTGTGAAATCACTCTTATTTTATGGGATTAAATCTATTCCAAATCATTAGCGTTAATCTGGGATCTGGCCTGATACAGAGTCATGTGATCAATCACGCCTTCAGCAAACTTAGGATGAAACACATTTCCGTTCTCCATAATAATCTACTGACCTCACCACACTGAACACATCGCTGCACCTGTTTAAGCAACCTGTTTAACAACATTAAAACCTCATGCTGATTGCAGTTTCTCAGATGTCAGGGTTTTACTAAAGGAGCTGTAAGCATTGTTAGAATACCACACATGAATGGATCTACTACCTAAAGGATTTCACTGAAACGGGTGTTTTGAGAAATCACATTATTTCTATGACTATTTTTAGCCAATCAGAAGCACAGAAATTATGTTTTTTGAGGAAAACATTCCAGGATTTTTCTCCATACAGTAGACTTCAATGGGGATCAAACTGCAGTTTCAATGCCGCTTTAAAGGACTCTACTCTACAAGTTAGAGAATAAGGGTCTTATCCAGTAAAATTTCCAGCAATTTTCTGAGAAAAATACAAATTTATACACTTTTTGACCAAAAATGCTTGTCTTGCACTAGCTCGACTTCACGCATTACATAATCAAAGAAAAGTCAATGCGAAGAAAGTCAAACGGCCTTTACAACAAAAATTAAAACAACGTCTACGATTTCGACATTTTTCGCCCTACCCTACTTTTTTTAACTGAAGTATACAGATGAACTAACCACAGATGACTTTTCCAAAAAGATTACACAAGAGTACAGTGAAAGTCAAAAGTTTACATCCCCCTTTCAGATTATTTGACCAAAATAAGAGGGATCATACAAAATGCATGTTATTGTTTATTTAGTACTGACCTGAATAAGATAATACACATAAAAGATGTTTACATATAGTCCAGAAGAGAAAATAATAGTTGGATTTATAAAAATGACCCGTTTCAAAAGTTTGCATCCCCTTGATTCTTAAAGGGGACCTATTAGTCCCCTTTTTACAAGATGTAAAATAAGTCTCTGATGTCCCCAGAGTGTGTATGTGAAGTTTTACCCTTAAAATACCCTACAGATAATTTTTTATAGCTTTTTGAAATTGCCACTTTTAGGCTATGAGCCAAAACGTTTTTGTGTTTTTTTACCTTTAAATGCAAATGAGCTCATGCTCCCGCCCCCTTTTCAGGTGAAGGTGGAGCTCTAGAAGCTAAAACGCTTGGGAGACATTCTAGTCAGTGCAGCAATGGTGGACTGTGTCAACTCACTCAGGGGGTGGTTCTATGTTAAAACGGCAGTGTCTGTCAACATTTGTGGGTGGGGCCTGTGGATAACGTGATGTCACATTAGCACCAATGCTGAAAACACGTCGTTGGGAGACACAGTTTATGACATATGGGGATTAAAAAAGGAGTGGGTGGATTTTTATGACTATAGGGTGGTGTGCATACACTGCCAACACACATTTATGTCCAAACACCATGCAAAAGTGAATTTTGCATAATAAGTAACCTTTAAGACTGTGTTGTTACCTGAATGATCCACAGCTGTGTTTTTTGTTTAGTGATAGTTGTTCATGAGTCCCTTGTTTGTCCCGAACAGTTAAACTGCCTGCTGTTCTTCAGAAAAACCCTTCAGGTCCAACAAATAGGGTGACCATACGTCCTCTTTTCCCCAGACATGTCCTCCTTTTGGACTTAAAAAATGCATCCAGCCAGGCCTAAATTGCCCAAAATGTCCAGGATTCTGCTTTTGCTTTCTGCAGTCCTCATTCATTGTGTGCGGTTTTGTATTAAAGTCTTGCGCGGGACTGTTTTTTTACAAGGTAATATTGAATATCATTTTCACGCATCACAGAGTCGCTATCAACATGCAGAGTATTTAAATCGCTCTGGATGCAGCTTGTGTTGGATGTAGGGTTGCCAAATCCACATTTTTTCCACAGAATTGGGCTGACTTTAAACTTGTGGCGGGTTGATTTTCACCCGTGGGTTAAAAGTTTGAAATATTGCATAAATTCCATTTTGACTAAAATGCTTGTATTGAAACATTTTGCATTCTGCCTGTGATAAAACTGTGGTAGATATTAGTTTTGTGAAGGATGGCCACTGTGGCAAGAAGCTTTTTAGCTGTGTTTATGATCAATCTGCATAATGGTGACTGTAAAATACGTAGGTTTTGGTATAGAAATTTTGATACCAAAACTAGGCCCCACAGTCCTGCGTCCTCTTTTTTGAAACCTAAAATATGGTCACCCTACCCACAAACTCTTTGGTTTTTCAGCATTTTTGTGTATTTGAACTCGTTCCAACAATAACTGTATGATTTTGAGAACCACAGTGAGCGTTTGAACCTTCTGTAATAGTTGCAAATGATTCCCTCAGTTGTCCTCAGTGTGAAAAAAGGGACCTCAATATCATACAGTCATTGTTGGAAAGGGTTCAAATACACAAAAATGCTGGAAAACCCCCCAAAAATTGTAGTTGAACTTCTCAGGACAAACAAGGGACTCATGAACAACTATCACTAAACAAAAAACACAGGGTCATTTTTATAAATTCAACTATTATTTTCTCTTGTGGACTAGATGTGAACATCCTTTATGTGAAATATCTTATTCAGGTCAGTACTAAATAAACAATAACATTCATTTTGTATGATCTCTCTTATTTTGGTAAAATAATTAACATTTTGCAGATTCTGAAAGGGGGATGTAAATGTTTGACCTCAAGTGTATATCAATTTTAATAATAATAATAATAAAAAAGACCAATTGTTTCGCTAGATAAGATCCTTTTTCCTTGGCTGGGATTGTGTAGAGGTCTTTGAAGCTGCAATGAAACTGCAATTTGGACCTTAAGCCTGCTGATCCTCATCGAAGTCCATTATATGGAGACAATTCCTAGAATGTTTTCCTCAAAAAACGTAATTTCTTTGTGACTGAAGAAAGAAAGACATGAACTTCTTGGATGACATGGGCGTGATTACATTATCAGGAAATTTCCATTCTGGAAGTGTACTTCTCCTTTAAGTCTGAGCTCTCATGAGCGAGAAATTCTTAACATCGCTATGACATTCCACGACAGGATCATAATGAAAGTGGAAGTTTGTCTGAGCCACAAACATACTGAGCTTTAATGTCTTGGACTTGAGTGCGCTGATTAATCACACTATTTCCTTCACTTCCTGTGGTTTAGACTGAAAACGAAGTGCATGCTTCCCGTCAGGAACATAGCCAGGAATTTCTCCTTCTTAACTGCCATTAAATGTCACATGCATCACTTTTCAGCTCTCTGCAAGTCACCTTTGGGAGTTATCTGACATCATCGACAGCAAAATTCACTCAAGTCCACAATATGAGGCCCACTAACCCCTGCTCATAAATAATAACACGTGTGATTGGCTGCCTAAAGGCATGATGTCACTGGGTCACTCCAGCTGTGTGCCCCACATTTGAGCAAATGAGCTCGTCACTAAGTTCAGAAGCAAGCTGAATGTCTAAAAGGAGTGTAGAAACAATTTGAAACCCTGATACAATTAATAATGAAGGCTGAATTTTTACACCCATTAGTAAAATACAAAAGTGTCATTTATCAGTAAATTTCTTTCAAAAAAACTACTACTTAAAGACTACTTAAAGGGTTAGTTCACCCAAAAATGAAAACTTACCCTCATGCCTTTGGAGAAAAAAAAAAGATATTTTGAAGAATGTTTCTACTGTCCATTTGTGATCCTATATATTTGTAGCAATAGCCAAAAATACATTGTATGGGTCAAAATTATCTATTTTTCTTTTATGCCAAAAATCATGATGATATCAAGTAAAGATCATGTTCCATGAAGATATTTTGAAAATTTCCTACTGTAAATATATCAAAACGTAATTTGTGATTAGTGTAATATGCATTGCTAAAAACTTTATTTGGACAACTTTAAAGGTGATTTTCTCAATATTTAGATTTTTTTGCACCCTCAGATTCCAGATAATGTATAAATAAAAAACAATAATAAAAAAATTGACCTTTATGATTTTGTGGTCCAGGGTCACATTTAATAAAAATCAGTGGGATGACATTGGACCAATGTTACTTTACAATCATTGATAAACTATTACAATTTTTTTGTTGTTTTGTTTTTAGTTCATATTAAATAAAAAAAGAAGAAGTTTATTTTTTATTATTTATTATATATTTTTATTTTATTTTTTTCCAAAATGTTTTTAAATGTCTATAAATACATTTTTTTAAGGTTTAGTTTTACTTTATTTTAGTACTTCTAGCTAAAGTAAACTAAATGAGTACTATTATAGATGATAGATAGATAATTTTACAATCATTGATACATTATACTAATTTTTATTAATATTTTGAATTTATTTTTATTGTTTTTAGTTAATATTAAATAAAAATATAGATTTTAGATTATTAAATATATAATTTATATTTTATTTTTTGTAATGTTTTTAAATGTCTATTTTTTTTTAGTTTTAGTATCACTTTATTTAAGTACTTCTAGCTAAACTAAACAAAATGAGTACTAGTATATACATTATCATATTAGTATATATATTATCTATCTATCTCTAGACAGATTAGATAGACAGATAAATAGATAGTTGATAAGCTGATATACTACTGCAATTTTTAGTAATATTTTGAAATATTTTTTATTTTTAGTTAATATTAAATTTTTTAAAAAGTACTGATAATAATACTAATTTTTATTAATATTTTTATATATTTTAGATTATTAATTATAGAATTTATATTTTATTTTGTAATGTTTTTTACATGTCTCTATATATTTTTTTTAGTTTTAGTATCACTTTATTTTAGTACTTCTAACTAAACTAAAAAAAATGAGAAATGAAAGCTGAAATAAAATGTTTTTTCAGTTAACATTTACTTTTTTTTAAAGGAAAACTACTCACCAAAAATATATTTTTATGCTTTTAGTTTTAGTTAACAAAAATAACCCTGCATTTACTTTCACTGTATTGCTAAAAATAACACCGAGACATTTTTCGAAACATCTTTAGAGTTAAAAAAAAAAATTCAGTTCTGAGTGAACTTCTTGTTTAAACAAAATGAAGTTTGTCTGAGTGCACCATACCTTTCTGCAGGTGGATGATGTCTGGAAAGTTGGACAGCAGGCCCTGATACAGCGACAGTTTATCCAGCATGTGAAACAGGTCATATTTGGGCTGCTCTGCGAACATCTCCCCGATGTTCTCGTAGGTGCGGCCTGTGTGCGAGATGGCGTTGCTCAGGGCGTCCGAACTGTACGGAGGATCCAGCAGGAAGGACTGGCTGATGGACTGGAAGGCATTTCCCAGTCTCTGAAACTCCTTCCGGAAGCCTCCGAGATGTTTGCGGACTAGCTCCGACGCAACGTGCGTCAGCTGCATCACGCTGTCGTCCATCTTTTTGGCGAACACCTTAAAGGAGTCGATGCGCTCCTCCACGTCCTGTAGATCCTGGTGCTCGTTGGGAATCTGGAAGGTGAGCATGAAATGCGCCCCGACCATCTCGTCCTTTTCCGCTCGCCTCTTCCCGAGCTTCCACTGCTTGTCGTCTCCGCACATGAGAAAGTGTTCGAAACCCTCGTATTGTGACAACACGGGGTGGCTAGTCATGTGGTCCATCCATAAAATAAGCCTCCTCTTCCTTTTCTCAATAAAGTCCTCCTCGAATCGTCCCGTGGCCTGTTTCTCGGGAAGGTGCGGCACGGAAATCACCGTGAATTTGTGCAGTAGTCGGTTGTAGAGCCAGTCAAAGTGCTTGTAGCGGCGGTACACCGGCCTGGCGGTGTGACTGGGGGTGACGCGGTATGAAATGTATGTCTTAATGCCTTTGAACTTCGTCTGTTTGGTGGGGTCTTCAACGGAACAGGTGAAGGGTTGAGGGTTCTCCTTCCACTGAGGCCCGCGAGGGCCCATTTCGATAGAGTAGGACTCGGCGATTTTGGCCATCATGGGAACGTCGCCAAGTATGAAGGCCTCCACACCTGAGCGGACGAAGCTGGAGAAACGGTTCAAGTTCCTGCCCACCATGCTGCCCTTTCTATTGCTCGACATGCTGTCCTGGCGCTCCATGTAAGGCTTGGCCCGGTAGTGGACGTTGGGGTTGGAATACGGACTTTGGGAATGTCCATTGGCGCCTCTCCGAGGATCTTCGTCCTCGACCACCGTCGAGGTCTCGTCCCAGTCGTCCCAGTCATCGTCGTCGTCGCTCGGGAGCGCCGTGGAAGTGGTATTGATATACGACAAATCCTTTCCAGGGGAGCTTCCAGGAGAGCTGAGGGAATGATCCGTCAGGTTGGAGCCGGAGCGGTTCCGGATGATGTGAACGTACGAGGCGGGGAACAGGCCTCGCTCTCCTCGGCTGTTTTCCCCTTGCAGCCAGCCGTCCACAGAGTTCTCGTCGAAAATCACCAGCTCCTCGTTCTCCTGGATGCTGATCTCTTCCTTGTTCTCGCTTTGGAAAGTGTAGAGGGCTTTGGCTCTCACTGACATTTTTGTAACTTTTGCAATCCAGATAGGCCACAAAATACGTTCCTTACCTCATATCAGGCTGCACAGATCAAATCTAGCAAAAACAGAGCTGTTTGATAACTTAAACGTTTGGTTATGTAACTTAGTACAGCAGTGCTCGTTAGTATATTCATAGTACTTTAACAAAACTAGCAGTTTTGAAGCTGGTTGATCAAATAACCAAGCATTTTTTTAAAGTTACTGACCACGGAGGACAAAAAAATCAATTTCAAGGGAATTTAAATAAAGTAAATAAAGTATTACATGTTGGAACTCCCTGTCAGGTTGTTATTCTCCAACTTCCCTTAATTTATGTCGTTTCATTATTCCACAAAACTAGAATCTTCAACCGCAACAAATAAACCGATAAATCCACAAATCCCGTCCAGCAGAACCGAGACACCGGCAAACACATTCAGTTCACTGTCTCATAATAACTGTGTATTAGTCTTAGGCATCTTGTGTGCTGCCAAAAGTGTTAAAAACAGAAACAAACGTCTGTTTTGCAGTGCGGCTGAGCTAAATCCCAGATGAAAACATTATCCCAGCATTTCGTCCCGGGCTGAGATGAGAAATAAACGCATCCTTTGCATTCCACCAACAAAAGAACAAAAAGTACACCTAAAGCATCTTTATAATCCACGGATCCACTTCAGAACGCTGGTGTGTTCATTATATTCCCTTCGAGATGTGATTCAACAGGCCCGTGAGGAGTTTTTCATAAAGTATTTCTTTACTTTGAGCACAAACGCAGTAACTCTTTCCATGACGCGACGATCGAACAATGAGAGTAAGCGCAGTTTAGCGTGAGCTTTTACAATCGCGTTTGTGGCGCCGCTCGGCGGTCAAGTAAACAACTGAAGCATCTGAACGATAGAGTTAAACTGATTTGTCAGTTTCTAGTAAACCCCAAACACGTCTGATTCACCACAATAACTCAACTAGAGAGTGTACAATGACTTTTTGCCACTGGGTGACAAACACTACAATAGAAGGTGGAAAGGATCCTCATATGCGATGAGAAAAGTAACAGCCACCACGTGATGTCGCCATCGGTTTCATTCTGAATAATATGTTTGAACGAGAGTGAAAGTAGACGATTTGGAGTTAAATATGATAAATATAATTATAGGTAACGTTTAAAATGTTAGTCTCACTACATACACTTCCAGTCAATAGTTTTTGAACAGTAAGATATATATTTTTTTAAGTCTCTTCTGCTCACCAAGCCTGCATTTATTCGATCCAAAGTACGGCAAAAGCAGTAATATTGTGAATTATGTTTTACTATTTAAAATAACTGCTTTCTGTATGAATATATTTTAAAATATACATTTATTTCTGTGATGGAAGCTACATTTATATGCTGGTTTGCTGTTCAAGAAACATTATTATTATCATCAATATTTAAAACATAAATTTTTTAGGGCTCTTTGATGAGAAGAAAGATGCAAAGATCAGTATTTATCTTAAATAAAAAGCAAAAAGTTTTCGTAACATTTTACACTATATCATTTAAAAATCCAGCTAATATATATTTTCCCCCAAAATAATTAGAGATATATATATACGTGTGTTTGTGTGTGTTTAGAAATAAATTGTACAAATTAATTTTATTTAGCAAGGAGACTTTAAATTGATCAAAATACATTTGTAATGTTACAAAAGATTTCTAGTTCAGATAAATACTGTTCTTCTGAACTTTCTATTTATCAAAGAAACCTGAACAAATATACTTAGCTGTTTTTAACCTAATAATAATGCATCTTATTCACTACAATAATTCAACTAGAGAGTGTACAATGACTTGTTCCCACTGGGTGACAAACACTACAACAGAAGGTGGAAAGGATACTCGAATCTACCATTCAGACACATTCAAATCTTACGATTTTTGGGAGCATCTGTGAGGCATTTGTACACAAGAACGTATAATCCGTTAAAAGTAATATTTAAAATGATTAGTATTTTAAAATCCGTCATATTAGTCTCTTTTAGAGATTTTTTTTTAAATATTGTTATCCAGTAATCACAAATGCCTGTGATTGGTTTAATCTTAAATGCGATGAGAAAAGTAACAGAAACCACTTGATGTCGCCATAAGTTTCAGTCTGAATAATTACAAATCGTTTGAAGGAGAGTGAAAGTAGACGGTGAGGAGTTAAAGTATCATTATAGGCAACGCCTGAAACGCTAGTCTCACTACATACACTACCAGTCAAAAGTTTTTGAACAGTAGATGTTGTTGTTGTTGTTGTTTTTGTCTCTTCTGCTCACCAAGACTGTATTTATTTGATCCAAAGTACAGCAAAAGCAGTAACATTGTGAATTATGTTTTACTATTTAAAATAACTGCTTTCTATATGAATATGTTTTAAAATATAAATGTATTCCTGTGATGGAAGCTACATTTTCAGCATGATCCTTCAGAAATCATTATGCTGATTTGCTGGTCAAGAAACATGTAGTAATATTATTATTATTATTATTATTATTATTATTATTATTATCAATATATATACTCAGCGGTTTTTGACCTAATAATAATAATAATAATAATAATAATAATACTACATATTTTTTAGCAAATCAGAATATTAGAATCATTTTGTAATGATCGTGTGACTGGAGTATTGATGCTAAAAATCCAATTTTGGAATAAATTATTTTTATAGAATGTATATATTTTTTAACAATTATAATTTGTATTTCGTCAAGTAAAATGATTTTAAAATGAATTTTTCACCCATCGGTGAAACTCAGCGATGAATTTTGGTCGGCCGCGATGACGCGTGATGACGTCAGCGCGCCGTTGCGTTTTCAACGTGTGTTTCTCTGCAGAAGTAGGTGTTTGTGTATTCCGCTGTTCTTGCTTTCCATTCCGTTTGTATTTTCTATTACTCTTTTAAATCATGAGTAAAGGATTTTAAGCGCAGCTCTGATGGGATTGTGATCACGTGTTTGCTGTCACGCTCTTCTTGCAGTTTGCTTATCTGTACGTGGTGTTAGTTTTGTGTTTGTCCATACGAGATGTAAATAAGTTCTGTTTGCATTTGAAATGTTTCATTAGTCTTAAATACACGAGAGACACTTATTGTTGCATTTAAGTGTCTCAAGATGATTTGAACCCCTCTCTGTTTTGTCACAGGTCCATCATGGATGCTCTGACCCAGGCTCTCTCCTCCAGCTTCTCTGTATCCAGAGAGCCAAACAGCACTTCTGCTCCCCATCCACGCCTGGCCCAGTACAAAAGCAAATACAGCGTCCTAGAGCAGAGTGAACGGCGCAGGAGGTTTCTGGAGCTGCAGAAAGAGTAAGTTTACCTTCTACAACCACCCAGAACACACTTTTAACACTTTAGTGGGCTGCAATGACACTGATAGACAGAGCTGGGTAGTAAGTGATTAGATGTAATCTGGATTACGAATCAGATTCCAAAAATGAATACTTGTAATTAGAGTAAGTTACATTTTAAAGTACTCGTAATCAGACTACAGTTACTTTTTTATGGATTACGTGATTACATATTATTCACACAATAGTAATAAATTATTCATAATTCATTGATTCCCTCTAATTTCTCTTTTTCATCTTTTAAGTTGTCCTTTCTAAAATAGTCTACCGATTATATACATTCAGAAAGTTTTGTGGACATTCACACATAGACTAGTCATTAGTCAGGTGGCGACACAGTATTTGACCACTGGATTTACAAAAGGGTTTCAACATTGCATCAGCTACTGATGAACACATTCATTTTTATTTGAATTATCACTCTGTAGTTTTTTTTAAACCATGTATTGTGTCGTTGGAAGGCTTTTGTCTTTCATACTCCATTAAAATGCAACGTTATTTCTTATTTACATGCAATGCAGGCATTCCCAAACTTTTTGTCATCTAAACCTTATTCACCAAATATATTTACTTTATGTACCCCTGAGATTTTAAAAGAAATATTTCAATAATTAAGTTTCACTTTGGCATGTTGAAGTTGATTAATGGCCACATGGCATGCAGGTAAATAAAAATATTTCATCTTTTTTAGTAAGTGTTTTATTTTAATTGTTATTTAAAAACAAAGACTAATGAAACACAATGACGGTTCACCTTCTAAATGAAAGAGACAAATTTCCCATTGAAACCTGAGGCTAGACCAGCCAATGCCCATGCGCATTTTCTGGTCTATCCTGAAAAATAAGGATAACACTTTTTAAACACTATTTGAGCATAAGAATCAACATTCATGGAGAAATTAATTTGAAATTAAATTGTAATTTAATTGTGAGTTCAGCCAGCAGTTTTTGAGATTTCAGGATTTCCCTATTCATTAAGATAGGGCTTGGTCTTTTATGAGCTGCCTGAAGGTGTTGCAAATATGGCCACCAAGTAAAGAGATATTTTTTATGATTTAATTAATTGTTACCTTTTCATTAAACCCACAAACACTCTGCAGTTCCTGTTCGAACCCTAGTTTGGGAAACCTTGATGTAATAAAATGTTTAATGCACTTCATGTTGTAAATTACAATGAATGGAACATATTTTCTTACTCTTTGCATTTTTACATCATTATGCTACAAGATAATCCTATTTAAATCAATGTGATAAACGAGTTAAATCGAAAGTAATCTAAAAGTAATCTGATTAGATTACCTAAAATATGTAATGTAACTGATTACATTACTGACTACAATTTTTGTCATGTAATCTGGAATTAGTAACTGATTACAATTTGTAAGTAATCTACCCAGCTGTGACTGATAGAATGCATTATGTTTGCAGGAAGAGGTTGAACTACGTGAATCACGCCCGTCGTCTGGCTGATGGAGACTGGACCAGAGCTGACAGCGAAGATGAGGAGGATGAAAAGAAGAAGACTCAGCAGCAGCTGGAGAACAGTGCTGATGAAGAAGGGATGGAGATCGAGCAGAGGAAAAAGCTGCCGAAGTATTATGCCAACCAGGTGCTTAAAAACACATTGACACTCAGTTACATGGAGCAGTCTTAAACACAAACAGCCTGTCTAGTTTGATTGAGAAAGGTTTTGGCTGGAAAGCTATAGAGGGTTTGCTCTTTGGACATATTGATGACATTGCACAGTTAATGTACAACTGAATACATTGTAACCACATAAAAACCGTGTGGAAGCTTCTAATTCATATGGAGAAGGACTTAGTAAGCAGGAAAGGGTGCAATATTTTGACAAACTAAAGTTAATAGGAGGTAAAGATACATACGAGCAGTACTAATTTAGTATTAATTTAACGATTATTTTGATAATCGATTAATCTAACGATTATTAGAACGATTAATCAACTAATCGTCGATTATTTTACTAGCTAATCAGTATACTTTGATTTTCAGTTTTTGCAAAAAATTATGTTATACATATTCTAACATAAATTAAGATCGCTTTAGCATATTTAGCATATTATTTAATTACAATTATTATACAATGAATTGGTAATACTTTGGTTCATTACATAGCATTAGTTAATATGAACTAAGAATGAACTTTTGCAGCATTTATTAGTCTTAGTTAATGGTAATTTCAACATTTACTAATGCATTTCTAAAAATCACAAGTTTTTTTTTAACATTTGGTAAACGCACTATGAACTAACATGAGCAAACAATGAACAGTTGCATTTAACAACATTTAAAAAAAAAAAGATTACATAAATGTAATAAATGTATTGTTCATTCACGTTAATTAATACATTAGCTAATGTTAACAAATGATACCTTATTGTAAAGTGTTACCAAATCATTATACAAATGGATATATTTGGCACACAAAATGAGATGACAGACAGAGAAACTGTCTTATACACACCATTCTGCCTAACATCTCCTTTTGTAAGACATAAGAATAAGCAACATAAAAAGGTGAGTGATAAGATGCTCTGTTTGTTTTGGATAAACTATTTTATTCAAAATATGTCTTAAAATACCTTATAGGGTTATAATAACCAAAACAGTTCTGAGCTAGATCAAGCTTTGATCTCTGTAAACCAAACTATCACTGTAATGAAAAAAATTGTAATTTTCCCCACTAATAAAAATATTTTCTCACTAGCCATCTACACTGGAGAGAGCTGCTTTATAACAGGAAATCAAGTTGTAATTCTAACTGAAAGCGACGGGTTTTTCGTGTTAAATACCGTAAAGCTGTTTGATTTAAGGCCATCTATTGCATAATGTACTATATGAATAAACATGATGTGAGCGGACTTTACTGGAGTAAGTTCATGTTACTGAACTGCAGAGCTCGTGCAAACATCCACATCGTTGTAATCAGATGCATTTTTAACTGCTGCTTTCACACTGTTGTCAGTTTTCGTTGTTTACTTCGTTACTGAGAGGAACGCATGCAATACATTTACATATTCATAGAAACGACGCTTAGTTTCAACTGCGTTTGTTCTGAAGCGCTCTCTTTTTCTCCTGAATCGCATTCTACAGTCTTGCGCTACAGCGCCACACTGGTCAAACCGCATTATTGCAGGCTCTTACATTAGATCATATGAGATCAGATGACTACTCGACAACAAAAATATTTGTCGACAATTTTTTATTGTCGACGTTGTCGATAATGTCGACTAATCGTTTCAGCCCTATATTAATTAAGATATTAGTCTAATATTTCACCTACCTGACCGGAAATGAACAAAACAAACACAAATGTTGTCAGGATTCTTGCCCTGCAAATCCAGGTTCAGTTTGGCCAACAACAAATGCTGTTTTTTTGCACTCTTCTTATTGATTTGCTATAACTTTTGGCAGTCTGTAGTACTTCAGATGTTTTTCCCGGTTCGACCGATTAGTACAGCCCAAAACATGACTTTAATTGAACATTTTCAGCAGCAATAATCAGCCAAATATGCAAGTTGTGAAAACACTCTATAAATTAGTTGTTTTATACCTTTTATCAAATTACAAGTGATTCTGACATAATCATACTGTAATATCCACCACTTTCACAATTAAATCAATGCTTAAGAACACATTTACAGAGATAGCGATTTATATATAGCATTCTTAAGATCAGGGTGGAAAATGCTTAGTTTTTGTTTCAAAAAGCTATTAATAATTGTAAGAAATTATAAGTGGTTATGCATGAATATGTACTGTTTATGTAAGTATATTATAGTAAAAATACTGCAAAAGTGATGCATTGTAATGCTGTCTAAAAAGCTTTGACACTACCAGTCAGAGATTTTTTTATGTTTCACTACCAAGATTTTATGTTTTTAAGCAATAACTGCTCACCAAGCTTGCATTTATTTCAGTACAGCAAAATTGTGAAATAAGATTTTTACCATTTAAAAAAATAATGTTTTATTTAAATATATTTTAAAATGTAATTTATTTGTGTGATTTCAAAGCTGAATTTTAGCATCATTACTCCAGTCACATGATCCTTCAGAAATCATTCTAATATTTAGATTTTCTGCTCAAAAAACGTTTATTATTATTATTATTATGATGATGTTGAAAACAGCTGAGTAGAAGCATTTATCTGAAACAGCATTTATCTTAAATTGTAACGTTATAAATGTCTTTATCATCACTTTTGATCAATTTTAAGCATCCTTGCTAAATAAAAGTATTAAGTTTTATAATTTCTATAATTTCTTTCCCAAAAAAATAAATAAATAAACATTATGCTGACTCCAAGCTTTTGAATGGTATAGTTTATAATGTTACAACGGCTTTTTATTTCAAATAAATGCTGATCTTTGGATTTTTCTATTCATCAAAGAAGCCTGAAAAATTTACTGAATGTTTTAAATATTGATAATAATAATAATAATAATAATAATAATAAATGTTTTGTGAACAGCAAATCAGCATTTTACAATGATTTCTGAAGGATCATGTGACTGGAGTAATGATGCTGAAAATTTAGCTTTGATCACAGAAATACATTTTAAAATATATTCAGATCAAAGCAGTTATTTTAAATAGTACAAATATTTCAAAATCTTACTGTTTTGCTGTACTTTGGATCAAATAAATGCAGGATTGGTGAGCAGAAGAGACTTCTTTACAAAAGCATTAAAAATCTGAAAACTTTTGACTGGTAGTGTAAAAAAAGGTCTTTTGATATTAAAGTTGTATTCATTTCTGTTGTGTTTCTGTTCTCCAGCTGATGCTGTCAGAGTGGTTGGTGGACATCCCTGCAGATCTGAGCTCTGATTGGCTGATGGTGGTTTGTCCAGTTGGAAAGCGTTCCCTCGTTGTTGCCTCCAAGGTTCGGATCTTTTTCAATGAAATGCTCTTCTCTTGAACTTTCTTTTCATCCAACATTCCTGAATGAAATGTGTCACAGTTTTCAACAAAAATATTGATACGCACTACTATTTTCAACACTGATAATAATAAGAAATGTTTCCTGAGTGGCATTTTAGAATGATTTCTGAAGGATCATGTGACACTGAAGATGGGAGTAATGATGCTGAAAATTCAGCTTTGCATCACAGGAATAAATTACATTTTAAAAGATATTCAGATACAAATTTGTTTTTTAAACTGTAAAAACATTAAGTTGGCTTGAGAAAGCCAACTTACTGATCTGCTATTTAAACTTCTGAGACTACATTTTCTAACTGCTTCAGCTCTACAAACTCCAAACTCAGCCCAGATCTTCAGACTGATCTGACTCGAGTTGCTATATCTTTTCTAGCTGATCGGACTTATGGTTTTCCTACAAATAACCATTAAAACTGTCAAAAATCCCATAGACTTACATTGACGGAATGTTCAAATGAGCCAAGACTATTCAAACTCCAACTGACAAAACTCCTATTGTACTATTACTAATCCATTTAAACTTGCTAGTCATGTTAACATGCTAGTGACTTGCTAATCATCCTAACAACATGCTAATAACTTGCTAATCATGTTAGAATCATGCTAACATGCTATTAGCTTGCTAATCATGCTAATTACTAAAACATTGCTAGTAAAATGCTAGAATCATGCTAACATGCTATTAGCTTGCTAATCATGCTAATTACTAACACATTGCGAGTAAAATGCTAGAATCATGCTAACAACATACTAGTAACTTACTAATCATGTTAGAAACATGTTAATCATGTTAGAAACATACTAGCATCTTGCTAATCATGCTAGAAACATACTAGCAACATGCTAATCGTGTTAGAAACATGATGATAATTTGCTAATCATGTTAACAACATGCTAGTAACATGTTAATCATGTTAGAAACATACTAGCAACATGTTAATTATGTTAGACACATGTTAATATTTGCTAATCATGTTAACAACATGCTAGTAACATGTTAATCATGTTAGAAACATACTAGCAACATGCTAATCATGTTAGAAACATACTAGCAACATGTTAATTATGTTAGACACATGTTAATATTTGATAATCATGTTAAAAACATGCTAGTAACATGTTAATCATGTTAGAAACATACTAGCAACATGTTAATTATGTTAGACACATGTTAATATTTGATAATCATGTTAAAAACATGCTAGTAACATGTTAATCATGTTAGAAACATACTAGCAACATGTTAATTATGTTAGACACATGTTAATATTTGATAATCATGTTAAAAACATGCTAGTAACATGTTAATCATGTTAGAAACATACTAGCAACATGTTAATTATGTTAGACACATGTTAATATTTGCTAATCATGTTAACAACATGCTAGTAACATGTTAATCATGTTAGAAACATACTAGCAACATGCTAATCATGTTAGAAACATACTAGCAACATGTTAATTATGTTAGACACATGTTAATATTTGATAATCATGTTAAAAACATGCTAGTAACATGTTAATCATGTTAGAAACATACTAGTAACATGTTAATTATGTTAGACATGTTAATATTTGATAATCATGTTAACAACATGCTAGTGACATGTTAATCATGTTAGAAACATACTAGCAACATGTTAATTAAGTTAGACACATGTTAATATTTGATAATCATGTTAACAACATGCTAGTGACATGTTAATCATGTTAGAAACATACTAGCTACATGCTAATCGTGTTAGACACGTTAATATTTGAAAATCATGTTAACAACATGCTAGTAACATGCTAATCATGTTAGAAACATACTAGCATCTTGCTAATCATGCTAGCAAATTGCTAATCATGCAAGAAACATGCCAGCAACGTACTAGTAACATGCTGATCATGTTAGAAACATACTATCATCTTGCTAATCATGCTAGTAACATGCTAGAAAATTGCTAATCATGCAAGAAACACGCTAACAACATTCTAGCAACATGCTGATCATGTTAGAAACATGCTAATAATGCTAATCATGTTAACAACATGGTAGTAACATGTTAATCATTTTAGAATCATGCTAGAAACATTCTAACAACTTGCTAATCATGCTAGAAACATATGAACATCTTGCTAATCATTATAAAAACATGCTAATCATGTTAGAAACATATTATCAACATGCTAATAATGTTTGAACATGCTAACATCTTACTAACAAAATGCTAGTAACTTTCTAATCATGCTAGTAACATGCTAGTCGTGCTGGCAACATGCAACTAACTTACTAATCATGCTGGAAACATGTTAACAACATGTCAGAATCATGCTAGAAATATACTAGCAACTTGTTAATCATGCTAGCAACATGCTAGTAACTCGTTAATCATGCTAGACACATGCTAATCTCTCTGTCTATAATCTGACTCTATCTGTATCTATCTTTCTGACTGTATTGTCTTCAAAACATTCCTGTTTTAAGCTTAAAAACCACTTTAAACTTCGAACTATTTCAGACTAAAAACTATCGAACTTGTAAAACTTAACTTTTACAACTTTTAAAACTTACAAACTTTAAACTTTTAAAAGCTTTTTAAAACTTTCAAACTTTCTGGTCAGGCTTTCTCAAGCCAACTTAAAGTTTGTCTTGACAAACTTTTTTTTATCTAGTTTATATTTATTTTTTTTTATTTTTTAAATAACTGCAGTCTTGCTTTTTTATATTTATGTATATATGATGCAGTATTTTCTGTTTAATTTTCATGATTATTATTTCATCCTTAGGGATCCACATCATCTTACACCAAAAGCGGCTACTGTGTGAATCGCTTCCCTTCTCTTATTCCTGGTGGCAACAGACACAACTCTGCACTGGGAAAAGGTTAGCATCTCTGCAATTGTCCTACAGGTTCATCACACTAGAGTGTGCTAGAGTACTGCAGTTCTCAACCATACCAGAAAAAAAGTGACGCATGTTTTATATAGATTACACCATCCTGGATTGCATCTACAGTGAGGTAGACAGAACATACTACATCCTGGACGTCATGTGCTGGAGGGGACATCCTGTGTATGACTGCTCAGTGAGTGATCATTACATGACACATCTGATGTGATCTGTTGACATTTCTGTAAACTTTAGTCACATATTCTACTCTTTTGTTTTGGACAGTTTTACATAATTAATTTCTCTGAAGTATACTTAGGATGTTTGTTGCACTAAAACAACCATAAATGTAGTTTTAGATGTGTCATGAGTGTTGGGGAAAGTTACTTTTAAAAGTAATGCATTACAATATTTCGTTACTCCCTAAAAAGGTGACTAATTATGTTACTTAGTTACTTTTTATGGAAAGTAGTGCATTACATTAATTTTGCGTTACTTTTGTGTTACTTTTTAAATCTGGGGCTTGCTTGTTTGTTTTTAATATAAAAACGTTAGATTCTTAGCAAATGTAAAAGCCCTTTCACACCAAAATGAAAATAAGTGAATAAATTAATTTCACATTTGTACAGTAGAACTGTAGGAAAAGAAAGTTCAACACTCTTCAGCAATGAGAAAAAAAGCAGAAATGTTAGTTAATCTAAAGTAAGTTTTGCTTATTAGTAAAAATGCTTTTCTTACTTAGATTTTTTGTCTTGTTTCCAGCCAAAATATTAAAAAAACCTTAAATCAACACTGTAAACCCGAACAGTGAAATTAATTAAATGAAATGAGTTGATTTCACTCAAATAATAATGAAAGTTCATTGGACTTAATTGAAATAAGTTATGTAAACTCAAAATGCAGTTGTAGTAAACTGAACTAAACTGAGTTTTCTAGTTCCCAGCATGCTTTGCATCAGACAACATGGAAAATAAATGTTGAAATTAAGTGTTATTTTGTGTGTTTTTGCACAAGATTAATGTAGAGAGACACAAGTTAGTACTTAAATGCTGTGTTATGTTAGGATTTACATAAGTTTCTCTTATGTTGGTTTTGTAGTGTTACCATTGTGGTAAAGAGTAGAGCCTGTGGTTAGGTTGAGGATGCACAGTATGTGTATATTACTGTTATGATGAGTGGGGTGGGACCATGGAAGCAAGCCTGGGATTGGCTCCCATGGCTCTCGGCCCGCCACTCTTGTTATAAGAATGTAAAGCTTTGCTAACTTAAAAAAAAATGAGTTTGATTACTCAAATGTTTTAAGGCAATAAGTTTCTTCAAATGTTTTGAGTATTCTTAACTTATCAGGTTTTACAGTGTATCAAAATGATTGAGTTGGGTTATATATAAATTATTTTGCATGAGTACAACAAACTCAAAACTAGATGTTTCTGCTTACTTAAAAGTGGACATTTCATAACTTAAACAATTTGATGTAACTGATTACCTCAATTTTTTTGAGTTTTGACAACTTATTTGGGATTACAGTGAAGAAGGATTTTCTAGACAAGCAAAAATTGTCAAAATTAAGTATGTTTTTGCTTGAAACAAGCAAAATTATCCCCCAATGGGGTAAGCAAAATAATCTTGTTTTCTGTTTGAAATAATATTTTTTTTCTTACCCCACTGGCAGATTATTTTGCTTGTTCTAAGCAAAAACTCAATTAATTTTGAGTTGTTTTTTCTGAAAACAAGAAAATAATTATTTACTTGTCTAGAAAATCCTTCTTGATTTAAGAATTTTTTGATATTTTGGCTGGAAATGAGACAAAAAATCTAAGTAAGAAAAGTATTTTTGCAGTCATTGGTTAATAAAATTGGATTCAATATTTAAAGGAAACAAAAAGTAACTGGCATTACTTTTTTGAAAAAGTAACTCAGATATTTTTTTGTAAATGAAAAAGTAATGCGTTACTTTACTAGTTACTTGGAAAGAAGTAATATTATTACGTAACTTTTGTTACTTGTAATGCGTTACCCCCAACACTGGTCATGACTGATGTTCAAATTAAGATTTTGACATTAAGGAGACATTAAAGCAGCAATTCAGCATATTAGAATGATTTCTGAAGGATCATGTGACACTGAAGACTGGAGTAATGGTACTGAAAATTCAGCTTTGCATCACAGAAATCATTTTTGAATGCTAATGTATGTAAACGACCTTTGTTCATGTGGAGTTAATTTTCATAAATGGTTCTGTATTCAAATTCTGGTTTGTTTGCACATAATTATTTTCTTACAATGAAAAGCACAAACTGATGTATTTTCACAGACTGAGTTCCGGTTCTACTGGCTGCAGTCTAAAGTGGAAGAGGTTGAAGGTCTTTCTGAAATTTCCAAGATTAATCCTGTAAGTGAGCAGATAACTGGGTCTGTGAACAAGGCTGAACTTTGAGTTGAAGTACTTGGTTCATGGTCTGTTCTCTCTCTCTCGCTGCAGTTCCGGTTTGTGGGTCTGAATAGCATCAGCTGTTCGACGGAGTCCATCCAGACGGCTCTTGCACACGAGTACAACTTTACAGTAAGAACGTTCATTATTTGACATGCTCAGTCTATGAAATAGCATTGATCAAGTTAAGTATGATGTTTTAGTTATATTCAGGACGTCTAGACACAATGGAATACAAGGAGGCGTGTACTAGCAGAATTATGTCATTTACTAGAAACATACACTATATGTTTTTACATATTGAGAAAGCCAAACTACTGATCTGCTGCTTAAAGGATTCGTTCACTTTCAGAACAAAAATGTACAGATAATGTACTCACCCCCTTGTCATCCAAGATGTTCACGTCTTTCTTTCTTCAGTCGTAAAGAAATAGTTTTTTAAGGAAAACCTTTCAGGATTTCTCTCCATATAATGGACTTCTATGGTGCCCCAAAGTTTGAACTTCCAAAATGCAGTTTAAATGCAGCTTCAAAGGGCTCTAAACGATCCCAGCTGAGGAAGACCGGTCTTATCTCAAACAAATTGACAATTTATATATACTTTTACATGCTAGTAATTCGTTAATCATGTTAGAGATGGGCTAGCAATAAGCTAATAACTTGAATAGAATAATTTGAATAACTTCCTAATCATGCTAGTAATGTTTTAATCTTGTTAACAACATGTTAGTAACCTTCTAGTTATGTTAGAAACATGCTAACAACATGTTATCATGCCAGCAACTTGCTAATCATACTAGCAACATGCTAGTAATTTGCTAATCATGTTAGGAACAGGCTAGCAATATGCTGATAACTTGTTAATAATGCTAACATGGCTAGACTATCATGCTAATCATGGTAGAATAATGTTAGCTACTTCTTAATCATGTTAACAACATGCTAGTAACATGTTAATCTTGGTAGAATGTTAGTAACTTGCTAATCATGCAGGTTACTAGCATTATTCTACCATGATTAGCATGTAGCATTATTGAGTTATTAGCATATTGTTAACCTGTTTCTAACATGATTTGCAAATTATTAGCATGATTAACATGTTGCTAGCCTGTCGTTAGCATAATTAGAAAGTTACTAGCATGTTGTTAGCAACATGCTAGTAATTTGCTAATCTTGCTAACAACATGTTATTAACCCTAATTATCCTAGAAACAGGCTAGCAATTTTAATCATGCTAGAATCATGCTAGTAACTTGCTAATCATGCTAGCAACATGGTTGTAAGTTACTGATCATGTTAGAAACAGTAGCAATGTGTTAATAACTTGTTAATCATGTCAGAATCATGCTAGTACCCAGCAAACACAGAACGTTCCCCTAACGTTCCCATATGGTTCCTGTTTGGTTATTTTTTTTGGGAACCAAACGAGAACGTTCTAGGAAAGTTCCCTGTAGGTTCTCTTTTTAATAACCTAAAAAGAACGTTCCCTGCAGGTTTTTTTTTTTTTTTTTTTGAATTTTATAACCTAAAAAGAACCTTCCCGGAACGTTCCCAGTAGGTTCCCGGAATGTTCCCCTAACCTATAGGGAACGTTCCCAGAACGTTAAGAAAACTTTCCTGGCTAACCAACAGGGAACATTCTCAACTAACGTTCCAGGAACGTTCTGGGAACCAAAAATTGTTAGCTGGGTAACTTGCTAATCATGCTAGCAATTTGTTAATCATGTTAACAACATGCTGGCAACTTTGCTAATCGTGCTAGAAACAGGCTAGCTAAAATGCTAGTAAAGTGTTAATCATAATAGCAATGTACTAGTAACTTATTAATCATGTTAGAAACATGTTAACAACCCGTAAAATTCATGTTAATCATGCAAACAACATGCTAATCATGCTAGCTAATTGCTAATCATGCTAGAAACATGATTAGCAACATACTAAATGCTAATCATCTAATCCATCTTCAAGTTTTTACAGCTGCTTTAAACTTTCAGGCTAGGCTTTCTCAAGCCAACCTAAAGTTTGTCTTGATTAAACTTTCTTATTTATTTTATTTTATTTTTCATTTAGTTAAAACGCCTGTCCAACGAATGCTGTTTCCGGGTCTAGCCTCAACTTATTTCCCTCAAGAATACTATCTCAACGGCCGTTTATGAGCATTGTTTATTCATATTAAACATTTAAGCTAAACGTCGTGGTGTACACTACAGCCTCCGTGCTCACAAATCATTTTTATATTTATTTATTTATATGTATATTTTAATTGTCTGGTGATCTAAGATTTCGGTATTTTTTAGTGGTATTATATCACATTGTAAATGTATATTAGCACTGTTTGTTGTTTTCTTGTGGTATCTGATAGAGCGTTTGGAAACGGAAGTGGCGACGCGTGACGTCAAACTTAACAAGCGGATTAATTATTGTTTATAGGCCTATTCAAAGCTGCAGAAACTTTGTATTTTAGACTTTTTAAAGGGATAGGTCTCCTAAAAATGAAAAATCTGTCCTTAATTACTCACCTTTATGTCGTTCCAAACCTGTAAGACCTTCGAAGTAGATAAGAACACAAAAAGATGTTTTTGATGACATCCAAGAGCTTTCTGGCCCCTGCATGGACAGGAATGCAACTGACACATTCAAGGCCCAGAAAGGTAGTAAGGACATTGTTAAAATCCATGTCCATGTGACATGGATTTTGACTGCTTCATGACAGTGCTTCAACCTTAATATTGTGAAGCTATGAGAATACAAAAATAACAGCTTTATTCAGCAATTTCTTCTTTTCTGTGTCTGTTTTCATGGATTATTTTAACAGTAATAAGGACTATTTTTGTCCTTACTACCAGTGTTGGGTGTAACGCATTACAAGTAACATAATAATATTACTTTTTTCAAGTAACTAGTAAAGTAACGCATTACTTTTTCATTTCCAAGAAAATATCTGTTACTTTTTCAAAAAAGTAACGCCAGTTACTTTTTGTTTCCTTTATGTATTTAATCCCATTTTATTAACCAACGACTTTGCTGCTGACCTTTGTTGATCCAATTCAACTGAACACTGCAAAAATACTTTTCTTACTTACATTTTTTGTTTTTGTCGTTTGCCAAAATATAAAAAAATTCTTAAATCAAGAAGGATTTTCTAAGTAAATAGTTATTTTCTTGTTTTCAGAAAAAAAAAAGTCAAAATTAAGTGAGTTTTTGCTTAGAACAAGCAAAATAATCTGCCAATGGGGTAAGCAAAAAAAATCTTATTTCAAACAGAAAACAAGATTATTTTGCTTACACCATTGGGAGATTATTTAGCAAAAACAAACTTAATTTTGACTTGTTTTCAGAAAAAAAGAAGACTATCATTTTTACTTTTCTAGAAAATCCTTCTTGATTTAAGAATTTTTAGATATTTTGGCTAAAAACAAGACAAAATATCTAAGTAAGAAATTTTTTTTTTTTTTTTGCAGTGTACTATTTAGCAAAAAAGTAGCTAAGTAACATAATTGGTTAATTTTTTTAGGGAGTAACATAATCTTGTAATGCATTACTTTTAAAAGGAACTTTCCCCAACACTGATTACTACCTTTCCAGGCGTTGAATGTGTCAGTTGCATTGCTTCCGATGCAGAGTCAGAAAGCTTTTGGATCTTAATTTGTGTTTTAAAGATGTTTCTAAATCTAGAGTTTTATCTAATCTAATCTAAATCTAAAGTTTTAAAAAATGTCTTACAGGTTTGGAACAACATGAGGGTGAGAATTGATGACAGAATTTACATTTTTGGGTGAATGTACCATAAAGGGACTTCATTATTCCTCTTTTTTAGGTGGATGGGCTTCTTTTCTACCACAAGGAGACCCACTACACCCCTGGCAGCACCCCACTGGTTGGCTGGCTCAGACCCTATATGGTGGCAGATATCCTGGGCATCGAGGTGCCACAGTGTCCCCTCACCAGCAAGCCCGATTATGCTAGCCATCAGCTTCAGCAGATCCTGGAGCACAAGAAAACCTCTACAGAAGTTCGTCCGGCCGACCAAAACGGCCGATATGAACTGGAACACCTCTCCACACCAGAGACACAGCTGGAGAACTCTCACAGCACTCAGAAAGAGAGCATGGATGTGTGAAAACTTCTGCATTAACTTTTTATAGCGCACATTTCACAATTAAGCACACGCATGACCGTGAAAACAATCTCATTTCAGGAGAACACCAATGTCAATGAGTTTTTAATTGCTGTCTTTAAAATTGCTCTTCAGTTCTAGGTAACACAGATGGACCTATTTCTGTAACTGTAATCACAAAAATTAAACTATTCTGCTTTTTTGCAGATATTATTTTAGGAAACATATAGGTCTGCTGAATTCACCTACTCTGTTTAGTCATGCATCTTCATTGGATTTTATACATCGCTTTTTAATTCGGATCTTTTCTGTAGATCAGATCATTCAGATTCAGCTGGTGAAAAAACCTATGAATAGTTTTTTTTAATTTGTGTTATGCCTTCAATAAAGTTTTATTATCTGTTTTGTTTATCCCTTGGTCTGGATTTTTTTTTGCGCAGCAAATCAGCATTGTAGAATGATTTCTGAAGGATCATGTGACACTGAAGACTGCAGTAATGATGCTGAAAATTCAGCTTTGCGTCACAGTAGTGTTGTAGTCAAGACCACCTAAACCAAGACCAAGACTTTAAGGGTTTGAGACCAAGACAAGACCAAGACTTTACTGTGAAATGTCAAAAAAATAAAAAATAAAAAGGCATTCCAGTGGTGAATTTTATTATTATATAGGATTTTTTTTTATTTTAAATTGGCAAATATATACATGTACAAGCTAAAAACAACTTAACCATCTTTATTTAACACTTATTGTCCGTTTTATCATAAGACTAACATATTACTATTTTGCTGTTTCCAAAATTTAAAATGTAGAAAATTGTAAATACCCAAGATATACACTGGGTGTCAAATGTTTAGAATAATTAAGATTTTTTAGTGTTTTTGAATGTTTCTTTTGCTCACCAAAACAGCATTTATTCGCATTTATATATTGCTTAATTATGTAACATTATATAAATATGATCATACAAGCTTAACAATAGAAATCAGTATAGAAATATGTTATTTAGGCTATTGCATTTGTAAGATTTGGATCCAATCTCATGATGTTCACAAAGACAATGCACTTGCAATTTAGTGATATCCACACAGTAGTGGTCTTGACTGGTCTTGAAGTAAAATCCCGAGTCCTCTTAATCTGAGACCGAGACAAAACCAAGACCATCAAAAAATGTACAAAAATGTCTCAAGTACTACAACACTTCATCACAGGAATAAATTACATTTTAAAACATATTACAATTTTAAACAGTTATTTTAAATTGTAATAATATTTCACAATATTACTGTTTTTACAGTATTTTTGATTGAATAAATACAGCCTTGGTGAGCATTTTAAACTCTTTTTACAGCCAACTTCTGAACAGTAGTTTATATCAGATCAGATCACACTAAATTTATTGTTTCTATTGGCATCATCGCAACTGTTTTTAGCTTTGCCAAGGAAATGCTGGCATCATCAAAATCTCTGGTTGAATGTCAAACACCTCACACACAAATGTGCAGATGGTTATAGTGGGGGTGCTTTCGTTGATTTGAAACCACTAGGTCACTTCCCGCAGAAAACCAAAGCGTAATCGGAGAGTTTAGTTATTAGTCAGTAGCTGCTTTCCAGGAACTCTCAGCACCTGTCAGCCCAGATCAGACTTCCCGGATCACTCACGTAAGACCTGTCACTCAATAAAAGTAAGTCAACAGCCTAGGCCTACTCAAAACATGAAGTGCATCAAGAATGCTGTCTAGTTTTTAAGACGTAGTCATGATTTACAGCTGCTCAAATGCTGTTTTGCCTGACTTCTGTGAGTATAGTTTACTGCTATGAGAGCTTTCTCTAAGTGTGATTTTCCTCTCAGAAAGTGAAAGCACTTGCGTGCATTTTTCCAGCATGATGTCATGCTCTCCTGTCAGTCATTCTAGCCCATGGAAACCCGCCCACAGGAAGCTCTTTGTTGTTTTATCGGATCGGTTTCTTGGCAGATTGTCTTGCGTCAGGTTTAAAAAGTAAGACTTTTACGCCCTTGCGCCCACAATTATATCTGTGCAGAACGGAAACTTTAAGTGAAATAAAAAACTGACATCAAATATTGCTCTGATCTATATTTAGCTGTAGTTTAGGAACAAAATGGACCCACAAAACAGTTTTAAATGTTGCAAATCCCTAATAAACACTCACAATTAACTACAAATAGTGGGCAACAAGGTATCTAAATGTTTTATTCTAAATTATTCTATCCAAAAGCTTTTGTATGGCTAAAAATAGCTTGACTCTGATGACACTGGAAGACAGGCACATAAAATGTACAAATGGAAATAGGTGGATAAGTACAAAAATAGAATTGGGGTTTAATGTATTTAATTAGAAAACTAATGAAAAGGTGTGTGAATGACGTCTGATTCGCGAACGAATCATTCTTACAAATTTTAAAGCGATTCGCAAATTATTCGGCTCACTTGAATTCATAAGAAATGCAGAAAGTATTGAACTAAAAATGTATTTCACTAGAAAAATAACACTTAAATTGGTGCATATGAACTCATCTAAATACTTAAATAACTAAACAATAAAAAAATCATACATTTATTTTTTTTAAAAATAGAAGTAATCTGCTTCATATGTATTAAATGAGAAAACTTACTTTTAGTTATGAAAATATTAGAATAATATGTCATCATTTACATAACTAAGTAAGTGTGTGTGTGTGTGTGTGTGTGTGTGTGTGTGTGTGTGTGTGTTTGTGTAAATGACGTCTGATTCCCAAATGAATCATTCTTAAATATTTGAAAGTGATTCGCAAACCACTCGACTCACTTAGAATCATACAAATGCAACAAGAAACCAATATTAAATTAAATATGTATTTCACTTGAAAAATAACACGTAATTTAGTGCACAGGAACTCATCTAAATAAATAAATAAATAACAACAACAATAACATTCGTTCATTAAAAAAATCCGCTTTTTATGTATTCAATTAAAAAACGTACTTTTAGTTATGAAAACATTTGAAGAATGTCATCATTTACATAACTAAGCAAATGTGTGTTTGTAGCCTATGTGTGTGAATTACGTCTGATTTCCGAATGAATCATTCTTCAATCAAATATTTGAAAGTGATTCGCAAATCACTCGCCTCAATATGTATTTCACTAGAAAAATAACACATATGCTGGCGGACAGGAACTCATCTAAATACTTAAATAAATAAACAACAACAACAACAACAACAACAACAACAAAACATCCGTTTATTTAAAAAAATTAATTAAACCGTTTTTGAACCACTTCAATGAATAGAGCCGTTCGAACGAACCGATTCGCCACAAAGATTCGGACTCCTCGAGGTTTTTATGAATGGAGAGGAGGAGCGTCGTTCAGTTTCTAGTTCTCCATTGTGGCCAGCAGAGGGAGCGTCATCTTTCATCTTTCACTGCTGTTGCTTTTCAGGAGCGTCTTATCTTCATTCGCCTTCTCGCGTTATAGCGTCTTAAAGCTCCCGGATGACGCGGAGGCGATCGTTTAATATAATACCAGACCTCCAAACAAACTAACCGGCCTTCGACGGAGTTTCGACGGAGCACCGTGATGAATTTCTCGCTTCGTCACACAGGCGGGCGGACCGAAGCTCCGCTGGAGCACCATTAGTGTATGTGTGTAAAAAAATATATATATGTGGATCCAACCGAATCCGGACCGGATCATGAACGCGCCGCTGTGTCGTATGCCGTGCTGAAGTGGCGGGCCGCTGAAAACGGCGCGAGTGTCGCGCTGCTGCTGCTGCTGTTAGCCTAATCGCTGCTAACGGGCCTAAAAAGCCCAGTCTGATCTGTACAGTCCGATCTAAACAGCTGTGTGAGCTTTAATAAGGTCCTCCAGCGGGGAGAGCAGAGGATGGCCGGCCGCCTGAGTGCTGAGGAGGAGCAGGTATGAAATACCATCACAATCCGCTTAACCCAGATTCTCTATTCCAGCGGTTCTGTTGCTAAGCAACCCGGGGACACTGTCCGGTTGACTAGAACACCCTTACAATGGTTTACCATGGTAACTTTAGTTCAGACCTACCTAGTTACCTGAGTTGTTTTTGTAACGATACTATAAAGTGGGATCAAAGTCAGAGTTGGAAATTCAGAGTTTGTATTATATGTATGCAAATTGTGTAATATCCAAGGTACACATTTCTAGTAATTGTAAAGTTAGTTCTCATAATGTATTTTCAGAAAGTTTTCAGAAATATTCGTCCTCTCCCCAAATTTGTCACTACTGAAACAGTTATATATAATTGAATAAGAAGGGTTATATTGACCGGTTAAGATTCTGCTTACATCTTCATTGTAAATATAGATATATATATATATATATTTCTATTTTATTAAATCGTTTTCAGTGGTAAATCAATAGCAATTACAGTTTTAACTATATTTCAAGTGTGATTTATGAGATTTGTTGTATTTTGAATCGAGTGTTTTTTGTAAAAGGCAAAAACCTAAAGATTCATTAGTTTGAATATACATTGAACCAAACACCATCATAACATCGTAGTTGATAATTCAGAGTATATTATTTTTGAGAAAACATCCCATGTTTCAGTCGTGACAGCACATTTTTGGTAGAGACAGTGATGGTTTGGTATCGACCACATTACATTACAGAATTTTAACTCAAAAACATTACTAAAACATACTAAAATACTCGAAATTTGTATAAATGTACTAAAACTTTGTTTATTCTCCCCCCCAAAAAAAACAAAGATGTCACTACTGAAACTTCACGTATTTCGGTCATGACCGTTACGGTAAATGTTTCATAATTGTAAATGTTTCGATCATGACTGTTACGGGGATGACAGTTTTATGGGATTACACCCAAAAAACAAAGATGTCAATACCAAAACTTTTCCGAATGTTTCAGTCATGACCATTTCAGTAGTGACAGTTTTATGAGACAACACCCAAAAAACAAAGTTGTCACTACCGAAACCGAATGTTTTGGACGTGACTGTTTCGGTAGAGACATTTTGAGATACTTTTGAACCTAGCTCAGAAATGCTAATCAGCACATGGTTAGCTAGCACAGTTCTGAACAGTGTAAACGCATATAAAAGCTAAATGTTATGGAATGACTCCCAACAAAAGTGTGATTAGTTATAGAAAAATGTTGTTCAGTAGTGACATTCTTTAAAGTTACACACAGATTTTTCAGACTTTTGAGCACATTTACTCACTATGTAGCTATGAGAGAGATTGACAGAAATATTTCCTCATCGTAAATTTAGGAGCGTAGTTAAAATCAGTCTCAGCCAATGGACTAAAACAGGCACTGTTTCGGTAGTGACATGAAAATGCATGACACATTTTTTTTTTTTTTACATGAAGTTTCATAATTTACAAAGAAAATATGAAAAAAAAAATCTTTTTGAACTTCACTTTTTAACAAAATCTAAAAGATATTTTTAAAAACAACAGTGGAATAAAATGCAAAAATGATTTCAATACAAGTTTCATTATTTGAAATGTAGAGGTTAGAGTTCGTGACAGCCACCTCCCAACTGAAAGTACCCACTAAATTATGATTTTATACATATTAAGCTTACTGATATTTTAATTATTATTGTGGGTTTCAATAGATGAAAGGATCTTAGTAAACATTTAAGATTTGAATACTTCATGCTTTTTAAAATGTTTTTTTTTTTTGGTTGTTCAACAGCAGTTTGCACTAGAGCTGCAACAAAGGATTATTTTGATAATGGATTAATCTAACGATTATTCGAATGATTAATCGACTAATCGTTGATTATTCCACTAATTAATTAGTAAACTTTCATTATTCAGCCTTTAATAATGGTAATTTTAGATGACCTTTTTAATGTATTTAATTATAAAACCCTTTATAATCTATAATATAATTTAGTAACAACTTATTTCATATTTTCTGTAAACCACCTTGTATATTAAGACATCTGCAGTTCCAGCCAAATTAAAGATAAGACGTGTGAATTTGCATGTGAGCTGAATAAGTTACAAATAAAATGAAATCGGCTTCAATAATTCATCTTTGCATCGTACAGAAGAGCTCAAATGTGGAATTATGGAATATTTACAGACTTTGTGACAAGACTCACGTGCAATTAATGCATTTCATAATAACAATGAGATTGTTTTAAATATATAGTTTTGAATATAGAAAATGAAACTCAATTTCTAAAATTAAACTGAAACCGTCAGTAGGTGGCAGTAAGTCAAAGTCTTTATGACTGAATAATTCATTAAATCGATTCGTTCAAAAGCGCAGTTTCATTCATAAATGAAACAACTGTTGATGAAACAGAGCACAATCAGACAACAGTGTTCCTAAAATGTAAGTCACTTAATATAAACTTTTGTATAAAATCAAAAATGTATAAAACTGTTGTATAAATTCAGTTTCACATTTGCAAACTTCCTTTATTATCATTAAAACGCTGTCTAAAAAGTCTTAGTTCATCACGATCTCACAAATTTTCCTTTTAATTAATAAAGCTCTCTCCACTGCACATTGAATCTATTATTTACATTTACATCAAATATATTAACTATTTGCTTTTTTTTTTTTTTTTTGTCGTTTCTTATGCTGTATTGACTTCTAACATTTCTAACATCTCTAACTATTCCTACTTTTTTTAAACCAAGCATGTTTTGTTGGAAATATTGTTGATTGATAATTTCATAGTTCTGTCCTCAGCATCACTTTCCATTCTTTTAGTCTTTCGCAATATCCCTTTCACTAACAAAAGCCACTTCCTTAATGATGTCATCCTCCAGGAAATGACATGATTTTTAATTAGAAAACAGCAGCACAAACTATGAGTGTCATATCATTTCAAAAGATTCAGTGAAATCTATGATATATAGTACTTGTTATAGTTTTTTTTTTGTAAGTTTTTAGCTTTATTTACTTGTTTCTTCTTTTATGTCTTTTTAGGGAAATACTATAAATAAAATAGAACTTATTTTTATATTTTTATACATTTTTAATTATTTTTAAGTATCTTTATTAAAATGTTTTTCTTTCTAAAGCTTCCCATAAAATGTAAAAAATATGTTTTATATAATAATAATAATAATTTATAATTTTGGGCAGTACTGAATATATAAATTCACATATATTCCACAACAAAAAAATAATAATGTTTGTATGTAAAAATTACATGTGTACATTTTAGTTTAGACATTTTTGTTTAATATTTTAGCTTTGTTTACTTATTTAAACCTACTTTATACTTTATTACCCTGCGTTTCATCTTCTTCATTTATTTATTTTTTAACCCTTTGTTTCCTTCCTTATTTTTAGTTTTTAATTTTTTTTTTTAATAAGTTAAACATACAAAAAGTTATGAATGGACTGACCCAAATAATTACTTGAATTTCATTTTGTTCCTCACACACAGTTCACTTCAGAAGACTTCTAGTGTGGTTTTATTTCCTTTAAAAAATTGTTATATTAAAATTATTGTTAAATGTGAATTATAGATACTCTTTAAAAATTCACCTTTGTTTTACTTAAGAAAAAAAATCAGGTATGTCTGGATTAAGATCCTAATGAATAAATAATGAGAGTATTTCATTTTTTCATAAAATATTCTTTGAATCTGAACATGAAACACTCAAAAACATGTTTAATATTTAATCACATACACGCATGTACACATGTTTCTAATGTGTGTTCATGAAGCAGTTTGGTGGGAAAGCAGTTTTTGTGTTATACACACAGACTAAAACAGGAAATGGTCATTATATAAGTCTGCTCGTTATTTATAGGTCACTTTCAAGCAGGAATGTGTGTGTGTGTGTAGTTTTAAGTCATGCAAATATTTTGCAAATCTTTGAATAGTTTTGTTTGTATTAAAAATGTTCTGAATGACTCGTAAAGCCTCAGCGACCTGTGTTAATAAACGGAGAGAGTGTGCGTCTGTTGATTTCTTTAACAAGGCCTCTCTGTCTCCTTCATCCTGCTGTGGAATCTCATTTGAATAAACCCCCAGTCGTCCGTCCATCCATCCATTCATTCATTCATTCATTCATTCATCCATCCGCCGGTCAGCAGTCAGTGTCTTATCGCTTGTGCAAACGCACAGGATTCACGGCTGAACGAGTGAATGACACTCCGGGGTCTCCACAGCAGCGCTGAGACGTAGGCTTATCGGTGCTGCTGGTTCCTGCTGGACGAATGTGAGAGAGTAATTAGATGTCGGACTGGCTGTGTCCGGCGCTCCAAAGTCCTGAGGGACGTGAGCTGCTAAAAGCATTTCCACTGGAGAAACACATGCAGGGAATGAAGGAGCAGAGAGAAAGAAGAGACGTGCGTCCAGTTCCTGACGTCTCTTTCTTCCTGTTCAGAGCTGACTGATGCCAAAGTAGAGAGGAGTGATGAGGCGGATATGTGATAGGCTTGAAATGTACTTAATGAAAATGAAACATGGTTTTACTATAGTAAAAATGTAGTTACCATGTTTTTGGGCAGATTGATTGGCATTTATATAACCACAGTTTTGCTACAAATACCATGGTTAAACTATGGTTAGTGTAGGAAAACCATGGTTAATTTGTGATTGCTATCATTTTACAGCAGTAACCATGTTTTTTTTAGTTTTGTTTGGTAAAATCATGTTTATTTTTGGTAAGGGATATCCTTAACGATTCAGGAAATAAATGTATAAATATAAATGTGTGTGTGTGTATGTGTGTGTGTGTGTGTGTGTGTATGTGTATGTGTATGTGTATATATATATATATATATATATATATATATATCTATCTATCATATTTTGTTTTTATAGGTGTTAATAAATCCTACACACTTTTTTTTTATGCGTTTTTAAAAATGTTATATCTAGTACTGCCCTGAAAATGAATAAGAATAATAACAATAACAATAGTAATATATTTTTTTGTGTATTTATTATATTTATTTATTATTATTTTCATTATTATTATTATTATTATTAAACATTTTAAATATTTTTTTTAAATACGTTTTTGTTTTTTCATCTAATACTGCCCATAAAAAAGATACTTTTATTAGAGATATCAATTCATATAATACATTTTTATATATAAATATATATATATATATATTTTGGTCTTTTCAGGGAAGTACTGCAATTTATTTAATTTTATTTTTGTTATATTTATTTGTATTCATGTTTCATTAATTGTATTATTTATTATATTTATTAATATATTTGTATATATTTTTAGATTTATTATATTTATTAATATTTTTTAGATATTATTTTATGTATTTTTAACCCTTGAATTTTCTTTTCAGGGCAATACTAGATATAAATAATTTTAAAAAAAGGTTACTATATTTTATATGATGATAATTTATCATTTTTGTTGTTGACTTTTCAGGGCAGTACTGGAATGTAATTTTTTAATTTGTATTTATGTATTTATTAATTGTATAATTTATTTTATAAAGAATAATAACTTTTATTTTATTTATTTATTTCAATATTATGTATTGTGTTTGTGTAGAATAATTTATAATTTGTTGTTGCCTTTGTCATGGTAGTACTGGAATTGTATTGTATTTAGTTTTATTTTAAGTGCATTCATTAATTTTATCACTTACTTTATAAATAATATTTTTCAATATTATTTATTGTGTTTGTGTGTATATGGAATACATTTATTAGTACTGCTCAAAAAAGATAAAGTCAGTAAATAAATATTTTTTTGTTGTTGTTATTTTATTTTTAACACTGCCCATATTCAATATGCATGATGTTCAGAGTTCATTGACAGGCCATGAGCAGATGAACCTGTGGCATTTGAAGCAGCACAGTTCACTGGGGTGAATACTGCTGAATTCAGGCCTGTCTGTCTGGATATGCTGCTTATCTGTCCTTTTAAGGATACAGTGTTGTGCAAGTGGGTGGACTGGAACCTCCGGAGAGAGACCAAGCTTATTTTTTTGTATTATATTTGACTTTCAGTCCAAATAAATGGGAAAGCTTTGTTTGCACAGATTTCTGAATAACAGTTTCAGACATCTATAGCTGACGGCATTAGTCCAGTATGTAGAGTAAATATCCTGTTATATTGAGCTGGACATATGTAGCGCACAAGCAGCCTGATCTCCCTTGGCTTGTCCACAAAAAAAGTTAAGAAAGGTTTAACCAGTAGGAGTTACGACATTGAAGCCATGTGATGTGTTTCCTGTGAATCGCGTGGAGGCATACTTTCCTAGAATGCGTATGAAAATTAGTTGCTGTCAGGTGATTTACATCAGTTTTCTTCTAGAAAGATTTGTTTTAGCTTGATTTCGTCACTGTATTTTGACACAAAGTGGGGACAGTGTGATGCAAAAGCCTCTTGCTTCCCCATCTGGATCTTCTGTGACTTCCAGATCCAAACATCATTTAGTTTTTTCCACGTCTCCTGCCTCGCTCTCTTATGGTCTTGTTTGTATGTGAGTGTTTATAGTTGTTAGGAAGTGACTTAGAACATAGTGTTGTTGCCTGTAAATCTTTTGTAAACCTACACGAAGCCCCTAGCGCAGGTCTCTGCATCATGTACTGTGCTCGCCACAGCACAAAATGTACTCGTGTTTGGTTGGAACAAAAACTACTGACCAAACTGTACCATAGTAATGCCAGACTTGACATTTATCTCTTTCTTTCTCAGGCCACTAAGCAGTTTTTGGAGGAGATCAACAAATGGACGTCCCAACATGGCGTCTCGCCGTTGTCTTGGGACGTGGCCGTGAAGTTTCTGATGGCCCGCAAGTTTGATGTTCTGCGAGCAATTGAGCTGTTTCACAGCTACAGGGTGAGTGTGTGTCTGTGCACCTTGATAACTTGTTGTTATATAAAAACATCCTTTCCCTTACTAGAAGAGCAAAAAAAAATTAAATAATAATAATTAAAATATTAAAACTAAATAAAATATACACACATGCCATTCAAAAGTTAGGGATCAGTAAGATTTTTAATGTTTTTTTTAAACACGTTTCATATGCTCATCAATTTTGATCAAAAATACAGAAAAAAAACTGTAAAATTGTGAAATATTATTTATTATATTATTTTCAATTTAAATAGACATCATTTCTAACAATGTAAGTCTTTCCTATCACTTTTTATCAATTTAACACATCCTTACTGAATAAAAATAAAAAATAAATTCAGGATTTCTTCATGAATTAAATGTTAAAAAGAACAGCATTTATTTAAAATAGCAATCCTTTTAACAATATACACTACTGTTTAACAGTTTGGGTCAGTACTCTTTTCAATTTTTATTTATTTTTTTAATAGAAATTAATACTTTTGTTCAACAAGGATTTGTTAAATTGATAAAAAGTGATAGGAAATTGTTTGCAATTATGTCTATTTAAAATAAATGCTGTACTTTTAAACTTTTTATTCATCAAAGAATCCTAAAAAAAGTATCACAGGTTCCAAATAAAAATTTTAAGCAGCACAACTGTTTTCAACATTGATAATATAATTAATAAATCAGCATATTAGAAAGATTTCTGAAGGATCATGTGACACTGGAGTAGAGTAATGATGCTGAAAATTAAGCTTTGCGTCACAGAAATAAATTACATTTTAAAGTATATTAAAATCCAAAACCGTTACTTTACATTGTAATAAAATTTCAAAATATTACAGTTTTTTTTTATGTATTTTCGATCAAATAAATGCAGCCTTGATGAGCATTAGAAGCTTTATTTAATTAATTTTTTTTTTGAACATTTAAAATCTTACCGATCCCAAACTTTTGAACAGCAGTGTATACTTTATTTAT
The DNA here is from genome assembly GCA_033026305.1 of Cirrhinus molitorella. Lineage (NCBI taxonomy): Eukaryota > Metazoa > Chordata > Actinopteri > Cypriniformes > Cyprinidae > Cirrhinus > Cirrhinus molitorella. Next base: position 4,119,327 of record CM065141.1, on the reverse strand, counting down.
AAAATGTTGAGGACAGAAATATACTTAAAGAAATATTCAAAGAGTAAAGAAAGAGAAAATAACAATAATATAAGTAAACTTTTTACTTGAATTATTTTTATATATTGTCCTTTTTTTATACCAATGAATAGACAGAAGTAGTTTTAGAAGTCATTGTATTATTTGCTTTATTTCAAAATGACTGATTCCAGGTGTATAACTTGCCTACAATCCATTTAGCAATTCATTTATTTATTTTCTAATTAATCACACTAAATAAGCTTGATGAATCGACAGCCCTATTCTTAGGGTTAATTTTATACCAATTATAATTAATTTATTTAAATACAATTTAAGTTTACAGGGACAGAGACTCTCATTTATAAATTGCTACTGAACTTAAAATGAGCATGTTTTGTTTCAGAGGGAAAATAGATGTTAACTCCGAATCAAATTAGTCTCTAAATCTGGTTTGAGCAGGGACTACTGCTGTTTGTCTGTGTGTCTGGGTTGGACTGTAGTTAATTGACTCAGTAAAGATCTGCATGGCGTCTGAGAGGTTTTCAGGTCTGCGTGCAGCAGATTTAAGCTTTCGTTCTCACGGACTCTGTATTTTTGGGTTCACGTGAGGACGTGTTCAGAACATAAGCTGACTTCTGTGTTCACAGAAACAAGTGCTCTCACAGAAGTGTTCACAGAAATGCACACTGCTGCGTGCTGATATCAGTAATCCTGACATGAGAAGTGAAAATCAGCACAGAAACGCTTTACCCCAATACAGACCCGCCAGTAGAGTGATGGCGATTTATTCACTCTCTCTGCACTTAACTATTTCACTGTAGTTCACCCAAAAATAAAATATCTGTCGTTAATTACTCACCCTCATGTCGTTAGACCCGTAAGACCTTTGTTCATCTTCGGAACACTAATTAAGATATTTTTGATGAAATCCTAGAGCTTTCTGTCCCTACATAGACAGCAATGCAACTGACACAAGACCTAAAGGTAGAAAGGACATTGTTAAAATAGTCCATGTGGTTCAACCATGTTATGAAGCTATGAGAATGCATTTGTGCACAAAGAAAACAAAAATAACGACACGTGCTTGAACGTGTCAGTAGCGTTGCTGTCTATGCGGGGTCAGAAAGCGCTCGGATTTAATCAAAAATGTATTTTTTTGTGTTCTGAAGATGAACGAAGGTCTTTTTGGAACGAAATGAGGGTGAGTAATTAATGACAGCATTTTCATTTTTGGGTGAGCTAACCCTTTAATATAGTTTAGTGGCTTGACAAAAATTGTACACTGGGATTGCTTTGTGTGAGTGTTTGTATGCGTACAATAGTTTTGTAGCGCAAAAAAAAGAAAGTTATTTAATGTGGGATAAAAACGGTGCAATTGGAACATTAACAATTCCAAATAAAATACATGGTTATACGAATCGAGAAATTTCAAGGTAATTTTTAAACTGAAAAGATGGCTTGTATTTATTCTTGAAACATTTCAGCTTTATTCTCGTCATTTTGACTTTATTCTCAACATTCTGACTTTATTCTAAAAAAAAAAAAACATTTAGACTTTTCTCAAAACATTTCAACTTTATACTCAATGTTTGACTTTATTTGGAGCATTTCAAATTAATCCTCAACATTTCGACTTTATTTTTGAAACATTTAGACTTTTCTCAAAACATTTTGACTTTATACTCAATTTTGCCTTTATTTGAAGCATTTAGACTGTATTTTGAAACATTTCAACTTTATTCTCGAGACATTTCAACTTTATACTCAATTTTGACTTTATTCAAAACATTTCGTCTTTATTCACAAAATTTTGACACTTCATGAAATTTTGATTCTAGAAAAACATTTCGACTTTATTCTCATAATTTCAACTATTCTCGTAATTTTTACTTTATTTTCTAAACATTTTGACTTTATTCTCAAAACATTTAGACTTTATACTCAATTTTGACTTTATTCAAAACATTTCGACTTTGTTCTTGAAGCATTTTGACTTTATTCTCGAAACATTTTGACTTTATTCTCGAAACATTTCAACTTTATACTCAATTTTGACTTTATTTGGAGCATTTCAACTTAATCCTCAACATTTCGGCTTTATTTTTGAAACATTTAGACTTTTCTCAAAACATTTTGACTTTATACTCAATTTTGACTTTATTCAAAACATTTCGTCTTTATTCACAAAATTTTGACACTTCATGAAATTTTGATTCTAGAAAAACATTTCGACTTTATTCTCATAATTTCAACTATTCTCGTAATTTTTACTTTATTTTCTAAACATTTTGACTTTATTCTCAAAACATTTAGACTTTATACTCAATTTTGACTTTATTCAAAACATTTCGACTTTGTTCTTGAAGCATTTTGACTTTATTCTCGAAACATTTTGACTTTATTCTCGAAACATTTCAACTTTATACTCAATTTTGACTTTATTTGGAGCATTTCAACTTAATCCTCAACATTTCGGCTTTATTTTTGAAACATTTAGACTTTTCTCAAAACATTTTGACTTTATACTCAATTTTGCCTTTATTTGAAGCATTTAGACTTTATTCTTGAAACATTTCGAATTTGTTCTCGAAACATTTCGACTTTGTTCTGGAAGCGTTTAGACTGTATTTTGAAACATTTCAACTTTATTCTCGAGACATTTCAACTTTATACTCAATTTTGACTTTATTCAAAACATTTCGTCTTTATTCACAAAATTTTGACACTTCATGAAATTTTGGTTCTAGAAAAACATTTCGACCTTATTCTCGAAGCATTTTGACTTTATTCTCGTAATTTTTACTTTATTCTCGTAATTTTTACTTTATTCTCGTGATTTTGACTTTATTCTTGAAACATTTAGCCTTTTCTCAAAACATTTTGACTTTATACTTAATTTTGGCTTTATTCAAAATGTTTAGACTTTATTCTCGAAATATTTTGACTTCTCTCGAAACATATCAACTTTTCTTTATTCTCGTAACATTTCGACTTTATACTCAACATTTCGACTTTTTATTCTTGAAACATTTAGACTTTTCTCGAAACATTTTAACACTATACTCAGTTTTGACTTTATTTGAAACATTTCAACTTTATTCTCGAAATATTTTGACTTCTCTCAAAACATATAGACTTTTCTTTATTCTCAACATTTTGACTCTGTACTCAATTTTGACTTTATTCGAAACATTTAGACTTTATTCTCGAAATATTTAGACTTTATACTCAATTTTGACTTTATTCGAAACATTTAGACTTTATTCTCGAAACATTTAGACTTTATTCAAAACATTTACACTTTATTCTCGAAATATTGACTATACTCAATTTTGACTTTATTTGAAACATTTCAACTTTATTCTCAAGACATTTCAACTTTATACTTAATTTTGACTTTATTCGAAACATTTAGACTTTATTCTCGAAATATTTTAACACTATACTCAATTTTGACTTTATTTGAAACATTTCAACTTTATTCTCGAAATATTTTGACTTCTCTCAAAACATATAGACTTTTCTTTATTCTCGAAACATTTTGACTCTATACTCAATTTTGACTTTATTCGAAACATTTAGACTTTATTCTCGAAATATTTAGACTATACTCAATTTTGACTTTATTTGAAACATTTCAACTTTATTCTCGAGACATTTCAAATTTATACTCAATTTTGACTTTATTCGAAACATTTAGACTTTATTCTCGAAATATTTTGACTTCTCTCGAAACATATAGACTTTTCTTTATTCTCGAAACATTTAGACTTTATTCTCGAAATATTTTGACTATACTCAATTTTGACTTTATTCGAAACATTTAGACTTTATTCTCGAAATATATTGACTTCTCCCGAAACACATCGACTTTTCTTTATTCTCGAAATATTTTGACTCTATACTCAATTTTGACTTTATTTAAAACATTGACTTTATTCTCAAAGCATTTTGACTTTATTCTTGGAATTTCAACTTTATTCTCGTGATTTTGACTTCATTCAGACTTTTCTCGAAACATTTCGACTTTATACTCAATTTTGACTTTATTCAAAACATTTCGACTTTATCCTCGTAATATTTGCCGTATTTGTGCTTGCAATTGCTTCACTGAAGTGAAGTTTGAGTGCAGGTCTAAAAAGTCTCTTGATTGATGCAGTCGCAAAAATGGTCTACGACTAAATAAACACACATTTTGTCAAGAAAAAAGAGACCGAAGCAGCAGTTGTGAGTGTAGTGGCTATATATCTCTGTGATTTTCTTACAGGAGACACGTCTGAGGGAAGGCATCGTCAAACTGCAGCCTCATGAGGAGCCGTTACGCTCTGAGCTGTTGAGTGGGAAGTTCACCGTGTTGGTAAGTTCATATTGCGTCAGGACCGTATCTTCAGAAGGACTGTTCATGCTCTTTATATCTGGAAAATGAGGTCACCGGTTCACAAATGGAAAAAAAAAATGCTTTGCTAAGTTTCATTTCCACTCCGATAATTACAGCTGATGTGGTTTCACTTCATCTTTCAGCTTGGTTATTGTAAACAGGTCGACAAAGAATCTGCAAAATTCATTCTTCAGATATTTTAGCTCATTTTGTCTTGTGCTGCTCTCCTGTTGGTCTAACGAGTGTACGTTCTGACATCTGATTGGACGCTGCGGAGGCAGGACCACCTGATACTTCATTGATCCTCCGCATCATCTTGTCTCCTCTCCTCTTCACATCCTGCCATCTGTATTTATAACCCAGAGAGATGCACACAAGTCCCGAGGATCTCATGAGTCATCAGATTATTGGAATATGTTATTGACATCAATATTTAATAAACGTTAAGGCTGTGTGCTTGCACATACGGAAATGGGTCGGCTGAAAGCGAATAAACCAGATTTAGTGTCTTGTTGAAGGGCAGAGATAAATATAATGTTTCTTTACTGATGGGACGTGTTGGAGTGAGTCATCGTTCACAGCTCAGGGAGACGCGCTCTGTTCTGCCCCCGTGTGTACACCATTAAAACTACTCCTTTGTTAAACTGAAGGATGCTTTGAACTGCATACTGCCCACTTATTTTGTTAAATGGGGTGGTTTGATTTTATTTGATCATCTTTAAATCTTTATTTTAATTCAGAAAGAGGCACAAAGTCTGAATAAAAATGTAATATTACTGTATGTTTGGATAGTTATTTATCCATTTATTAATTTATTCCATGGTATAATCCTTCATATCGTATGTTCCTTTATTTTGTTATTTTATTCTTTAATCTTAATTTATTGATTGTTTGATTCATTTGATATATTTGTTTTATTACTTATTTTTAGTTTATATATAATTTATCCCTTTGTATATTCCTTCATATTGTATATTCATTTATTTTTTATTTTATTCTTTTATTTTAATTTATTTTATTGGTTGATTGATTGGTTGATATATTTGTTAGTTTTATTTTATTTATATTTTGTAGTTAAATTCTAAATATGCACAAAATTGGATTAAAATTTTAAACCAACGTATTTATTTTAAAAAAATTGCTGTAGGTTTGGTTATTTATTCATTTATTTAGGTGTGTATTTTTTTATTTTTATGTCTTGAATTCAGAGTATGCACGAAGTTGGGTTAAAAATTTTATATTACTGAATATTTTTGGAATAGTTTATTTATTTATTTATTTATTTATTTATTTATTCCATGTTGTATATTCATTTAGTATTTATCATTATTATTTATTTAGTCATCTATTCATTTTTTTTTGTTATTGTTTTGTATTTTATTATTTATTTGATTTTTTTTTTTTTTTTTTTTTTTTTTTTAATCATTTTTTACTATTTTAATTCAGAATATGCACAAAATTGGATTGAAAATGTCATGTTAATGTGTGTATTTGGAAGTTACATAGTTTTAGTATTATTTATTTATTTATTTATTTATTTATTCATTCATTAATTCCTTTGTATTCCTTTGCATTGTATTTATTTATTTATATATATATTTTACTTTATTTCTTTATTTCATTATTTAATTTAATTGTATTTATTAATTGGTTGGTTTTGTTTATTGAGATTTTATTTTTTTAAATATGCACAAAATTGGATTAAACATTTTAAACCACCATATTTATTTATATATTTGAAAGAGCATATTATTGTATGTTTGTTTATTTTATTTTATTGTTTGTATTTATTATTTATTTCATCTTTTTTGTATGTTAATTCTGAATTTAAATTTAAACTTAACTACCATATTTATCTGAAAGAGAATACTATTGTATTTTTGGATATTTATTTATTTTTTAATTATTTTTTAAAAGTTCTAAATTACTGTTTTATTTTTGAATTGCTTTTAAATTCCCTTCTAAATGAATGAATTAAACATGCAATCATGAGGTTATGTGACAGAAATGTGGTTTGTTGAAGCATTTATCATTGCATGTTGCATCCTGTTTCAACATTTAGTATGCAGTATACTAGTCGTCCAAAGAGTTGAGATGACTAAACATGTAAACACATATATTTTTTACACTGTGTGTTCTGGTATCAGGGTGTCCGGGACCCGTCTGGTGCATCCATCGCCCTCTACACTGCTAAACTGCACCATCCCAGCAAAACAGGAAACCATGTGGTTCTTCAGGCCCTGTTCTACTTACTGGACCGAGCTGTGGAGAGGTAACCTTATATACACACACACACACACACACACACACACACACACACATATATATATATATATATATATATATATGTATATACATATACATAAATAATTTTTTTTTTTTTTATCAAAGAATCCTAAAGGAATTATAGCATTTTACACAAAAGTGTTAAGTACCACAGCTGCTCTCAGCATTGATAATAGGAAGAAATATTCGAGCATATTAGAATGATTTCTGAAGGATCATGTGAAATTGAAGACTGGAGTTATGAGGCTGAAAATTCAGCTTGCATCACAGAAATAAATTACATTTTAAAATGCATTCAAATAGAAAACATTTATTTTAAATAGTAATAATATTTCACAATATTACTGTATCTTTGATCGTATAAATGCAGCTTTGATCAGCATAAGAGACTTCTTTTTTAAGCACATTAAAAATATAAATTATTCCAAACTTTTGATAGTTTGTGTAAAACCAGAGATTTGTACAACAGAAAATGACCTATTATCATGAGTTGCAAAGTTTATAACTCTCTCTTTCTCTCCTGTAGTTTTGAGACTCAGAGAAATGGACTGGTCTTCATTTATGACATGGCTGGATCCAACTATACAAACTTTGAACTGGACCTCAGCAAAAAGATCCTCAATTTGCTCAAGGTGGGTTTTTGTGTTTTTATTAGTGCTGTCAAACGATTAATCGCATCCAAAAAAAAAGTTTGTTTACATACTATATATTTGTGTACTGTGTATATTTATTATGTATATATAAATACACACACATGCATGTATATATTAAGGAAAAATATTTTAGATTTATATCATAAATATTTATATTTATTTATAATCTAAATTGTATACAGGTATAAATATATATACATATAAATATTTTCCTTAATATATACATGTATGTGTGTGTATTTATTTGTACATAATAAATATACAAAGTAAACACACATGTAGTATGTAAACATAAACTTTTATTATGGATGCGATTAATCGCGATTAATCATTTGACAGCCCTAGTTTTTAATCTGTCTGTGGTTTTCCCACTTCTGATGGCGGCTGCACATAAGTATGAGCAGAGTTGTGGTGGCTTTTTGTGGAGTTTCGATGTTAGAATAAATGAGAATAATCTGTTTTGCAACCTTCCTCAAGGGTGCGTTTCCAGCACGGCTGAAGAAAGTGCTTATCGTTGGAGCTCCTGTGTGGTTCAGGGTCCCGTATAACCTTCTGAGTCTGTTACTGAAGGAGAAGCTCAGAGAACGGGTTAGTACACACACATTCATATAGCAATAGCTGATTTAAATAAAGACTAGAGGAGGCTGGCTTGTTTAGAGCTGGTAACACCTTGGTTAAGCTTCTACAGTCTGGTTAACCAACTTGACCACTCTGTGCTGACCTGGTCGTCTCTGGTCCACAGTCATCGGCACCCTTGCAATTCTGTCAGAAAATGCAACACTTCTCTTAGAAAATTTTCAAATTGCAAATGTTTTGGTATTCACATGCTTATTGTTTGCACTGGAACAAGAAGTAAAGGCAAACTTTATGAAAATTTCACACAGAACTCAAAAATGACGACAAAATTATTGGCACCTTGTCAAAATTGTAAGAAATAATTGCTTTTCAAGCATGTGATGCTCCTGTAATTTGTATTTAGACACACGTGTGGCAAGTAATCACACTTGCAACCAGTTAAAATGGAGAAAAGTTGACTCAACCTTTTGTGTTCTGTGTCACACTGAGCATGGAGAAGGGTTTTCTGTGGATTTGAGAGAAAAATGTGGAAAAACATGGACAATCTCAAGGCTACAAGTCCATCTCCAGAGATCGTAATGTTCCTGTGTCCACTCTGTGCAATATCATCAAGAGGTTTACAGCCCATTGCACTGTAGCTAACCTCCCTGGATGTGGATGAAAGGGCAAAATTAATGAAAAATTACAACAAAGGGTTGTTCGAATGGTGGATAAAGAACCCAGATTAACTTCCAAACAAATTCAAGCTGATCTGCAGACACAGGGTACAACAGTGTCGGCTCGCAATATCCGTCGCCATCTGAATGAAAAGGGACGCTATGGTAGGACACCACTGCTGACACAAAGGCATAAAAAAGCGTGACAAAACCACAGTCCTTCTGGGAGAACATACTGTGGGCAGATGTGACAAGAGTAGAGCTTTTTAGCAAAGGACATCGTGGCAGTGTTTACAGAAAAATAAATTAGGCCCTCAAAGAAAAGAACTAGGGATTCACCGAATGTTCGGCAACCGAACTTATTAGGCTGAAAATAGCAAAAAAAGCTATTTCGGTGCTCGGCCGGATAAGTGAAAAGACCAAATAAATTATACAGAACAATAACGTGACAAACAACCACAGCGAAGGACTGTTTAACACCGCATTGCATGTCTTTGATAAGAAGAACGGGGGTTTTGTTGCTGGTCACTGTATGATGACTGAAATGGCCTTAAATTATTAGTAAATAAACTACAGAACGTTATTTTTTTTCTAATACACGCACAACTTGTATGTATTCTGACAGCACTGCATGAGCTGGTTAGCCAAGGTTCAAAGCCCAAAGTGCAAAGAAAATCTACGCTGAAACGGCTTCATGAGAGAATCATATTATTCATAAATCTGCTCCTGTCAACAAAAAGAAGTACTGACGTCTTGCACGGGTTTCCGCCAAAATAAAAGTCAGCATTCATAAATGTTAGTACTGTAATTTTATTGTTCTGTAAAATAAAATAAAAAAGTAAAAAATAATGATAGCAATAAATACAACAGCTCTGTTATTACATGTATTATAACATTCACACAGTGTTCAAATTGGATCTGTAATATTTTCTAATGTTTTAAGAGTCTCTTCTGCTCAGCAAGGCTGCATTCATTTGTAGATTAAAAAAAACACATGGCTGATTCAAGAAGGGGGTCTTACAAATGGCCAAAGAATATTATTTTACTATTATTTAACTTATTTATTTTAAGTTAAATTGTGCTTTGTTGGTAGGCTATAATGTCTACTAGAATGTTAAAAATGTTCAGTGTTAGGTAAATATTTTTCAATTGTTGTTTTGTAATTGATTTTATTTTTCTTTGAAAAGCAAGACAAAACTGTAAAAAGCAAATTTTGGCTTTTTAATTTTATGCAGTGGTAAAAAAAACCTGAAAAAAAAAAAAAAAAACGTTTTCAGTAATTGGCCTTTGGCCCAGTGATTAATTTTGTTTGGTTTTGGCTTCGGCCAAGAATTTTAATTTTGGTGCATCCCTAAAAAGATCAAAGTCCCTACAGTCAAACATGGTGGAGGTTCAAAGATGTTTTGGGGTTGTTTTGCTGCTTCTGGCACTGGATGCCTTGACTGCGTGAATGGTATCATGAAATCTGATGATTACCAAAGAATTTTAGGGCGCAACGTAGTGGCCAGAGTCAGAAAGCTGCGTCTCCACCAGAGGTCATAGGTCTTCCAGCAGGACAATGACCCAAAACACACTTAGAAAAGCACTCAGAAATGGTAACAAACAAAGCACTGGGGAGTTCTGAAATGGCCAGCAATGAGTCCAGGTCTGAATCCCACAGAACGCCTGTGGAGAGATCTCAAAACATCCTTCAAATCTGAATGACCTGAAGCAGTTTGCTAAAGAAGAGTGGTGCAAAATTCCAGTAGAGAAACTCATTCATGGTTACAGGAAGCGATTTGATTTCAGTTATTTTTTTCCAAAGGGAGTGCTACTAAATATTAAGTTAAAGGTGCCAATAATTTTGTCCAGTGCATTTTTTTTGGGGTTCTGCGTGTAATTGTATCAGATTTGACTTTTCTTTTCTGTTGTTTTTTTTTTGTGTGTGTGTGTTGTTCCAGTGCAGACAAAAAAAATTAAACACATGAGTACCAAAACATTTGCAACTGCAGCAATTTTCTGAGAGAAGGGTTGCATTTTTCTGACAGAATTGTAAGGGTGCCAATATTTTTGGAATGTATATGCTTAAACCACTTATCTCATCTTTTGTGGCATTTTGTGACCGTATTCTCAGTTTTATTATTTCCAAACATGAATCTCTTCTCAGGTTCAAATGGTGAAGATGGCCGACCTGCGACAGCATCTGCCCAGAGACTGTTTACCTGAGCACCTCGGTGGCTGTTTGCCTCTGGACGTGCACAGCTGGAACCTGCAGCTGCTGTCAGAGCAGAACGGACGCGTGGACCCCGTGGATGAGCTGGTGGGGATTCCACTGGAAAACACGTCTATACATGTCCCTGGACCTGAGGTCATGAGTCTGGCCGAGCTCATGGCCCACCTGAACCGGGCCCAGCGCAGCGGGATCTACTTGGAGTATGAGGAGCTTCGCAGAGAGCAGCCACCTGGAACCTTCACCTGTGCGCTGTAAGTGTGCACTTTAGCTTCCATAATGTGGGGTGTTGTAGAGTAAAACAGATTTTGATTTTTATGTTGTCGTTGAAATTCCACAGGGCTGCTCACAACCAGGAGCGGAACCGCTATGGCGACGTGCTGTGTCTCGATCAGACTCGTGTGCGACTCAAAGCGAGGAGAAACGAGGTGTGTGCTGTCTGATGTCTTTCAGTTTAGGGCCGCTTTAGACTGATCCATGCAAAAAAAATTGTTTTTGAAAGATGCTCAACAAGGCTGAATTTATTTGATTGGATCACGAAACAACAAAAATGTACAGATAATTTACTCACCCACTTGTCATCCAAGATGTTCATGTCTTTCTTTCTTCAGTTGTAAAGAAATTTCAGGATTTCTCTCCATATAGTGGACTTCTATGGTGCCCGTGAGTTTGAATTTCCAGAATGCAGTTTAAATGCAGCTTTAAAGGGCTCTAAATGATCCCAGGTCCTATTTAAGGAAACGATTGTTTATTTTCTAAAAAAAAAAAATAATAATAAAAAAATTACAATACATTACAATACATACTTTTTGACCTCAAACGCTCCTTCTAATCTGGCTCTGCATGTACGATGTGTATTCTGGTTCAAGACAGTTTGTCGATAAAACTCATTTTCTCCTCGAACTTCAAAATAGGATGATGAGGATGAGTTTTTTGCTATATCCTAACTCTTGACCTGGAATACATGGAGTTCATGCAGTGCTAGACAAGATGAGCATTTGAGGTTAAAAAGTATATCAGTTGTATCTTTTTTTAGTTTAGAAAATAACTGATCTTTTTGCTAGATAAGACACTTCTTCCTCGGCTGGGATCATTTAGAGCCCTTTGAAGCCGCATTTAAACTGCATTTAGGAAGTTCAAACTTGCGGGCACCATAGAAGTCCACTATATGGAGTGAAATCCTGAAATGTTTCCCTCAAAAACATAATTTCTTTACAACTGAAGAAAGAAAGACATGAACATCTTGGATGACAAGGGGGTGAGTAAATTATCTGTACATTTTTGTTCTGAAAGTTGAACTATTTGTAGCAATAGCCAAATATTGTATGGGTCAAAATTATTAAAAAAAAAAAAATTATGTCAAAAATCATTAGGATATTAAGTAAAGATCATGTTCCATGCAGATATTTTGTGAATTTCCTACCGTAAATATATCAACTTAATTTTTAGTAAATTCATAGTTTATTTTACATTTTAATAATAGTAATATGCATTGCTAAGAACTTAATTTGCACAACTTTATAGGCAATTTTCTCAACATTCAGATTTTTTTTTTTGCACCCTTAGTTTTGAGATTTTCAAATAGTTGCATCTCAGCCAAATATTGTCCGATCCTATTGTCCTGACATATAAAACTCAATTTCAAAAAATGTACCCTTATGACTGGTTTTGTTGTCCAGGGTCACAATGGTAATAATGTGAAATATTATTGCAATTTAAAATAATTGTTTTCTATTGTAATATATTATAAAATATCATTTATTCCTGTGATGCAAAGCTGAGTTTTCAGCATCATTACTGCAGTCTTCAGTGTTGTATAATAATCAGAAATCATTCTGATATGTGACCCTGGACCACAAAACCAGTCTTAAGTCACTTGGGTTTATTTGTAGCAGTAGTCAAAAATACATTGTATGGGTCAAAATTATTGATTTCTCGTTTATGCCAAAAATCATTAGGATATTAAGTAAAGATCATGCTCCATGAAGATATTTTAAAAATTTCTTACTGTAAATATTTCAAAACTGAATTTTTGAGAAGTCATATGCATTGCTAAGAACTTCATTTAGACAACTTTAAATGTGATTTTTCTCAAGATTTTTATTTTTTTTGCACCCTCAGATTGCAGATTTTCAAATAATTGTATCTCGGCCAAATATTGTCCTATCCTAACAAACCATACTAATGGAAAGCTTATTTATTCAGCTTTCAGATGATGTATAAATCTCAATTAAAAAAATGGACCCTTATGACTGATTTTGTGGTCCAGGGTCACATATGCTGATTTGATGCTCAAGAAAAATTCTCTTTCAAGCTTCTTAAAAGTTCGAAAGAGCAGAATTTATTTGAAATTGCAATCTGTTACGATATAATAAAAAATATTTCACTTTAGATAAATTTAATGCACCCTTGCTGAAAAAAAAAAAAAAATCCTGAAAACTTTTGAATGTTCTGATTGGACACTAATTTTGTTTTCTTTCCACAGAGATCAGACTACATAAATGCCAGCTTCATGGATGGATACAAACAGAAAAATGCATATATTGGGACTCAGGGTAAAAATAATCACTTTTTTTTTCATATAATCCACCATATTTAGTAGGTCTGGGTTTTTTCACACTAATTCTGTTAGATTTTTCAATTCTTTTCAAATCTTAAAATTTTATTATTATAATATTAAAGGTTAAAATTACCTAATTTCTATACAAACACTCTACCAGTACTACTAAATATGTTGTTCATAAATCATATAGAGAAGGGCTTAGTAAGCAGGAAAGGGCACAGTATTTTGACAAACTAAAGTTAATAGGTGGTAAAGAGATGTACAAGCGGTATTAATTTAGACATTAGCCTAATATTTCACCTACCTGACCAGAAATGATAAGAACAAACACGAATGTTGTCAAGATTCTTGCCCTAGAAATCATGATTCAGTTCAGCCAATCACAAACTTTTTTCAGTTTGAGCAATTAGTACAGCCCAAAACATGACAATTTTGAGTTTCGTTTGGTTCAGTGCTGCCAATATGGCCAATTGATGATGTGTCGTGTAAAAATTACAACGAATATGTTATTTAATGTGTATGTTTAGCAAAATGCTCCTCTCTAGAGTTACTTTTTCTAGCTGACTAATGAAGTTTTTGGTCCCCAAATGTTTTTTCTGGGGTAATGCTGTTATATTGACATCTTTGTGTGGTCAAAACTCTGATTAAACAGTGCCAAAAACAGCATTCATTGTTTGAATATTGTAATAAAATGGAGAGAATTAGAAATGTGCGACTGCTTTATATTAAAAGTAACAAAGCACAAAGCTTATTACGATTTTATTGGATTGGAAGCACTACAACGTTCTGGTCGTTAACTGAAAACAGGCTAGACTAATCGATTCTTGGGATTTAAGAATCAGTTGTTTCATTGTTTTTCGTAAACATGAAAATCGATTAAAAGCGAGAAATGTATGTTTTTTTACTAATCCCAAATGTTTAGGGTTATGATTGTTAACCTGCACTGGAAGCTGATGCATCTGTTTATTCTTAACAGGTCCGTTGGAAAAAACCTACGGAGATTTCTGGAGAATGGTTTGGGAGCAAACTGTGCTTGTCATAGTCATGACAACAAGGTGAGATGTCACAGAGAGTCTAGTTAGCCAAAATAGAGGAAATGATGTGTAGTCCTCCATAGCCAGTCGTTTTACTATCACCAGAAAATCTAGCCCAAATTGCCACTTACTCAGGCCAAAGTCCGCCCACCTAGAAAGGAAGAGGCTTTCTGTCCAACATGTATAAAGTGGCCAACCACAATTCGGTCGTCTCATGTGATTGTTTCACATAAATCACATTTAAACAGAGAGCAGAATATAATGCACAATTGTGCTCATGAGTTAACTAAATGTTTTTTAGAGATTCACTGGCACAAACTAACAAAGTAAATCCTGGCTAATTTGTTCTCAGAAGTTCTTTGTTGTAGCAGTCTGGGAACATGAATACAACTTTGTTTCGAATTAGTCTGATAAAATGAAGCCTGACTCCTAGAAATATGTAGAAGTCAGCCAATCAGATTTGAGGCTCTTCTACAGTTATTCTGTAGAACGATCTCAAAGTTTGTGCCATATGGATGCTGTCAAGGTAGATTACGAAGGCCGCTGCTTGGAGATCTCTTTGTGAATGTGTGTGCAGGACAGACGAGGGGGGTCGGAGGAAGTGTGGACAGTACTGGCCCAAGGAGGAGGGTGGTCAGGAGGTGTATGGGCACATTGCTGTGGTCAATCACAGAGTGGACAAACATACACATTACAACCAAACCACACTTGAGCTACACAATACTGAGGTAGCACGCATACACCAGTTTTAATTGTTTTTAACAAACCACCAGTCAGTAATTCTGATTTCATATGTGACCCTGGACCACAAAACCGCTCATAAGGGTCAATGTTTTGAAATTGAGATTTATACATCATCTAAAAGCTGTATGGTTTGTTAGGATAGGGAAATATTTAACCGAGATATGACTATTTGAAAATCAGAGGGTGCAAAAAAGTCTAAATATTGAGAAAATCACCTTTAAAGTTTTTAAATGAAGTTCTTAACAATGCATATTACTAAACAAAAATTAAGTTTTGATATATTTATGGTAGGACGTTTACTAAATATCTTCATGGAACATGGTCTTTACTTAATATCCTAACTAATAATAATTTTTACGCATACAATATATTGTTAGCTATTGCTACAAATATACAGTGGCAATGCGAAAGTTTGGGAACCCCTTGCAGTATCTTTGGAAATGTGAATAATTTTAACAAAATAAGAGAGATCATACAAAATGCATGTTATTTTTAATTAGTACTGTCCTGAGTATGATATTTTACATAAAAGATGTTTACAAATAGTTCACAAGACAAAAAAAAATGCCCCCTTCAAAAGTTTGTGAACCCTTGCTTCTTAATACTGTTTTTTGTTTAGTGATAGTTGTTCACGAGTCCCTTGTTTGTTCTGAACAGTTAAACTGAGCTCTGTTTTTCAGAAAAATCCTCCAGGTCCTGCAGATTCTTCAGTTTTCCAGCATCTTTTGCATATTTGAACCCTATCCTGCAGTGACTGTATGATTCTGAGATCCATCTTTTCACACTATTTGTGACAACTGAGGGACTCAAACACAGCTATTAAAAAAGTACAAACATTCACTGATGCTCCAGAAGGAAATGCGATGCATTAAGAAAACTTTTGAATTTGAAGATCCAAGGTAAATTGTACTTTGTCTTCCAGGAAATATGCAAGTATCTTCTGTTGCTTCCAAAGGGTAGTACTAAATGGAAAAAAATGATATTTCAACAAAATAAAAAAAAGAATTGGACATCTTTATCCTGTTCAAATGTTAATGCATTGTGTTTGCTTCTGGAGCCACAGTGAATGTTTAAAACTTTTTTAATAGTTGTGTTCGAGTCCCTCAGTTGTCCTCAGTTTGAAAAGATGAATCTCTAAATAATCGTCATTGCTGGAAAGGGTTCAAATATTCAAAAGATGCTGAAAAACTGAAGAATCTGAAGTACCTGGAGGATTTTTCTGAAAAACAGTGCTCCGTTTAACTGTTCAGAACAAACAAGGGACTCATGAACAACCATCACAAAACAAAATAAAAAACGTAGTTCATCCAGGTAACCACACACAGTATTAAGAAGCAAACTTTTGAAAGGGGTTATTTCAATGATTTCAGCTACTAAGCTTGTGGACAATGTGTAAATATCTTTCATGTAAAATATCTTACTCAGGACAGTACTAAATAAAAAAATAACATGCATTTTGTATGATCTCTCTTATTTTGTTAAAATTATTCACATTTTCACACATTCTGCACATCACTGTACCCAAAAATGAACCAATATTGTATTCACCCCCTTGTCATCCAAGATGTTCATCTCTTTCTTTCTTTCAGTCGTAAAGAAATTGTTTTTTGAGGGAAACATTTCAGGATTTCTCTCCATATAATGGATTTCTATAGTCCCCCCAAGTTTTAACTTCCAAAATGCAGTTTAAATGCAGCTTCAAAGGGCTCTAAACAATCCCAGCCAAGGAAGAAGGAAAACAAATTGACAATTTATATACTTTTTAACCTCGAATGCACATCTTGCCTCGTTTCTGCGATGCACATGTGTAGTCTGTGTGATCCAGGTCAATACAGTTAGGCTATGTCAAAAAACTCCAACATCAAAATCGTCTTACATCGCTGTAGAAGTACCAAGCCAGTGTTTACAAAGTAAACATACAAAGATCATCAAACACCCTTTGCAAAAAAGGTAAAACAGCGTTGTACTACGATTTTGAAGTTTAAGACATAAACGAGATGGGAGTTTTTCAACTGTATTGACCCGGATCACACAGACTATGCATGCGCATTGCAGAAACGAGACAAGACGAGTATTTGAGGTTAAAAAGTATATAAGTTGTCAATTTGTTTTGAAAATAACCAATCGTTTCACTAGATAAGACCCTTCTTCCTTAGAGCCCTTTGAAGCTGGATTTGAACTGCATTTTGGAAGTTCAAACTTGGGGGCACCATAGAAGTCCATTATATGGAGAGAAATACTGAAATGTTTTCCTCAAAAAACAATTTCTTTACGACTGAAGAAAGAAAGACATGAACATCTTGGATGACAAGGGGGTGAGTACATTATCTGTACATTTTTGTTCTGAAAGTGAACTAATCCTTTAAGACTTTAAGAGGAGGTTTTGTGTTCCAGGGTCACATATATGATTAATATAATGATTTCAGTATTTGTCAGCATTTTGATGGTATGTGAGCTCTGTTTTTGCTCTGAAATGTCTTAAAAGCATTTTTCATTTTGAAAAAACTTGTGAAATAGTGAGTCTTTTGGACTCATTCTTTAAAGCAATGGCTTATTAGATTCATTTGCGAATCGGTCACACTGACTGAATCTGCCAACACAGACATGCGATAGAAAGATGTGTTATCTTTGTTTCAATACACAGCCTTTTTATGTCATCACATTTGATTTAGACTGCCAACTCAGAACTATATAGCTTCCTTTGCTGTGGCATTGTAGATTGTGGTTCTGTTAATCTGACTTTGAAGAACACCAGAAGAACTTATTTTATTGTTTGTTTTTTTTCCCCCAGACGTTTGAACAGAGACAGGTGACTCATTTTCAGTTCCTCAGCTGGCCTGATTATGGGGTCCCATCTTCTGCATTGTCTCTGATTGACTTCCTGGGTGCTGTGAAGCACCAGCAGCAGTGGGCGATCCAGGCTTTTGGCTCACAGTGGAGGGGTCATCCGCTGGGTCCGCCGATGGTGGTCCACTGTAGCGCTGGCATCGGCCGGACCGGTCAGTAATTAAACACATCACACAAACAAATCTGCATATTAATGAACATTCTTCAAAGTATCTTATTTCATCTTCCACAGAAGAAGGTCATTCATACAGGTTTAGTAAAAAGAGATACTTTAAAGAAAGTTGGAATCTTGGTTTCCAAACAGTTTTGGTTCCCGTTAACTCATGGACAAAAAAGACATCAATGGGAATATTGTTACCAATATTCTCCAAAATATCTTCTTTCATGTTTCACAGAAGAAGGAAATCATACAGGTGTAGTATATGAACATAAAAGAAGATATTTTGAAGAATTTTTGTAACTAAATAGTTTTGGTTCCCAATGACTTTTATTGTGTGAACAGAAATACAATGGAAATCAATGTGAAAAGAGACCATTTAGTTACCAACATTCTACTATGGAACTTGAAGGAAGACATTTTGGAGAAAGTCAGTCATAAAGGTTTAGTACAGTGAACACAATGGAAGTCAATGGGAATCGAAACTTTTTAGTTATCAACAGTCTTCAAAATATCTTCTTTTATGTTCTACAGAAGTGTAGTAAATGAACATAATAGAAGATATTTTGAAGGATGTTGGGATGTTGGCAACCAAACAGTTTTAGTTCTCATTGACTTTCATTCTTTGGACAAAAACGCAGCGGAAGTCAATGGGAATTGAACCATTTAGTTATCAACAGTCTTCAAAACATCTTTCATGTTCCATACAAGTCAGTCATACAGGTTTAGTAAATTAACTTATAAAGAGATAATTTGAAGAAGCCTGTGAAGAAGCCTATTAAAGGATTAGTTCACTTAAGAGATAATGTACTCACCCTTTTTGTCCAAGTTGTTCGTGTCTTTCTTCAGTCGCAAAAAAATTATGCTTTTTGAGGAAAACATTTCAGTATTTCTCCCAATATAATGGACTTCTATGGTGCCCTCAAGTTTGAACTTCCAAAATACAGTTTAAATGCAGCTTCAAACGATTCCAGCCGATGAAGAAGGGTCTTTTTTTTTAGCAAAAAGATCGGTTATTTTTGAAACAAATTGACAATTTATATACTTTCTAACTTCAAATATCTTGTGTCGTCTCTGCGAAGCACATACGTAGATCCAGGACAATACAATTAGGGTATGTTGAAAAACTCCCATCTCTCTTTTTTTTTTTTTTTGTCTTCAACTTCAAAATTGTCCTAAAACACTGTTTTACAAGGGTGTTTGATCTTCTTTGTATGTTCACTTTGTAAACACTTTGTAAAGTTTTTCGACTGTATTGAACCCGAATCACACAGACTACGCATGTACATCATAGAGATGAGACAAGACAAGCATTTGAGATTTAAAAGTATATAAATTATAAATTTGTTTCAAAATTAAACTGCATTTTGGAAGTTCAAACTTGGGGGCACCATAGAAGTCCATTATATGGAGAGAAATCCTGAAATTTTTTCCTGAAAAAACATTTCTTTACGACGAAGAAAAAAAGACATGAACATCTTGGATGACAAAGGTATGAGTACATTGCATAACCTGTCATTTTTTGTTCTAAAGGGTGAACTAATCCTTTGACTTCCATTGTATGGACAAAAAAGACAATGGAAGTCAATGGGAACTAAACTGTTTAGTTGCCAACATTCTCCAAAATATCTTCTTTCGTGTTACACAGAAGAAAGTAAGTCGTACAGGTTTGGTAAACATATTTTGAAGGATGTTGGTGTCTTAATAGTTTACACTACCGTTCAAACGTTTGGGGTCAGTAAGACTTGCAATTTTTTTTAATGAAGTCAAGGCTGTATTTATTTTATCAAAAATACAGAAAATAAACTGTAATATTACAAAATGTTATTACAATAGAAAATAATGGTTTTTATTTTCATATACTTTAAAATATAATTTATTCCTGTGATGCAATGCTGATTTTTCATCAGCTGTTACTCAGTTTCCCAGGCTTAAGTGTCACATGATCTCTCCGAAATCATTCTGATATTCTGAATTATTAGTAGAATTATCAGTTTTGGAAACAGTTGTGCCACCAATGTTTTTTTTTTGTTTTGTTTTTTTAACCTGTATTTTTTTCTTTCAAGAACAACATTTATTCAAACTATAAATCTTTCCTAGCAATGTAAATCTATTATGACACTTTTTATTAATGTAGCAATTTATTCATTTCTTTCCAAAAAAAAAAATAATGAATAAACATTTACTGACCCCAAACTTTTGAACGGTAGTGTAAGTTCCCATTAAGTTCCAATGTATGGACAAAAAGGACAATGGAAGTCAATGGGAACCAAAACTTCATGTTTCACTGAAGAAATAAAGTCACATTTCAAACAACAGCTTAGAAAATGATCACAGAATTTTAATTGCGTGCAGACTGTCCCTTTTAAAAACTTATCAGATTGACTTCCTCTGCCCGCAGGTACTTTTTGTGCGCTGGATATCTGTCTGTCCCAGCTGCAGGACGTCGGGACTCTTAACGTTTGCCAGACGGTTCGACGGATGAGAGCGCAGCGTGCCTTCAGCATCCAAACGCCCGAGCAGTACTATTTCTGCCACACCGCCATCCTCGAGCACGCCCAGAGACAGGGCCTGCTTTCAGCCAATCAGTGAGCAGCGGGGCCCACTCGTAGCCAATCAGAGACCGAAAAGGTCTAATCCCAACCAATCAGTAAGAGGCAAGGCCTGTTGTCATCCAATCATATGACGAGGCTCGTTCTTGATTGATCGGCGACTCTTACACAGGATAATTCCAAAATATCCAAAATCACTGGGTTTTTTTTTATTAAACCGTCATTATTATAGACGGCCAGCGTAAATAATAACCATAAATGACTCCGTATGAAGGGGGTGTCTAAATGTTCAGTGATCCAGCTGTAGTGTAGTCTGTGTAATGTTGTGCTGCATTTTGTGCTGAAATTTGTCAAAATTCATACTTCACATGAAGCTTCAAATCAGCTGTGCTCAGATGTGATTCAGAATACTGAACATACAATTTCTAAGATTTAGTCACGCGGTAGGTCTTTTTATTCCATACCAAACCATCTCCGACCAACAGGCCGTCCTTGTGTTTATAAAGGGTTCTTTTACCCTAAAATTCAAATTCTGTCTTTATTTACTCACCCTCATGTCGTTTCAAATCCAATTGCTTAATGGCTGAATATCCCTCTGCTTGAAATGACACAATGGTGAGTTTTTTCTTTCTTTTCATGAGTTTTATACCCATTGGATGCAGTCATTGCACACTAGAGATTTTTATGTATTTGCTGGAATTGAATGCAAATGTATTTGTGCCTGTATTCTGTATCAGGAGTGACTTTTTGCAATTGCATCTGAAGATGATGGTTTAGACAGGCAGGATGAGGAAAAGTCTTCTCCACATCGACTGGGACTGGGTGGATCGGTAAACCTCTATAATGCAACAGTTACTCAACTGATATAGTCTTTGTTTAGTGTGGTGTAAATGTGAGATGGCTA
This sequence comes from Cirrhinus molitorella, assembly GCA_033026305.1. Classification (NCBI taxonomy): domain Eukaryota; kingdom Metazoa; phylum Chordata; class Actinopteri; order Cypriniformes; family Cyprinidae; genus Cirrhinus; species Cirrhinus molitorella. The sequence continues at coordinate 4,097,768 of CM065141.1, read as the reverse complement.
CACTGAGTCATTTACACTTTTGTCTGTTAATCTTGTGCTGATAACCTGTCAAACGCTCCTGTAAAGTGCATTTCAAATCGCCTTTTATTTTGTTGTGGGTTGAAAGAGTCTTCGCTACTGAATTCATATTGAATTTCCTTGTAGTGAAGCATCTGTACACACTCCCAATGATTCCAGGATCTGCAGGCCTGCCTTGAAGGGCACACAATGTGACCAACTGTATTTTTCTATTATACCCACGCTTTACGTCTTTACTTATTACTCCCAAATATATATATATGTAAATTATATTTTCTTTTATATTCAATTTTATCTTTTCTTTCTTATGGTTTCTTATGTCAATGGAAAAAACTAACCTGTAATGTCAAGGCTTTGCGGTTCTGTTAGTGATAAAGTGCTTTGCTCTGCAGTTAAAGAGCCTTATTCCTCATGTACGTTTGGATTGAAAAGACTGTACAGGTTTACGGCTGTCTTGGTGTCCATCTCGATCTCAAAACCATGCTGTTCAAACTGCAATATCATTTGAGCAAAACCAAATCAAAACCATGTGTTTTAAAGTTTATTAAATGGAAAAACTATATTGACTGAGTGTTTTAATTCAACCTTTCACAACTACATTTAAGGGCCTATAGTGATTAACAAGGTGTATGTTAAAAAGTGAATTGTTTATAATGTAGGTTTTTTGTTTTTTGTTTAAAACGCCAAACTATCAACCTTTATCTTCCTATAATGACAGCTGCAGCCATTTATACATTTTATGGGTCTGGTTTTTGGTCTCATGCACAGAAGTACATACAACAACAGAAGTTATTTTTGTGTCAAATACGACAGCAAAATGGATATCACTTAACCTGTCACCAAAAAAAAAAAAAAAACTGAGTAAGGGGAGTGTCCCGTGCTTATTTAGCCAATCAGAAATGCTCTTTACCTGTTAATTATTTTGAGGATTCTTTGCAGAACTGCCTTTTGAAGGCGGGGTTAGGATGAGTTTTGAGTAGCAATAATTTAGCAATTTTAACCAGAGGAAAATTGGCTACTTTAACACTTGCTGTGGTTTGTTTTTCATGTCAGCGGGTTGAAATGACCCCAATAATGTAATATTTAGCCCTAGAAAGCTCATTTTAATAGGGGAAGCTCACACAAAAAAAATTGTATGTGTTTTGAGTAGCAATTGAGCAGGTTTGTTGTGAAAACCTGGCAACCCTGGCATTAACATAAGCGTCACATCTCTGTCAGTGGCATATAGTCAAATTCAAAGAACTTTCTTTAAAGGGTTGCCAGGTTTTCACTACAAAACCCACCTTATTTTTGGTAAAAGTAGCATTCCAGGGGATAAATATCAAACTGAAAATAGGCCTAATGAAAACATTTTAATTTCGCACAAATTCCCATATATTGCAAAAAAAACTTTTTTGCTTGCATGAGGTGGTTTTTAAGCAATTTTAAAAAAATTGTATATTTTGCTAAACTGCAATGGAAACAGCTTTTTCGCATTTTAATGTACTATAATCTCAGAAAACACCTCACATTTGGCCGCACTTATTTAACCAATCAGAAACACTCTCTACCTGTCAACCATTTTGAGGAATCTTTGCTGAACTGCCTTTTGAAGGTGGGATTTTGACGAGGGGCGGGTTCTAACTCAGTAATAACTGGCAGAATTTAGCAAAGCATTAACCAGTGTTGCCAAGTCCACAGTTTTCCCATGGGTTTTGAGTAGCAATTGAGCAGATTTGTTGTGAAAACCTGGCAACCCTGGCGTTAACATAAGCGTCACATCTTTGTCAGTGGCATATAGTCAAAGTCAAAGAGCGTTCTTTACAGGGATGCCAGGTTTTCACAACAAAACCCACCCTATTTTTGGTGGGGTTCCCTAGGTAAAAGTAGCATTCCAGGGGAAAAATAGCATGTTATTGTTTTTCATGTCAGCGGGTTGAAGCAACCCCAATAACGTAATATTTAGACCCTGGAACGTTCAGTTCACCAGGGGAACCTCACTAAAAAAGACATGTATTTTACACCCCCGAACGTGATTGGGCTACTTTTGAGCTAGTTTTGAGTAGCAATTGGGCAGGTTTTGTTGTGAAAACGTGGCAATCCTGGTGTTAACATTACTGTCACATCTCTGTCAGTGGCATATAGTCAAATTCAAAGAGTGTTTTTTCAAGAAAATTAAAAAAGTAATATTTCACAAAACTGCAATGGAAACAGCTTTTTTTGCATTTTAATGTACTATAACTTCAAAAAACATGTCAGATGTGGCCACGCTTATTTAGCCAATCAGAAACGCTCTGTACCTGTCAATCATTTAGCAACTGGGAGGGTGAATACCTGGCAACCCTGGTGTTAACATAACTGTCGCATCTCTGCCAGGTTTTTTACAACAAAACCCACCCAATTATTAATTTCGAGGGATTCCCCCCAGTAAAAATCATGTTCTGGGGGGTGGAATACACATTTTTTTGGTGTGATTCCCCTGGTAAAATTAGCATTTCAGGTGCTAAATATTACGTTATTGGGGTCACTTCAACCCGCTAACGTGAAAAACTACCCACGGCAACAGTGGCTGCGTTTCCATTATCCTTTAAATACGCCTAATGGAAACACGTAAATTGCACAAAAACTCTCAGATATCGCAAAAAAGGTGTTTACGTTCACGAGGTGGTTTTTCAGGCAATTTGAAAAAGGAATGTTTCTTAAAAACTGCAATGGATATGCCCTTTTCGCATTTACAGGTCACCTTGTGTAAAAGTTGCATGATCATGTAGGCTACTATAACCTCAAAAAACACATCAGATGTGGCCGTGCTTATTTAGCCAATCAGAAACACTCTCTGCCTATCAAGCATCTCGCCAAAACATATGTATTTTTTTTTTACATATGCCATGTGACCTGTTAATGCGGAAAAAAAGTTTACATTGCAGTTTTGCGAAATATCCCTTTTTCGAATTGCCCCCCAAAAAACTTTTTGCGATAAAAGGACATTTTTGCAAAAGTGTTGCATTTCCATTAGGCGTATTTTCAATTTACAATTTCAATTTGCGCAATTTGAAGGGTAATGGAAACGTAGTTGGAGGCATGCAGTCCAATTCAAAGAGTGTTCTTTACAGGGTTGCCAGGATTTTCACAACAAAACCCACCCAATTTTTCATTTCGAGGGATTCCCCCCAGTAAAAATCATGTTCTGAGGGGTAAAATACAAATTTTTTTGGTGGGATTTCCCTGGTAAAATTAGCATTTCATGTGCTAAATATTACGTTATTGGGGTCACTTCAACCCACTGACATGAAAAACTACCCACGCCAACAGTGGCTGCGTTTCCATTACCATTTAAATACGCCTAATGTAAACACGTACATTTTTTTTACACAAAAAAAGTTTTACGCTCACATGAGGTGGTTTTCAAGGAAATTTGAAAAAGGAATATTTCTCCAAAACTGCGATGGAAATGCCTTTTCGCATTTACGGGTCACCTTGCGTGCGTAAAAGTTGCATGATCATTCTTTAATGTATTATAACCTTCAAAAACAAATCATATGTGGTTGTGCTTATTTAGCCAATCAGAAACGCTCTCTACCTGTCAATAATTTTGAGTATTCCTTGCTGAACTACCTTTGGATGGTGGGGTTTGTACGAGGGGGCTGGTTCTAATTCGGTAAAAACTGGTGGAATTTAGGGTTAACTAGTGTTGCCAAGTCTTTGCTTTTCCTGCGGAATTGGGCTAATTTTGTCGCGGGTTGTTTTCCATGTCTGCGGTTTGAAGCGACCCCAATAATGTAATATTTAGCTCCTCAAACGCTGGTTTTAAAATGAGCCAAACTTTCCATCACTACACAAAACATGAGTTATTGGAAACACCGTAATTTCACAAGTTTTTTATTGACATATAGCAAAAAGTTGCAAAGACTTGGCAACACTGGTTCTTTAAAAAAATATTGCTCTTTTGCTTTACTATAAGGTATTTAGGTTGTAATAACACCTTTTAGTGTAATTCAAAGTAAATATTATTCCAATTATAAAGTAAAACATCTAGTGCAATACTACAGGTGTGTTGAAGCAGTGAGTACATCTCAGTGCCTGTGCATTTGGCGGGTCGTATTCAAATCCAGATGACGCATGCCGTCACGTAGACCAATGGGAGGAGAGGGGGGCGTTCCCAACTATTTGTTCCAAACACGAATCCGGAGTGCGAGGCTCTTTTTCGCAGGTATGTAGCAGCTGGGCAAAAGAAAACAAATTTATGTTTTCCTATTTTGATCGAATATACGTTTCTGTCGGTGTTTGAGTGCTTTCTGCAGGGGGTCGGTCGTTCAGGAGATTTTAGTGTGTTAATCGGGCTGTTCGTTCGATCATGGCACATTAAGGGGAGAAAAAGGGGCAAAGCTTTGGCCAACTGAAGCAGCAAAGAAACGTGTATCTCTGTATTATGACACACAAAGCCGTCCGATGCTTTCCCGATGGCTTTTCTAACTTGTTTTTGATCTGAAAGCAGATCTGTAGCTCTGTCTGGTGTTCAGAGGGGGAGGGAAGAGGTGCTCAAACACGGTTAGACATTTTCCCCTTCAGTCTCCCAGTAAACAAAGAATATTAGATCAGCTGGCGTGTTTGTGCTGTAATGTATGATCGGATCTCTCATTTCAGATCTTCGGATGATCACACAGCGAGTCCCGCGTTCATGCGATCAGATTTTTAGTTCCCATTTTGACTTTGGGTCTGATTACTAAAGGACAACATGTCATGATAGAGGCGTGTGTGGTTCTGGTGTCATGTTCGTGTGTGCTTGTTCAATCTAACAGTCGGGAGACCCCGAAATGTGTCCTTAATAAACGTTTGCGCGTGTTTATACGCGGATCTTTTGTTCGCTGTCGTGTTGTCGCGTTCGGGAACATGCGGAATATTCAAGCGCTTTGCGCTATAAATCAACCGGAACTTGTTTATTCTCTAAGTTTGAGCTGTTTCGCTTGTTTTGTTTTGGGTTTTGCCCGTATTTTGAGCGAAATGTTGTGCACGCATACACACGAGAGCCTCAGCTCTGACTGACTGCGGACGGACGGGGCGAGGAATCCCGGGCACTAGCTTAAACTCCGCCTCTCGTGGGCGGAGCATGGCAATATGAGCCTCACGTCATACATAACGCCCTCTCCGCGCGTCCGACCAGTCAGAATCGACGGTTCCTCCGCGTAAACGCCCCTGTGGCCTTGCGTCATGCCCTACGCGTTCTTAGAGCGTCTGGCCAATCGGAGTCGAGAATTCTACAAGAGGCGTTTATTTAATTAAATCCTTCGTTCTGATTGGCGGACGACTCTGAGGGGGCGTAAAGAATGACGTAACCTCAGGCAGGAAGTTAAGGAAGTTGCGGAACGCATTCAGACATAAAGCCGCGGTTTTATTAGTTATACCACAAATAATAATGGCGCATTGTAGTAAAGTTAAGCCTGAGCTGATTGCTACTCACTCTTCAGTCTAAAAAAAGATTAAGCGTACTAGCTGCTGATATCCAGTCGATGTTTTAGGAGTGTGTGTGTGTGTGTGTGTGTGTGTGTGTGTGTGTGTGTGTGTGTGTGTGTGTGTGTGTCTTTCAGAGTTGTGTGTGTGTGTGTGTGTGTGTGTGTGTATGAAGCAGTAGCGGGTTTGGGCTCAACCCCCCTAACAATGTTAATACTACTTTGAGTGACAGTTAAGAACTTCAATAAAAATACAACTCAGTGTCGTCTTCTGAGCCAACCGCCAATCAGAGACAAGTGGGCGGAGACAGCTCGCAAATCCTATGTTAGCCCCGCCCCTCCCCAGCGCTTGTTTTCAACAGGAATTTTCTGCTTTAGTTGATTTTAAACGCAGTTTTAATGTATTTTATCGGCGATTTCGCTGTGAGTTTTAGTATTTCGGTGATATTTTAACAGCTGTGGTGAACCATAAGCGCATGTAGCAGAAGCGGGTGAGTCTCAGAGGTATAAAATACCAGTTTTATGTAGTATTTCTGAACTTTTTTCCTCTCAATAACCTGGTTTTCTGTCAGACACAAACTTCCGACCTTTACTTTCCTTAGTTTCTTTGATAAAAGCTTAATTCCTGCCTTGGTTATATTTTTTAGTCGCGGGTTAGCAAGTTAGCATTAACTGTCTGCATGTGCAGGAGACGCGCACACACACACCCCAAGCACATGTATATACATCATATACATTTATATAGGCACATATTTATACATGCCTATAAATTTATTATAGACACCCATGCACATGTATATATACATTTATATACACTCCATACAGACTTACATGTACATGTATATACATGTGAACTCTATTGCTCATGTATATACACACCATACACGTTTGTATATACATATACGCTACCAGTCAATTAAAAAAAAAAAAAAAAAAAATTTTTCCTCTTCTGCTCACCAAGCCTGCCTTTATTTAATCCAAAGTACAGCAAAAACAGAAAAAAATGATATTTTTTACTATTTAACTATATAACTGTTTTCTTTTTGAATATATATTATAATATGTACTGTATTCAATAATCAAAGCTACTTTTTCAGAATCATTACTCCAGTCACATGGTCCTTCAGAAATCATTTAAGAAACATTTCTTCTTTTTCTTCTTCTTATCAATATTTAAAACAGTTGAGTACAGCATTTATCTGAAATTAAAAGCTCAGCGTCAGTATAATTATTCTTTTTTTTATTTTAGAATCAAAAAGAATGATAGAAATGAATACTTTTATTTGGCAAGGATGCTTTAAATTGATCAAAAGTGACGATAAATACATTTATAATGTTACAAAAGATTTCTATATTTTAGATAAATGCTGTTCTTCTGAACTTTATTCATCAAATAAACCTGAAAAAATTCCACTCTGCTGTTAATAAATATTATTTTTTTTGAGCAGCAAATCAGAATATTATAATGATTTCTGAAGGATCATGTGACTGGAGTAGTGATGCTAAACATTCAGCTTTGAAATTAGGAATAAATTGCATTTTAAAACATATTCAAATAGAAAACTGTTGTTTTACATGGTAAAAATGTTTCAAAATTATACTGTTTTTGCTGTACTTTAAATCAAATAAATGCAGGCTTGGTGAGCAGAAGAGACTTATTTAAACTTACTATTGAAAAATTTTTGACTGGTAGTGTACTGCAGCTTTTATTTTTATTAGCATCAGAGTCTAGACTAGTAGATCTCCTGCTGGTAATAGTTTGGACTACAGCCAAATCATGATATTTAATAAGATGCCTATTTTGTCTTGTCTGTTCCAGGTCTTAGTTTCCGTCTGAGTATGAGTACAGCATGAGGAGGCGTTTAGAGGATCAGGAGCCAGTGTTCACCCCACAACAGCGCCGGCTTCCCGGCAGCGCCGAGGGCTTCCAGCACAGGGTTCTTGCCCCAGCGCCTGCCGTATTCGAGGCTGTGGCTGACGGCATGCAGCCGACTCCAGGAATACAGTATCCGGTTCCACAGGCGTACCAGGTACAACACCATCTTGATACATTATAACGAAAAGAAATGTGTTCACACTGCATCTGTTTAATCCAGAGTGACTCCAGAATCTAGAGTCTGGGTGAATAAACAGTACTAGAGGTCAAAAGGATAACTTGTTTAGGATCTTTAAGATACTTGTATAGGTTATATATATATATATATATATATATATATATATATATATTCTTTCTGTTAGATATATATGTGTATATATACACTACTAGTCAAAAGTATTTGAACAGTATGATTTTGAATGTTTTTTTAGTCTCCACTACGCACCAAGCATTTTTTTTTGTATCTGAAGTGAAGCAAAAGCAGTAAAATTTTGAAATATTTGTACGATTTAAAATAACTGTTTTCTATTTGAATATATTTTAAAATGTAATTTATTCCTGTGATTTCAAAGCAGATTTTTTTGCATCATTACTCCAGTCACATGATCCTTCAGAAATCATTGTAATATTCTGATTTGCTGCTCAAAAAATGTATTCATTATTTATTATTATGCTGGAAACAGCTGAGTAGATTTTTTTTTTTTTTCAGGTTTGAGGCCAAAAGGATAACTGGTTTAGGATCTTTAGGATACTTTTATAGGTTATATATATATTCTGTTAGTTATATATGTATATATACACTACCAGTCAAAAGTATTTGAACAGTATGGTTTTAAATGTTTTTTACAGAGGTCTCCACTACGCGCCAAGCCTGCATTTTTTTTTTATCTGAAGTAAAGCAAAAACAGTAAAATTTAGAAATATTTTTACTATTTAAAATAACTGTTTTCTATTGGAATATATTTTAAAATATAATTTATTTCTGTGATTTCAAAGCTGAATTTTTTGCATCATGACTCCAGTCACATGATCCTTCAGAAATCATTCTAATATTCTGATTTGCTGCTCAAAAAATGTATTCATTATTTATTATTATGTTGGATAAAATCATTAATAATAATAATATATAATATATAATATTGGATAATATTTCAGGTTTCTTTGATGAATAGAAAGTTAAGAAGAGCAGCATTTATCTGAAATAGAACTCTTTTGGAACATTAAAAATGTCTTTATCAGTCTTTTCAGTTTAATCCTTGCTAAATAAAAGTATTATTTTCTATAAATTATTTAGACTCCAATTTTTTGAATGGTTTTGTATAATATTACAAAAGCATTTTATTTCAGATTTATAAAGAGTGTACTCAGCTGTTTTAAATATTAATAATACTAATACAAATGTTTCTTGAACAGCAAATCAGCATATTAGAATGATTTCCAAAGGATCATGTGACACTGAAAACTGGAGTAATGATGCTGAAAAATGTAGTTTTGATCACAGGAATAAATTACTTATTAAAATATCTATGGAAACATAGTTTGAATAGTAAAAATATTTACAAATTTTACTGTTTTCTCTGTACTTTTAATCAAATAAATGCAGGCTTCATTTCAATTAAAGAGATCTCTGCACTATTACTGTTACTAGGTGTCCACAGTGGCCCAAAGCACAAGCGGTCATGGTCACACCCCCAGTCCGGCGGCGGCGGCAGCAGCAGCAGCGGCGGCCCACAGTGGTGCTCACCATCATGCTCCGGCAGCAGTCCAGGCCCACGGTCCTGCCCCGGTGCAGAGTCACAATCACCCACCCACCCCCTCCGCATCCGCACAGGGGCAGCAGTTCCAGAGACTCAAGGTGGGGCGGGATTTTGTGTTTGGGGTGTTTGGGTTGTTTGGAAGTCAAACCAATGCGCTCCTGCAATAGCAGCTGTATGCGTGAGACAAACTGGATTGTCGTTTTCCTCCCTGCAGGTGGAGGATGCCCTGTCTTACCTGGACCAGGTGAAGCTACAGTTTGGCAATCAGCCACAGGTCTACAATGACTTCTTGGATATCATGAAAGAGTTTAAATCTCAGTGGTGAGTTTATTCACGTGTGGGGATGTCATAAAATGTTAGTTGTTACAGGGATAGTTCAGTCGAAATAGAAAAGTCTGTCATTAATTACTCACCCTCATGTCGCTTCAAACCCGTAAGACTTTCGTTCATCAAGATATTTTTGATAAAATCCAAGAGCTTTCGTACATTTCGTACTGCATCGACAGCAATACAACTGAAACATTTAAAGCTTAGAAAGGTAGTAAGGACATTGTTTAAAAAAGTCCATGTGACAGCAGTGGTTCAGCTGTAATTTTATAAAGCCACGATGCTTTTTGTTTTCGGATTTCATCAGAAATATTTTAATTTGTGTTCTGAAGATGAACGAAGGTCTTACGGGTTTGGAACAACATGAGGCTGAGTAATGAATGAAATTTTCATTTGTGTGTGCACTATCCCTTTAAGATGAATATCAACAAAGTAAGTGATTAGAAACTACACAGCTGTTTAACTCTTTAACTGTCGCCTAAGTTTACTTCATCATATGACAAATAAATCCAAAAAATAAATCTAATCATGACAAACTATATATCGTTGGAAAGGTCTAAGTACCTATTTGACTACTATTTTGTGTTAAAAATTATGTAGGAAAGATTACACCTTAAAAAATCTACATCATAACACGAGCCTTTTTCCCTATCACCCTTTAGAAATCATAAGAAATTATATATCAGTAGAAAACTTAAAATTTAAAAATTCATACTTAGAAAACCATTTTGAAATCAGACATTGCATTACCTTGGAAAATGTACATCAAAATCATATTACAAAATATTTTCATTAATGAATGCTAAAAAATTTTATTTGGATTTTCATGTCTATGTTAAAAAAAGGGTGTGGCAGTTAAAGGGCTAAAAGTTTATTGTCAGTAAGATTTTTTTTTTTAAATAGTTTTGAAAGAGGTCCCTTTTTGCCCCTGAAGGCTGTGTTTATTGAATGGAAAATACAGTAGTATTGTGAAATATTAATACAAAAAATAAATAACTATTTTCTAGTGGAATATACAATAGCAGTCAAACGCTTTTTTAAAGAGGTCTCTTCTGTTCAACAAGCCTGGATTGATTTGATGATTTGGTCACATGATCCTTCAGAAATCATTCAAATATGCTGATTTGCTGTTCAAGAAGCATTTATTATAATAAATAAAATTTATTATAATAAAGAAATTAATACTTTTATTTAGCAAGGATGCTTTAAATTGATCAAAAGTAATGTTACAGAAGATTTCTATTTCAGATAAATGCTGTTCTTCTGAGCTTTCTGTTCATCAAAGAAACCTGAAAATTCTACTCGGCTGTTTTTAACAATGATAATAATAATAATAATAATAAATGTATTTTGAGCAGCAAATCAGAATATTATAACGATTTCTGAAGGATCATGTGACGAGTAATAATGCTAAAAATTCAGCTTTGAAATCACAGGAATAAATTAAAATATATTAAATAGAAAAGTTATTTTAAATAGTAATCATTCTAATATGCTGTTCAAGAAACATTTGTTATAATAAATAATATTTATTATAATAAAGAAATTAAAGTAATTAATACTTTTATTTAGCAGGGATGCTTTAAATTGGTCAAAAGTGATGAAAAAGACATTTATAATGTTACAAAAGATTTCTATTTCAGATGAATGCCGTTCTTCTGAACTTTCTTTCCATCAAAGCCTGAAAATTCTACTCAGCTGTTTTCAAAATAAAAAAAATATTAATAATAATAATAAATGTATTTTGAGCAGCAAATCAGATTTCTGAAGGATCATGTGACTGGAGTAATAATGCTAAAAATTCAGCTTTGAAGTCACAGGAATAAATTAAAATATATTAAATAGAAAAAAGTGATTTAAAATAGTAATATTTCAAATTTTACTGTTTTTGTTTTACTTTGGTTCAAATAAATGCAGGCTCGGTAAACAAGACACTTCTTTAAAAAACATTAAAACACTTTTGACTAGTGGTGCATTTAAAAATGTATTCCTGTGATGCAAAGCTGAATGTTCAGCCTTATTACTCACTGTCACATGATCGGATATTTGTTGTAACATTTCTTTTTGTATTAAATAGTTGCGTAATTTTTTTGAGGAAACTGGGTTTCCAGGATTCTTTGATTAATGAAAAGTTCAAAAGAACAGCTTTTATTTGAAACGGAGATATTTTATATCATTATAAATGTCTTCACTGTCACTATGTAATAAATTTAATGCACCCTTGCTGAATAAAAACATGCATTTCTTTAATTTAGCAAATAAATTAAATCTGCCCTAATTTCTCACAATGATAGATAGTTTCATTAGGAAGTACAGCAGTTAATCATGATTAATTTTGAATACTTTCTCTCGCTCTCATTCTGCAGTATTGACACCCCGGGCGTAATCAGCAGGGTGTCGCAGCTCTTCAAGGGTCACCCTGATCTCATTATGGGGTTTAACACGTTTCTTCCGCCGGGATACAAGATTGAAGTTCAGACCAATGACCTGGTTAACGTGACTACTCCTGGGCAGATCCACCACATCACACCTCACGGCATCTCCGTGCAAAACATCCCCACCAGACCGCCGCAGCCGCCGCCGCCACCTCCACAGCTCCAGAACCAGATCCCGGCAAACCCTCCCAACCTGGCGTCCACACCTCCCGCCCAACCCACCCCGAAAAGCAAGGTAGTCACACTGAAAAAATTACAATTGAATGGTCCTGGTTTGGTCAGATCAGTATTTTTTACCATCTCTCTCTACACAGCCACTGCAGTCTCCGGCTCTGACTCCGAGCAGTCATCCCAATCCGTCCATCCCTCCGTACGCGTCCCCGCGTTCGCCCCCGCTGCAGCCCCACACCCCCGTCAACAGCATGCCCACCGCCCCGCCGCTGCAAAACAACCAGCCCGTGGAGTTCAACCACGCCATTAGCTACGTGAACAAGATTAAGAACCGCTTCCAGGGCCAGCCCAACATCTACAAATCCTTCCTCGAGATCCTGCACAAGTATCAGGTAAGGCCAGACACCTGAAAACACTTGACAAATAAATTACAATTCACAATCCACTTACACATATACGTTTGATGATCAGAAGGAGCAGCGTAATGCTAAAGAAGCGGGCGGGAGTTACACTCCGACTCTGACCGAGCAAGAAGTTTATGCTGAGGTGGCCCAACTCTTTAAAAACCAGGAAGATCTGCTGTCCGAGTTTGGACAGTTCCTGCCGGACGCCAACAGCTCTGTGGTGAGTTTGATCGAGGCTCCGTCTCAACGTTGACCCCACCCACTAAAATAATATGTTACTCCAGTTTTAAAATCTTTTAATTTAGCATTTTTAGCATTCTGTAACCAAAAATAATTTTTTGTTTAGGGTCAGTTTAATTTGGTTTTAGGGTAGGGCTGCACGATTCTTGCTAAAATGTGAATCACGATTTTTCTCCATGAGAATTGAGGTTTTTTTTTTTCAACCAAAGTTTATTGCACTCAAGTACAAAAAAACAAAACAAACAGGACATTCAGTACAATAAAGTGCTGGAGTAACAAAAATGGTCTCTTTTCTTTATTTTAAACCCCTTAAAGTGAATCATTTTAAAGCTTTAAGTTGTTGGACATAAGAGAAAATTAACAATAATAAATAAAAATAACTAAATAGTGCAGGGTTCACAATTTCAAAATCTCTGTTAGCCCTTCGGGCAGGTACTCTTCAGATTTTGGTAGCCTGAAAAATAATTTAACTAGCCCAAATAAAAACAAATCAGATAATCAGATAGGAGTCTAAATGTCGAACAAAAATATTTTAGAATTATAATTATATTTATTATAATAAATGTTTCTTGAACAGCAAATCAGCATATTTAAATGATTTCTGAAGGATCATGTGACCAAATCATCAAATCAATCCAGGCTTGTTGAGCAGAAGAGATTTCTGACTTCTGACTTGACTGCTATTGTATATTCCACTAGAAAATAGTTATTTATTTTTTGTATTAATATTTCACAATACTACTGTTTTTACTGCATTTTCCATTCAATAAACACAGCCTTCAGGAGCAAAAAGGGACTTCTTTCAAAAATATTTAAAAAACAATCTTACTGACCCTAAACTTTTAACCCTTTAACTGTCACACACATTAACATAGATGTGAAAAGCCTGAAAATTAATTTAACTAGCCCAAATAAAAACAATTTTTTTTTTTTAAAATATAGAAAATCAGATAGAAGTCTAAATGTCGAACAAAAATATTTTCTATATACAAATATCAACAAATATTAAGGAAGGAATTGTATTTCACTATTCATATGGTATCTGCAGATTTAAAAAAAAAATCTATTTAAGGCAATTTATGACCCTTTTTAAGAGCTGCACAAGTAAAATGAACAGTATATGTGGAGTTGGACGATGTCTACGGTAACATATTAAGCCATAAAATGACATGATTTATAGTTCAGATACAGGTTTTCACAAAAACCTTGTAAAAAAATTGTATACAACTGCATTTCAGCTTTAAAAGGGATAAATCAATTATGTAATTTATTATATTTATTTAAAAGATAAACTATTACTGTTTTTAGAAGGAAAATTAACTTTTCACATTTACAACTCTATTTGCTGCATAAAAACATGGGTTGTTATTTGCAATCATCTGACTAACAGCAAAAAAAAGTGGAAATGCAAATTAATTCTCTGCCACTAGGTGGCGCTGTAGGAGCGCTAAAATATTGCAGTTTCCTTGGTAACAGTTGTACACCAAACAGCCGGCACTCATTAACGCTGTCTAATCGGGCATTATAGATAAAATTAAATGAAAAAGCTAATTACACATTTCTGAGAATACAAAATCTGCTTGTTGCGTTCGGTTCGGTACTACAGTTAAATCAATGAAAAACTCTTCAAGAGCACACAGTAACTGAGGTTTAAAATTGTTAAAAGAAAAGGCTTAATAAACTAACGCACAGATTTAATAAACTAGGCATCAATATATCTTATAAGCACTTTGTGCTGCTCTGTATTAGAGCCTTTTGTATTATAATGCAAAAAAAATTACTGTAAGTACTGGAACTTCTGATCGGGCTGAGGCTGGGATTTGAGCGAATTTTAGGTAAAAGTATTTTATGTGTAGAGAGCTCATTTTTGAACGAGATGCCTCTTAGCTGGTTTTGCATCTGAACTCTTCGCATGTTTCCCGCTATGAATTTCCTCTAGTTGCTGAGCAAGACGACGGCAGAGAAGGCCGAATCTGTGCGCAATGATCACGGCGGAACGGCCAAGAAACCGCAGCTTAATAACAAGCAGAGGCCCAATCAGAATGGCTGCCAGATACGCAAGCACTCGACTACAGCAGTCACTCCACCTGTGAAGGTACAGGAAGTTGTTCAGTTCATGGATATACATACTGAATGAATTTCAGAGTGTGTTTTTTGTGGAATATCTGTCTTGATATCTGATATTTTGTTTTGTTTTATTTCTCCAGAAAAAGCTCAAGTTAATGAACATTAAAGATTCATCCGTGGCAGAGGCTGGCAAACACGGCGGAGGAACAGAATCTCTTTTCTTTGACAAAGTTAGTTAACGTTTTGTTTAGGTTTTTAGGTTTTTCAAGTTCGTTTTTTTCCCCCCAAAAGTTATAATTTCCTATTTTGACTGACCTTACTGGTGTATTCATAGGTGCGGAAAGCTTTACGAAGCGCTGAAGCATATGACAACTTCCTCCGGTGCCTGATCATTTTTAACGAAGAGATCATTTCTCGTGCTGAGCTGGTTCAACTTGTGGTTCCATTCCTCGGGTAAAAGTTTTTAATTGTATGTACACTGCTGTTCAAAAAGTTTGGGATCGGTAAGATTTTTAATGTTCTATTTATTTGATCAAAAATACAGAGAAAAGTACTATTATGGAATACTATTGCAGTGTAAAATTTTCTATGCAAATATATTTTAACATGTAATTTATTCCTGTGATGCAAAGCTGAATTTTCGGCATCATTACTTCAGTCGTCAGTGTCACATGATCCTTCAGAGATCATTCTGATATACTGATTTATTATCAATGTTAGAAACAGTTGCTGCTTAATATTCTTTTGGAACACGCGTTTCTTTTTTTAGGGTTCTTTAATGAATAAAATGTTATAAGAACAGCATTTATTTGAAAAATAAATGGTTTCTGATATAAGTCTTTACTGTCACTTTTTATCAATTTTAACATCCTTACTGAATAAAAGTATTAATTTCTTTAGAATTTACTGACCCTAAACTGTACGGTAGTAAATATTGTGACAAAAGATTACTACTTTAAATAAATGCTGCTGTTTTTTGCCGTTTTATTCATCAAAAAATCCTGAAAAAAGGTCACAGGTTCCAAAAAAACAAAAAATTAAGCAGCTGTTTCCAACATTGATATTTTACTGTTTTTTCAGTATTTTTAATCAAATAAATGCAGCCCTGCGTTTATTTGGGATCAGAGAAGTCTTTTTTAAAACACATTAAAAATCTTACTGATCCCAAACTTTTGAATGGCAGTGTTATTTTGTTTATTGTAATTTATTTAATTTATTTAAACATATTTTATTTTAATGAGTTACCAATTTATTTATCTTTTTTTTTTTTTTTAACAGACTTTTTTTTTTTGTTTTATTTGAATTCCTTTTTTAAAATGCATTTATTTTTTGTAAAACTGCCTTAGAAACAATTTTGCAGTAGTAAAATTTATTTTTTTATATTTTCATTTGCAATTTAATTTTTATTGTATTTATTGTATTTATTTTTATTTATTTTAAACAGATATCACTAGCATCTGACAATATTTTTTTTGTTTTATTAAAATTTCCTTTTTTAAAATGCATTTATTTTTTGCAAAACTTCCTTAGAAACTATTTTGCAGTAGTAAAATTTATTTTTTTACAATTTTAATTGTATTTTATTTTCATTGTATTTATTTATATTTATTTTTATTTGTTTATTTTAATCAGACATCTCTAGCATTTGATGCTATTTTTTGTTTTATTTGAATTCCTTTTTTAAAATGTATTAATTTTTTTGCAAAACTGCCTTAGAAACTATTTTGCAGTAGTAAAATTTAGTTTTTTACGTTTTCATTTGTATTTAAATTTTTATTTTTATTTATTTTATTTTAAACACATCCCTAGCATTTGACAATATTTTTTGTTTTATTTGAATTCCTTTTTTAAAATGTATTTATTTTTTGCAAAACTGCCTTATAAACTATTTTGCAGTATTACAATTTCGTTTTTTACATTTACATTTTCATTTGTAATTTATTTTTTATTGTATTTATTTATTTATTTATTTATTTATTTATTTATTTATTTATTTAATTAATTAATTATTTATTTATTTATTTCATTTTTAAAGCAACTCTCCTAGTGTTCATTTTGGAGTAGTTAATTTGTTTTGGCATACATTTGTATTTTTGTATTTATTACAAAGCTGCCTCCAGTTTTATTTTGCAGTAGTGGCTTGTGTGTTTTTACTAATTAGCCCATTTCCCCCCTCAGCAAATTTCCTGAGCTGTTCACTTGGTTTAAGAACTTCCTTGGGTATAAGGAGATGTCACACCTGGAGACGTACCCAAAAGAGCGAGCCACCGAAGGCATTGCCATGGAAATTGACTACGCTTCATGCAAGCGTCTGGGCTCTAGTTACCGAGCTTTACCCAAGAGCTACCAGCTTCCCAAATGCACAGGAAGAACATCACTCTGTAAAGAGGTAACAGCTTCTTTACAAACCTCGCCAGCTTAATATTGAACATGCATCATATTACACAAGATTTTTATTAAGAAACTGGTTCTTTGTGGATGCGTCAGGTGCTGAATGACACCTGGGTTTCCTTCCCCTCCTGGTCGGAGGACTCCACCTTCGTCAGCTCCAAGAAGACTCAGTACGAAGAGCACATGTACAGGTGTGAGGACGAGCGATTCGAGGTAAGACGCTTCAGTGCTCAAGAATCGTGGCGTTTGGTTGTGATGTAATTCTTGCTAACGATGTCGTTGACTCGTCCCTCTAGCTGGATGTGGTTTTGGAAACCAACCTGTCCACCATTCGAGTGCTGGAGGCGGTTCAGAAGAAGCTGTCTCGGATGTCCGCGGAAGAGCAGGCGAAATTCCGACTGGACAACACTCTGGGCGGCTGCTCGGAGATCATCCACAGGAAAGCCATCCAGAGGATATATGGAGAAAAAGCTCTGGACATTATTGACGGACTGAAGAAGAATCCGGCAGTGTCTGTTCCCATTGTACTCAAGAGGTTAGAGAAAATGCGCTTTCAATGTGCTGCTGCATTACGCATATTATATTACATTGTAGTATATTATTCCAACTTAGTGGTTGACCAGTGTGGGTTTTTCAAGCATTTTAAATGTATGTATTGTTGTTTATTAATTTCCTGCTCTAGAATGTATTTAGCAGTACTTGGTTTGTGTTGCACTTTATATTGTCAATAATATGACTTTAAAATTACTCTAGTACTGTATTTCATAATATTCAAAATTTAAGGTTGACCAATGTTGTTTTATTATGTAATGCAATATAATGTTATATAATGGCTAATATGTAAAAACATAAACCCAGTAAATAAAAAAACATAAATAAATAAACGTCGAATACATTTATAAATATCAGTTTGAATAATATAATATAATATAATGCTGGGAATATATGCTGAGAAATACAAAAAAATAATAAAATACTTAAAATAAAATGCATTTGAAAAAAAAAATATCTGAAAAACCCCACATTGGTCAAATACAGAATTTGAATAATATAATATAATGTAATAAAATGTAATATAATATAATGCTGGGGAAAAAGAAGAAAAAATTACTTGAAATAAAATGCGTTTTAAAAAATATCCTAAAACCCCACATTGGTCAACTACGAAATGTGAATATATTATATTATATTATATTATATTATATTATATTATAGCTAATATGTAAACACATAAACCCACTAAATAATAATAAAAAAAACTACAAAAAAGCAATCAAATTAAATATGAATAAATAAAGTTAAAATCAAATACGTTTAAAAACAATATCTGAAAACCCCACACTGGTTAACTGCTAAATTTGAACATTATATTATGTTATATTATATTATATTATAAAAAATATCTGAAAACCCCACATTGGTCAAATACAACATTTTAATATAATATAATATAATGTAATAAAAATGAAAAAACATAAACACACTAAAAATAAATACAATAAAAAAAATCAAATGTAAAAAAAAAATGTGTGTGTATATATATATATATATATATATATATATATATATATATATATATATATATATATATATATATATATATATATATATATATATATATATATATTCATATTTTTTAATTAAACAAATTATAATTTACAATTATTTTATAAAATATTTATTATTATTATTATTATTTATAATTTTCTTTTGATCAGATATATATATTTTTTAAATATATTCAACTTTAACTTATTTATATAAAATTAGTTTTAGTGTTTTTTTTATTATTTTGTATTTAGCAGTAGTGGGTTTATGTTTTTTTAATATTATATTATATTATATTATATTAAAATGTTGTATTTGACCAATGTGGGGTTTTTATTATATTATATTATATTATATTATATTATATTATATTATATTATATTATATTATATTAAAATGTTGTATTTGACCAATGTGGGGTTTTTATTATATTATATTATATTATATTATATTATATTATATTATATTATATTATATTATATTATATTATATTATATTATTTGACAAATTTGGGGTTTTCAGATATTTTGTTTTAAATGCATTTTATTTTAAGTCATTTTTATTTTATTTTATTTTATTAGTATTAGTAGTGGGCTAGCAATTAGTAATAATATTTTTAATAATACTATTTTAATTTATTTTATATTTGACTTCATTATATTATGCTATAATATCCAAAATTAGTGCTTCACCACGGTGGGTTTTTCAGAGGTTTTATTTTATCACCACTATTTGTTTTTTTTTTTAGTTGTTTCCAATATCTAAATTTCAGCCTTTTTTTGTTTAGTTTTTTTGTTGTTGTTGAAATCAAGTTTTATAACAAATGACATTCGCATCTTCTCATTCCGCGTCTCAGGCTAAAGTTAAAGGAGGAGGAGTGGCGTGAAGCTCAAAGGGGTTTTAACAAGATCTGGAGAGAGCAGAATGAAAAATACTACCTAAAATCCCTGGACCATCAAGGCATTAACTTCAAACAGAACGACACTAAGGTGCTGCGCTCGAAAACGCTCCTCAACGAGATCGAGAGCATCTTTGATGAGGTGAGACGCTCTTTATCCTCCAGAGAAACTTAAAATGGTTTGTTCCTCTCAGAGAAATTGCGTTTTCCACACATGATTGATGGTTGTGTGTTCGTTTAGCGGCAGGAACAGGCTTCGGAGGACAACAGCCCGTCTCCAACCGGGCCTCACCTGACGCTGACCTACGAGGACCGGCAGATTCTGGAGGACGCGGCGGCGCTAATCATCCATCACGTCAAACGCCAGAGCAGCATCAACAAAGAGGACAAATACAAGATTAAACAAATCATCTACCACTTCATCCCCGACATGCTCTTCTCCCAAAGAGGAGTGCTGTCGGACGGCGAGGAAGACGACGACGAGGAAGACATGGACGTCGACGAGGGGGCGTCGAAGAAGCACAACGGACTAACGGGAGGAGGTGGCAGCAGCCCGACGAAGTCCAAACTGCTGTTTGGCACGTCCACGGCTCAGCGGCTTCGCTCCTGCGAGGACGCCTATAATCTGTTTTATGTCAATAACAACTGGTACATCTTTCTCCGGCTGCACCACACCCTGTGCTCGCGTCTGCTGCGGCTCTATGTGCAGGCCGAACGGCAAATCGAAGAGGACCTGAGGGAGCGCGAGTGGGAGAGGGAGGTGCTCGGACTTAAGCGGGACAAAAACGACAACACCGCTGTCCAGCTGCGTCTGAAGGAGCCCAGTGAGTATTGAAAACTGCTAGCTTGAGCGGTTGCTTTTGTCAGAATTAAAGGCTAGAAATGTGAATTGGGTTTCATGTTGATTTTTGAAGTCTGGCGCATGTTTGTTGCAGTGGATATCGATGTGGAGGATTATTACTCGGCGTTTCTGGAGATGGTGCGAAATCTGCTGGATGGGAATATGGAGGCGTCTCAGTACGAGGATTCGCTGCGAGAGATGTTCACCATTCACGCCTACATCGCCTTCACCATGGACAAACTCGTCCAGAACATAGTCAGACAGGTTTGTCTGTCCAAATACACTGATGCAATGTAATGTTTTTGCATGTCATGCCTGAAAACACCTCTTGAAATGATGATAATATCATTTATGATAGTATTATAAATTATTTTGTTTATCTCTCTCTCTTTTTTGGCTTATATTTATAGTAGTTAGTAGGGTTTTTTGTTTTTGTTTTTGAAAAGCTAAATTGTACAAAGTAAAATAAGATAATATATGAATATAAAGTATATTATGAAATATAAAGCGAATAAATAGTGTATAAACAGAAAATGCATATTTAAAAAAGTTAATCAAAGATGTCCTAAGATCAGAACGGTTATTGTTTTGGTTTTAGGGCAACTTTGATGAAAGGTTTTGATCTACTTCAAATGTTGACTATATGTTATATTTCCGTTTATTCCCTTTATTTATTTATTTTTGTTAAATATTGTTACATTTAATTAATATATATATATATATATATATATATATATATATATATATATATATATATATATATATATATATATATATATATATATATAATAGAGAGAGAGAGAGAGATTTTTTTTATAACGTAAAATGTGCACAAATTATGATTTTTTTTTTTTTCGTAATTTATGGAATGTTTTTTTGAAAAGCAAAATTGTAATACTTTAAAATAAGATTATGTATAAATGTAATTATTAATAATATAAAGTATGTTATGAAATATTAAGTGAATAAATAGTAATTAATAAACAGAAGACAATGTAAAAAAAAAAAAAAAACTCTAAGCTACAAAGACTGCTCATTTTAACTATGAAAATGTGTTTCATAATTTGTGGAATTTTTATTCATCATTTATATTTTTTATTTTCATTTATTTTACTTTCTTATATTTCTATTTATTCTCTTTGTTTATTTATTTATTTAAATATTGTTATATGAAATTAAATGTATAATAATAAGTAAATAAATGGTATGAGTAACGAATAGAATAAAATAAAACATATATAAATAGAATAAAAAATTACTTCTTAGAAATTATACTTATTATAATGTATAAAAGTATAATTTATAATAAGTAATTTTATAAATAAAATGGCTTGAAAAAAACTAATTATATATTTGTGCTATTTGTATTATTATATGTTTGTACTTAAAAATATTCCATATACAATTTATTCCATTTATACCCTATATAACTTAAAATGTGCAGAAATTAATATATAAATATATATATTATATATTTTTTTTCTTATTCATGGATTGTTTATTTTCCATATAAATAAATATTTTTTAATTGATTTTACTTTATTATTCCCTTTCATACTCTCTTATAACATTTTATAACTTCTTGAACTTTAATTTCTAGTTATTTACATTTGCTTTACTTTTTTTTTTTTTTTTTTTTTTTTTTACTTCTGAAGTTTATTTTTGGACTTAAGGAAGAACATTTTTATTTACACTGAAGTTTTGATTTCTATGTAATGTGCAGTGTCTCAAAAGATCAGTTAGATTAGCCTTAGCCATTTTAAAAATCCTTGCTTTGGTTGGTAGGATATGAAAATATTTTTCTCTCTGTCTCTTAACTGCAGCTCCAGCACATAGTGAGTGAGGAGATCTGTGTTCAGGTCACTGAACTGTACCTGAGTGAAAGCAGCCACTCAGCCACAGGTGGATCTCTGCTCACACAGAGCAGCAGGGCACCGGCAGAAATGTCTTACCAGCGCAAAGCCGAGCAGCTCATGTCTGACGAGAACTGCTTTAAGGTAGAGTTTCAACCTGAGCAGCCACATCAAATGCCACACAGAGTTCCTCACAGTATTAAATGTCTCTCTTTCTCTCGCTCTAGTTGATGTTCATGAAGAACAGAGGAAACGTTCAGCTCACCGTGGAGCTGCTGGACACAGAGGAGGAGAACTCAGACGGGCCAATGGAGATGGAGGTGAACTTCACCAACTGATTCACAGAACATACAGTGAAGCAAACGTTCACACTTCTGTCATTTTGAACTAATTTAAAATGTTTTAGTAGAATGGAAAATTAAGTGATAATATAAAGGCAGAATGAAAGGGTAAATTAATAAATATATGAAATACAGAAAAAATGCATTTAATTGAATCTTAAAAATGTAAATAAATAAATAAATAAATAAATATTAATAATAATAAGAAGAAGAAGAGTAATGTAAAAAAAAAAAAGAAAGAAAAAAAAAGTCACATCAAGATATTCTTCAGTTTAAGGTTATTATAGTTACTTGAACCTAAAGCCACAATAATAAATACTGACAAAAATACATTTAATTGAATATTAAAAATAAATTAATAATCATAATAATTTTAAAAATAAAGTCACATCCAGGTATTAATCTTTGGTTCCAGGGTTATTACAGTTACTTGAACCTAAAACCACAAATAAATAAATAAATAAATACTGGAGGAAAAAATATTTTAAAAAAAATAATAGTAGTAATAATTTTTTAAAAAGTCACATCCAGATATTATTCTTTGGTTCCAGGGTTATTATAGTTACTTGAACCTAAAACCACACACACACACAAAAAATAAAAAATAAATACAGGAGACATACATTGAATTGATTTTTTTTTTAAATGTAAAAATAAATTAATAATATTAATTATTTGAAAAAATAAAGTCACATCCAGGTATTATTTGTCGGTTTCAGGGTTAGTATACTTACTTTAACCTAAAACCACAAAAAAAAAAGAAAAATGAAAAATAAATAAATACTGGAGGAAAAAAATATTTAATTGAATTGTAAAAATGTATTAAAAAATAATTAAATTAATTAGTAATAATTAAAAATAAATAAATAAATAAATAAGTCACATCCAGATATTATTCTTTGGTCCCAGGGTTATTATAGTTACTTGAACCTAAAACCACTAAAAAAATGAATAAATAAATACTGGGAGAAAAAAATTATGGAATTTTAAAAAATGTAAAAAAAAAATGAATAAATAAAATAAAGTAATAATAATAATCACATCCAGATATTATTCTTTGGTTCCAGGGTTATTGAAGTTACTTGAACCTAAAACCACAAAAATAAAATGGACTAAATATATAAGTAAATTACTTGAAACAAACTACAAAAAATATATATAATATGTATGTCACATACAGATATTACTCTTAATTTCCAGGGTTACTTGAACCTAAAACCACAAAAAAGTTACTAGAAATAAACATTAACTTTTTTTATTTCAAGTAGTTGCTGAAAACACTATTATTGCTAACACTTTAAAATGGAAATGGAAAATACAAATGCATACAAATTCATTCAAATACTAAAAAAAAAAACCTGATAGCATCTCAATGCTACTAAACACTGTTCAGTGTTTGTTATGCCAAATAATTTTCATAAAACATCTTTAAAATGTAAGGCTTTTTCCCTGTTCTCATGGTCGCATGTAGCGCTGGTCGGATTACGTTGTGCGGTATCTGTCAGCTGATTTCACGTCTCCAGATCTGCGGGATCATCTGTCTCAAAAGCCTGTGTTTCTGCCAAGGTACCTTGTGTTTGTGACCTTTGACTCCCGAACTTCCCGTAATGGTAAATACTATCGGTTTGTCGTCACCGTCCTCCTCCATTTGTGTAGGAACCTGCGGCGGATCCGTAAGTGTCAGCGTGGCCATGAGTCTCAGGAGAAGGAGGTGAAGGATGGAGGCAGAAAGGAGAACTCGGACAGCATGAAGATGGAGTGCATGTTCAAACTCAACTCCTATAAGATGGTGTACGTCTTCAAATCCGAAGATTACATGTACAGACGCACCGCGCTGATGAGAGCCCACCAGGTAAGATCACACACCAAGAGCAATGTGACTAAATGATTGCTAAATGCAAGCATAATCACTGATTTTCTCTAAATGTCTAATCCTGAAGAATCGCAAAATTGTTCAGTTTTGTTCATTTGAAATCTTTGCATAACCTAGTTAACATCTGTTTTGTCACTGGCCCATCTACAACTTACTTGTCTTGTCCCCTGTATTATTAAGTTTTTTTTTACCACATTGTATATTTGTTGCAGTTAGGTTACATTGAAGTATAGTGTTTTAAAAACATTAAAAAGTCTAATCATCTTGTTTATATATTTAAATAACTACTATGAAACTGCAATTACATATCGTTACGTATTTTACACAACCAATATAGTTTTCTGTACGTTTATTTAAATTATATTTCCTCTGCATATTCCTTAAATATTGGATATTAATATTTAATGGTATAAATAGGATAGTATACTAATAAGATTTAATATTTATATTAATAATATTATATATTGTTATATGTATTAATATAATTAAATACATTGTCAATTTGTGCACAATGTAATTTTTTATCCTATGTTTGCTGCCAGCTGTATTAATATTTATATTTATAGTATTAATAGCATAGGATTTAATATTATTATTATTATTATTATTATTATTATCATCAACCAAAATATTTTTCTGTAAATTTTATTTTCCAACAAAATGAAAAACTCGAATATATATAACATTTTCATGTTTATTTAATTTACCATTAATATTTATATTAATAATCTAATATAATTAAATACATTTTCAGTTTGTACAATAGTATTTTTTGCCTTTGTTGCCAGTTGTATTAATATTTATATTAATGGTATTAATAGGATAGGATATTAATAGGTTTAAATATTTAAATTAATAGGATTATACAATTAAGTTCTCATTTTGCAATTTTAGGTACAGTGTAATTTTTTTCCTTTAATTGGATTTATATATTCATTTACTATTAATACGATTTAATATTTATGTTGATAGTATTAAATATTATTTTTATTATTATATAATTCAACTTAATGAAACTGCAAGTACATATTATGTATTTTACACATAACAAATATGCATAACATTTCCTCTACATTTTCCTTTGTTGCCATATTGATTTTAATATTTATATTAATTGTGTAAATAGGATATGTTAATGAGATTTGATATTTACATATATATTTATATTGATAGTATTAAATATAATTTTCATTATTATTATATAATTCAACTTTATGAAACTGCAAGTACATATTATGTATTTTACACGTAACAAAAATATTATGTAAATACACATAAAAACATTTCTGCATTTTCCTTTGTTGCCATATTGATTTTAATATTTATATTATTTGTGTAAATAGAATGGTATATTAATAAGATTTAATATTTATATATATTATATTATACTGTATAATGTATTTTAATATATTTAAATACATTTTCAATTTGGGGAATAGTAGATTTTTTTTCCCTTTGTTTTGTTTTGTATTCATATTTATATTAATATTATTAATAGGATAGGATATTAATAAGTTTTAATCTTTAAGTTAGTAGTATTATATAATTACAGTCTCATTTTACAATTATATTAAATGTATTTTTTTATTTTAATTGGATTTTAATATTAATATGAATTAATATTTATGTTGATTGTATTAAATATTATTATTATTATTATTATTATTATTATTATTATATAATTAAATACATTTTATAAAACTGCAATGACATATTATGTATTTTACACAACCACAACATTTTTCTGTAAATTTATTTTCCAAAAAATGAAAAACAAAAAAATGTAAAACATTTCCTCTGCATGTTCCTTTGTTGCCAAATTGATTTTAATATTTAAAATCACGATTTGCGTGAGGCAAATGGCGGTCACACCAGATACTGACCTGTTTTTGGACCTCCTAATACAATAAAACTGCACATTTTAGAGTGGCCTTTTATTGTGGCCAGCCTAAGACACGACACACCTGTGCAATAATCATGCTGGCTAATCAGCATCTTGATATGCCACACCTGTGAGGTGGATGGATTATCTCGGCAAAGGAGAAGTGCTCACTAACACAGATTTAGACAGATTTGTGAACAATATTTAAGAGAAATAGGCCTTTTGTGTACATAGAAAGTCTTAGATCTGTGTTCAGCTCGTGAAAAATGGGCAAAAACAAAAGTGCTGCGTTTATAATTTTGCGTTTTAAAAATATTGTGGAAACTCGGCACAGCGACTCACAGCTCTGCCGCTCTTTATCTCTTTTTCTCTCTCAGTCTCACGAGCGTGTGAGCACCCGTCTGCACCAGCGCTTTCACGCCTGGACTCAGCGCTGGGCGAAGGAGCATGTGACCAAAGACATGGCTGCCGAAACCAGCAGGTGGCTCATGGGAGAAGGGAGGGAGGGACTGGTGCCCTGCTCCACCACCTGCGACCCCGAGATCCTTCACTTCCAGCGCATTAACAAATACAGAGTCCAATACGGCAGCGCCCACAAGAGCCAGTGACATCAGCCGAAAGGGGCGGGCGAGGGGCGGAGCTCAGATTTTTAACAGTGTTTTTCCTTTTTATAAGCTGTTCCTGCAAAAACGTGGGTCGCCCAGTGCCAAACAACGAAGAAAAAAAAGTCAAACCCAGTCCGGACCAATCAGCACAGCTCTTACCGTAGATCGCAAACGTATATCGGATTTCCGCGCATCTCTCAAACGCCAGTCGAGTGTGTTCACTGGCTTTTTTGATAGTTTCATCTTCACAGGCAGCAGATCAAAGTCTGAATCGGACTTTTTGCGAAAACAAAACAAAACATTTCGGGATAAGTGCACTTAACTTTATTCTGCCACATCATTTCAGAGAACAAAGATCTGAGGTGCGAATTTAGCATTGTAATATTATTGCAAATTCAGTTTTTACTTAAAAAAACATAGGCAAAAAATAAAAATGCGACAGCAATAAAGATCTGCGTGAAGAAAACACACTTCTATCTGCTCCGTACACCAGCTTACATTGAACATGACCTGTGAATCTCACAAACACAAACACACAGTTCGACAGTTTTGTAAATACAGTGTAAATATCACCAGACTTTTTTTATGCCAGATGTGTGTTGTGTTTAGTGCTTTAGTGTGGCGTTTAGAGAGTCTAAATAAGCGGGAACCACATGGAAAAATGACGACGGGATGGTTTATTGCAGTTTTTACCAAAGGGAGTGGATTATTGAGGTCGGGGTTTGTTTTCTTTCTCCTTTTGTGTGTTTCCTTTGCTCTTTCTTTCTTTTTTTTAGTGAAAATGTTTATTTTGCAAAGTAGAAATGTATCCAGGTTCTTGTTTTTGCAATGGAAGTTTTTATAAGGAAAAAAAAAAAAAAGCATTTTAATTTTTCAAAGTTTGAATATGGATCTCGTTTCTGTACACCTTTTATCACTGAGCATTTTTGGATAGACCTTCAGCGGCGTCCTCGCGCGCGGACACGACTCTTATGAATGTAAAGGTCTTCTCTATCGTTGTCAGAGGTTTCAGTCTTCACTCTGGATAGATTTCTGCTGGACAAATCTAAATATAAATATATATACACATTTTAAAAATGAGTCACAAAGCATGTCTTTTTCTGTGGATCATTATAGACCCTTTATTTGCATATTATTTAAATTAATAAAAATTACATTTGTAGCATAAACACCTGGCTTGTTTTTGACTTGTTCACTTTCTGCACAAATGGATGGTGTGTATTTGCTGAAATGCTCTGAGTGAATCATGTTTTGTTGTTGATCAGGCTGTAGTTGTTATCTGTGGCCACCAGGAGGCGATACGTCTCTTATATTTGATGCGCTGTAGTTTCTGTACCGAGGTAGGTGCTTCTCTACGTTCACGGTAATTTATTATAATGATGCCCATAACGGGTATTGTTTTGGAAGTTTTTGATTCATTTCAAATGTTGACTACTGTGTATATATATATATGTATATAACATATTACTAAGTACACACAATTGTTTATATGTATTAAATTATGTAAAAAATATTTATATAAATATAAAATGTGTATATATATATATATATTATAATTAAATTAAATTTAAATATATATGCATATTAAATATATTAATTGAATTATATATAATTTTATAAAAAAATTTAAATGGTAACTAAAAAGTACATAAGCTACACAATTGTTTATATATTTAATTTTATGCATATGTTACTGTGTGTGTGTGTGTGTTAATTAGAAATTTATAAATATTAAATTAATAAATATATATCAATAAATTTAAATAATGTATATTATATATTAATGTATTTAATTAATACATATATATGAAATAATATATATTGAAAAAAATCTTTAAAACGTGCAAAAAATGTAAATAAAACTAAGTATACACAATTGTTTATGAATTTATTTATATATATATATATATATATATATATATATTGATAGGTATTATAATAATTTAAATATATATTATTTAAATTAATATATATTAATAGTATATATAATATAAAACACGTGTATGTGTATATATATGGATATTTTATAATCTATATATGTAAATATATTTGTATGAACTATTTTTAAATTTATAAATGTTACATTTATAAATGTATATTTGTAAAAAAGTATTAGATAATTTAAATAATATATATTAATATTATTTAAATTAATATATATATATATATATATATATTATATAACACACACATGCACAAATAACATATTGTATATTATTTTAAAAAAAAAGTTATTGTGAATATATTTATATATTATATATGTAATATATATTTTAAAATATAACTAAAAGCTACACAAGTATACACAATTATTTATATATAATCAACTTTGTTTGTGTATGTATTTAATGTATTAAGTATACCGTTTATAAAATTATAATTTTTATTCAGTTTTGTGTAGAACGTCAAATGAGGTGTCAAACATGTGATCGATATTAGTTCAGATATAGAAATGTAAAATCAATCACATTGTGGGATACATGTGTCATAATCTGTAGATTTTGGTCATGCATGTATTTTTTAAGCATACATATTTGCAAAGTGCTCACAGCATACACACTAAATACTGCAAAAATGTAGTATGCCATTACAAAACAGTATTTCTCTTTCTCTCTTTTTACATGAAGAATTAATGTATCATATCCACCTTTTTCTTACCATAAAAGTGGGCGTGGCCATTTGTACATTTTATGGGCCTGGCTTCCAATGTCATCCGCATCCAGTTATTTTTAGCTGCACAAAACAGCTTGTAGGCTATTGCTCCTTGATATTGACAATTGGCATGTCTTACTAATTTTTTGTAATGTATTATCTTTATTATGAACACACTGGTTTGAAGTGCAAACAGTTTTGCCGTGCATTGTTATTCTTCTCGTTGTTTATTTCTAATAAAAGCTAATTAACCGGAAGTCTCGTCCATAGGCTTACTTCAGCGTTGGGAGGGGGAGGGGTACAATAATGTTTGGTGTATTCAGAGTTGTTTACAGTGTTAAAGAGTTGGATTCTCATGCTAAACATGGCCAAGGTTTAAAAAAATAATTTGGACGAATGACAGAGAATTTCTTTGCCAAAAATCTTACTTCCGGGTTGGTACAAGTTTCGGCTGTTTTCTTTCGATCGTGGCTTTAATGACGTAATCGGTGGTGGAACTACTTATATGAGCGAAAAACACTAGTTGCCCGCGCACACGTCAACTAGAGCGCGAGAAAGAGCGCGCCCATCAACGCGCTTCATTCCGCTGCACTGCTGCAAGGAGCTCAATCGGGAAAAATGTCTCTAAAGATTTGTCGTTTTGGTTGTAAGGCAAAGATAACTTTGCTCAGTTTCCCGAAGAACCCAGCGTTACGTGAACGGTGGATGCAGTTCGACGCTGGTTTTGCACATTGTTTGATACTGAAAGATGGAGCGGTTCCAGCTATAAAAGATCCCGCTCATGATTCAGAACTGCAGCTGGTAAGTGAAACGGCATCAAATGTGCTTAATTGGCAAACCTACTGCGAGTGATCGTCGAATTTAGCTCCGCCCGCGGCGTGCCTCCAGAAGCTCGGCTTTTTCCGAAGAAAATCGGAAAGCTGTATATTTCATTTATAAATATGGTAAAACTAAAGATTTTTGGAGATATTAAGGATGCAGTACTACTCCATAGATACTCAGGATTAACATGAGATTAGGTAAAACTGTGTTATGTACCCTTTAAAGAATAAGGTGGATAATGACTGAAGAAAGCTAGTTTGCAATTTTATTCAGTGTTCATATTAATAAAATAATCATTTTACATCGCAGCTGGTATACGTGTTTACATAAAGATGTTTTGCGAGGTAAAATTAATAAGTAGAAGCGAAGCGAAAGGTGCCATTCAGTCCCCATCTGACTCCGCAGGACTGGAATGATCCGTGTGTGTGTGTTAGTGACTAGACAGAATTGTTTTGGACAGGTGAAGGATGGTGCTTTTTCTTCGGCCCAGTCAGAGTGACCCAGATTGTTGTGTGTGTCTGTGACGGGCGCTCGGCCTGACAGGTGCTGCGCGGCTCCTGCAGAGAGCTAACGAGAGAGAAAGAGAGAGAGACCGCGCTGTCTGAGGTGTATGTTGGAGAGAGACAGACGGATACCGAGGGAACCTTCATTAGTCTGATCTGGCGTCTCTACAAGCTGATATAACTGTCAAATAAACTCGAGTCACGCAGAGCCAAACTTTTCGTCATAAAATCTGGTATGCTTTGCTGATTTTTCGTTCTGGCGGGACAGGAAGTCGACGTGTTAAAGTGATAGTTTACTGTCGTTCCAAACCGATATGACTTTCTGTCTTCCATGTAACATAAAATAAGCTGATTTCGAAGTATATTCAGAGTGTATTGTTTGTCTATATAATGAAAGCAATGTCCAATGTTTACGTACATCTTACGTAATTTACGTACACTTTGCAGAATCTACAAAATGTTAATTATTTTACCAAAATAAGAGGGATCTCTTTTTGTTTGTTTGTTTGTTTAGTGAAAGATGTTCATGAGTTTCTTGTTTGTCCTAAACTGCTTGCTGTTCTTCAGAAAAATCCTTCAGGTCCCACAAATTCTTTGGGTTTTCAGCATTTTTGTGTATTTGAACCCTTTCCAACAATAACTATGTATTTCAGATCAATCTTTTCACACTGAGGACAACTGAGAGATTCATATGCAACTATTACAGAAGGTTCAAATGCTCACTGATGCTCCAGAAGGAAAAACTATGCATCATTTCACCGGGGGTGAAAACTTTTGAACTGATTATAGATGTGTATATTTTTCTGATTTTGCCTAAATACCATACTTTTTTAATTTAGTACTGCCCTTCAGAAGCTACAGAAGACAAAATAAGTTACATTTTCCCCTGATTTTCTTTTTGGAGCATCACTGAGCATTTGAAACCTCTGTAATAATTGCGTATGAGTCCCTTAGTTTTCCTCAGTTTAAAAAGATGGATCTCAAAATCATACAGTCATTGTTGGAAAGGGTTAAAATACCAAAAAATGTTGAAAACCCAAAGCATTTGTGGGACTTGAATGATTTTTCTGAAGAACCCTTTGCAACAATGACTGTATGATTTTGAGATCAGTCTTTTGACACTGAGGACAACTGAGGGACTCATATGCAACTATTACAGAAGGTTCAAATGCTCACTGATGCTTCAGATGGAAATCTGATTAAATTTAACTTATTTTGTCTTCTCGAAAAACATGTAAGTATCTTCTGTAGGTTCCAAAGGGCAGTACTAAATGAGAGCGAGAAAAAAGTATATATATTTAGGCAAAATAAGAAAAATGTATGCATTTTCATTCTGTTCAAAAGTTTTTACCCCCTTGCCCTTAATGCATCGTTTTTTCCTTCTGAAGCATCAGTGAGTATTTGAACCTTCTGTAATAGTTGCATATGAGTCCCTCAGTTGTCCCCAGTGTGAAAAGATGGATCTCAAAATCATACAGTCATTGTTGCAAAGGGTTCAAATACACACAAATGCTGAAAAAACAAAGAATTTGTGGGACCTGAAGGATTTTTCTGATGCAGTTTAACAAGAGACTCATGAACAACTATCACAAAAAAAAAAACTAATTCAGATAAAAACAGTATTAAGAATCAAGTGTATGCAAACTTTTAAACAAGGTCATTTTATATGATCACTCTTACTTTGGTAAAATAATTAACATTTTGCAGATTCTGAAAGGTGTATGTAATTTTTTTGTTCATATTTTTCTTCCACATGTTGTAGTTACAATATCTATCAGCAGAGGCGAATACTAACTAGCTAAACTGTGAGCTTGATGGAATAATTGGATTGTGCATGCTATTTAGAATGGGTAGTATGCAAATCTGCATGTGGAAAAACCTATTCCACGTAGTTAGAGCATCAAACGCCGAATTAATGTGTAAAATCTACTCATTAACTCCCTCAGATTCACTTCAAACAACAGATGAGCTCTAATTGTTTTAGTTCACAGCCTCGTTTTGGCCCCTGCGGGCCCCTCAGAAGATCTGGAGGGCTGCAGGGAACCCCTATCCGAGCTCATAGAGCACGCAGTGTTTCTCAAAGCCCCCGTCTGCTGACCGTTCCCAACAATGAGCTCTTTCAACGCAGAGAGGAGCATCGGAACCAAAGCTCTCATCAAATTAACATAACGGCGCACACTCGCGCGGTGGCCCGGGCCTTCTGAGTGTGTTTATTGTGGACGAACGCATTCTTCCGCGGTGTAGTGGGTCAGAAATCAGGGCGGTGTGAGGAAGACCTGGCAACCGCCGGTTTGGGAGGTTGTGTTCGGTTTTGTGAAACGGCGCGTTGAAAGAGCAGCTTTTAGCTCCTGGCAGCCTGGTGGCAGGAAGACTAATCGTTCCACGGCGTTTGATGCTTTGTTGTTCGTGTCTTGGGGTTTGTTTGTTGGTGACAGTGATTCAGAACTTCGAGCCGAGCCAGAGCAAAGGCAAAGACGCACAGAAGGGCTGCAACAATAGAGTCACAACTTCCTGAGACGTTTATATTAAAAGCGGGAGCTGAGCCTAACATTCACAATTTTTTTATTGGCTGAGCAGGTGTGTTGCCAGAACAAAAGCGAAGCTGTTAACGTTTTTGATTAAAGAAAATCCTGTTATGTTTACTCACCCTCATGTTGGAACAAATCTGTATGACTTTCTGTTTAACACAAAATAGTTACAATTTTTTTTTTTCGGTTTATTATTGTTGCATACATTTGCATACGTACCTCCATATATGCATGTACCTCCACCCCTTAACAGTATGTAAAAACATATTTTGAAATATAGATTGAAGCCCTTTAAAGAACATATGAAAAAAGACATTACATATTATTTAGCAAGCCTGTATCCACCTAAATCAATAATTAAAAAAGCATTTCTGGTCATTTACTATAGTGAAATATATATATATATATATATATATATATATATATATATATATATAATGCCAGCTGTTGTCCTATCTTCCTAAAACTTTGCATACTTGTTTACAGTCAGCAGTCCCATGCCATGTACTCACCAGATTTCATGAAGTTTTAAGTTTTTGTTTAAGCCTTAGAGGCTTTTGGGTATATCTGGATAGCCTCCTTTTCTAAACAACCGCATTATAGCTTCCCAAATGGTAAATTTCAATGTTTTTGATGAATATTGTCCTAGAGAGTCCAGAGAATTGTACTCCATTGTTTTTGTTTTTTCTAGATTGAGCGAAAAACCTAGGACTAGTTTGCAAAAGTAGGTTTTTCACATCTTCTCAAGCATTTTAATGACAGCGTTTGATTCTAGAGTGGTTCTAGAGGCAAAATTGTTTCGGAAAGAGGAGGTCTATCGTATGATATAAATATTGTGTGTATGTATGAAAGAAAGATATGCAATATACAATCATTTATGACTTAGGAAAATATGATATCGCACAGGCTTTTAGGGCCAAGAGTCAAACAGGCCCACCAAATTTTGTTCCAATCAGCCTTTGTTAACCTTGTCTAATAGGTGCTTAAATTTCATCAGCCTATGGCAGCCATGTTTTTTTAGATGTCCTTATAGATGCTTGCGGCATTTTGGACCAAGAACATTTGTACAGATTTGTACATCGATAAGACAAACGGTTTCTTATAGCGCTACGAAGTGGCATTTTTCTGAGTTTGGTGAAGATCTCTCATTCCATTCAAAACTTATAGCAGATTTAGTAAAGGCAGCCCTGCCCCTTTTTGTACGGTGAGCCTTGGTGACGTTGCACACGGTGTGAGTTCTACCATCCCTCCAAGTTTCAAGTCTCTACGACTTATGGTTTGTTCTGCCTGATCAGTTTTATGTGGAGATTCTTGACCCTTGGCCATTCGAACAATTACAATAGGGTTTCGTCGCTACACGCTTGAACCCTAAAAATATTAAAATGTTGTTGGCTGGCTATGTCAGTCAGGTGGACTCTTTCTGTCTAATTAGTGTACGGTTCTTAGCCAGAATAAGCAGGAGTGAAGGTCAGGCTTTTTGCCACATGTCAAAATCTGGCCACGAAAATTACACACTCTATAAATCGTCTATGTGGTAGTTAGTCTGAGGGTTTCTCCTCATGTGAGGGCCACACACACAGTAGCACTGTCTGAAACTCTCAGCACGCTCTTTGACTCTGGTTTGTATTGTCGTTTCTGTTTGCGAGGAGCGAGACAGAGAGAGGAAGACGAGGAGCGTCTCTATCCTGTGTTTCTCAGTGCAGTGATATATTGCCTCATCCATCAGCTTTGATCTCACTGCAGCCACAGGCCAAAACAGCTCCATCTTTCCCACACACTCGTCCTCAACTAACCATGCTGAACCGCTGTGCGGTCTGAAGTTTTGCCTTAACTTTCACCATTTCTATCTATCTATCTATCTATCTATCTATCTATCTATCATTCTTTAGTTCTATCATTCTGTCGTTCTGTCTTTCTCTCTGTAGTTACATTTTTTTGCAATATTTCTGTAGATCTATCCATCTATCCTATCTATCCTATCTGTAGTTATATTCATCTATCTTTCTGTAGTTCATCTATATCTATCTCTCTGTAGTTTATCTATCTTTCTGTAGTTCATCTATCTATCTATCTATCTATCTATCTAGCTATCATTCTTTAGTTCTATCATTCTGTCGTTCTGTCTTTCTCTCTGTAGTTACTTTTTTTTGCAATTTTTCTGTAGATCTATCTATCTATCTATCTATCCTATCTGTAGTTATATTCATCTATCTTTCTGTAGTTCATCTATATCTATCTCTCTGTAGTTTATCTATCTATCTATCTATCATCTATCTATCTATCTATCTATCATTCTTTAGTTCTGTCATTCTGTCTTTCTGTAGTTTTATTTTTTTGCAATCTTTCTGTAGATCTATCTATCTATCTATCCTATCTGTAGTTATATTCATCTATTTTTCTGTAGTTCATCTATATCTATCTCTCTGTAGTTTATCTATCTTTCTGTAGTTCATCTATCTATCTATCTATCTAGCTATCATTCTTTAGTTCTATCATTCTGTCGTTCTGTCTTTCTCTCTGTAGTTACTTTTTTTGCAATCTTTCTGTAGATCTATCTATCTATCTATCCTATCTGTAGTTATATTCATCTATCTTTCTGTAGTTCATCTATATCTCTCTGTAGTTTATCTATCTATCTATCGTTTTGTAGTTGTATCTATTGTTCTGTAGTTATGTCTATCTATCTATCTATCTATCTGTCTGTCTTCTAACTCTATATTGTTCTGTAGTTGTATCTATCATTCAGTAGTTATATATATTTTACTCTATATCTTTCTGTAGTTGTATCTATTGTTCTGTAGTTCTATCTATCTATCTATATCATTCTGTAATTCTATCTATTGTTCTGTAGTTATATCTATCTATCTTACTCTATATCGTTCTGTAGTTGTATCTATTGTTCTGTAGTTATATCTATCCATCTGTCTCTGTATCGTTCTGTAGTTGAATCTATTGTTCTGTAGTTATATCTATCTAACTATATCGTTCTGTAGTTGTATCTATTGTTCTGTAGTTATATCTATCTATTCATGTCTGTATATCGTTCTGTAGTTGAATCTATTGTTCTGTAGTTCTATCTATCTATCTATCTAACTCTATATCGTTCTGTAGTTGTATCTGTTGTTCTGTAGTTATATCTAGTATTCATCTGTCTCTGTATCGTTCTGTAGTTGAATCTATTGTTCTGTAGTTATATCTATCTATTTATACAAGACTTCACATTTTGTTGTATCACCTGTTAGCAGTGTAGACAGCTTTCTTGATCATAACGTGTAGCGTTGTAGTTTTGTTGTCCTGCATAGCCTGCTCTCAGTGTAGATGGGTGTTTGGGATCCCTTTGTCTGGATTTAAAGTTTAAAACCACCTCTTTGTTATGTGCATTTGGATTTCTGTTCCGTTTAGGGAAATTGACATAATGGCTCCCCCTGAGCGTGACACCCGCTCAATCTGATCACTCATTTTAGCATCACGTCCCTTAAGGGTGGAACCGTCTGCTCCTTATCTGCGTCTGCCACCCGCCGGAGTCTGACTGCGGGCCAAAGTCTGTGTCTAATGACACAACAACTGTCTCTCTGCAGAAGACTCATTAGTTCAGCAATGAACCATCTTCTGTTTTACACTACATTGGATTCTTCTGTTGATCGGGTTCTTGATAGGCTCCTCAGATCAGTGTTTTGGTTTCTAGCTTCTTCAAAGTACCAGTACAGTGAAACTTAAAAAGATTCCTCTATGACGTTTTAACTCTTAAACCTTTAACTCTCCAAAAAATATGACAGAGAGAGAAACACTGTGGTTAGTTTCCATTTTTATTACTGTTTTTGTTTGCAATACACACATCTCTGTCAGAAACGGACAAAGAGAGAGAAACAAACAGAATGACGAATAATAAAATCCCACAATGCACTGCACGGATGCACGTTCACTGCCTGACATGCAATGAAGGGCTCTGGTTTTTCTAGACAGAAGGTTTCGCGGGATGCAGGGCTGTTTGGTTGCGTTTTTCATGGTTGCCATCTCCACTTCATCTCATTCTCGTACGTAAATCCTTGTGCAAACCACGTCGTTGGCCCCAAAGATCTGAGAATGAGAGAAAGGAACAAAAACATTTTCTTGAAGCTCTTGCAGAGA
Organism: Cirrhinus molitorella; assembly: GCA_033026305.1. NCBI lineage: Eukaryota > Metazoa > Chordata > Actinopteri > Cypriniformes > Cyprinidae > Cirrhinus > Cirrhinus molitorella. The sequence continues at coordinate 4,060,182 of CM065141.1, read as the reverse complement.
TGATCAGCCAAGCGTCTATCCTGCATTATGTTGTGCTTATGAGATAAAGACAATCGGAGCCATCCATAATCTCTTTTGTGCTTTATTTTGGCCTAAACTAAACAAAGCACATTTATCTTATGGAAATGTGCCCTAGATTCGCAGGGAAACGCCAAAGACAATCAGCGCTGCATTCTGGTATTGTTGTTCTGCAGACGTCGAGCTCTGAATTCACTTAGCAAACCGTGAGAAATATCAAGCGGCCCGACTGTCAGATTTAAAGTGTGCGCTTCTGATTTGGGTCAAAACCTGCGTTTGTTTTGGACAGTCCTTCACATTCCTGTGTTCAGCCTGAATAAGCATCTGACATTCGCTCTCAGGGGTCGGCCGTCAAAAGCGCCTGTCCTGGAATCGATTCATGACGCTCTTATTTTATTGTTGAATTTGGACCATGGCCTATGTATGGGGGTTTCTTCAACTATTACCACCTTCGGCCCTGTGGACTTTTAGAAAATAAACTCTTTTCACACTCTCACAAGTTTATTGAACTCGTCTTACAATATTGTCCAACAGTGGACATCCATCATAGGAGACTCTTACTTTTTTTTTCTCGCTCCTCTCAATACCATGAACATTTCACACATGTTTCGGGTTTTAAATGTGGTGTAATGACATTTTTAAACATTTTTGGAATAAAACAGCCGACACGTAGTAAGCTTTTCTTGTATCCTAAATAGAAATGAAGTTTCTTAATTAAAATTATTCACAAATTTTATTTCACTCTTTGTTCTAAACATACACTGTCATTCAAAAGTTTGCGGTTAGTAAGATTTTAAAATATTTTTAAAAAGAATATTCTGCTTACCAAGGCTGCTTTTATTTTATTAAAATACATAAATAAAAAACTGTAATACTGCAAGGTATTATTACAATTTAAAATTAATGTTTTCTATTTTAATGTATTTTAAAGTATAATTTATTCCTGTGATTGAAAAGTTAAATTTCCAGTGTCACGCAAAGCTTCAGAAATTATTCTAATATGCTGATTTGCTGTTCAAAACTTTCTATGGAAGCCCCTCTCCACCACTGAATAAAAAAATAAATAAAAAAAATCATTGACATTTGGACTCTTAAAATTGTAATGTATAATTTCCAGTTGCAAATGTATATTTCATCATTCTAAAAAAGTCAGAATATAAATTCTCATTTATGAGAAAAAAGTCAGAATTGCGAGTTTTTACCTCAATTATGACTATTTTTTCACAATTGCAAGTTTAAAATCACACAATCCTGATGATAACTCACAATTGCAAGTTTAAATCACACAATTCTGAGGAAAAAAGCCAGAATTGTATGTTTATATCACGCAATTCTGACTTTATAACTAGAGTTTGTCTCAAGTTTTGTAGAAAAAAGTCAGAATTACAATATATAAACTTGCATTTACGAGAAAAAAGTCAGAATTGCAAGATAAAAACTCGCATTTGCGAGAAAAAAGTCAGAATTGCAAGATATAAACTCGCATTTACGAGAAAAAAGTCAAAATTGCAAGATATAAACTTGCATTTGCGAGAAAAAAAGTCAGAACCATTCTTTGATGAATTCTTTGATGAACAAAAAGTTCAAAAGAACATAATTTTCAAATTTTTGGTTAAGTTTATAAATTACTAGAAATGTCACTTTTTATCGAATGCATCCTTTAATCCATCCGATATAAGTTTCTTGAAAAATGTTTTATTAAACCTAAATTTTGAACAGTAGCATATATTAATTCTATTATACATTTAATACAATTAATAGAATTTTTACCAAAACTCTTTATAAATTTTTCTTTTATAGAATACATTTGTCAAGCTCAACCATTCAACCCACGTAACAAATCTATTGTAAAAAAAACAAAACAAAAAAACATTTGTAATAATAGTTATTCCACTTATGTTTTTAAACAAATCTTCTGAAAATCGTGGTTTTGGAGTGGACAGAACTTTTCCCAAATGTTGATAATAGGGTTGAAACTCCACAGAAAATGAACAGAAAGTCAGTTTTGTAAAGTTTGGTTTCACTTCCTAAGCATGACAAAGATGTTCATTCCCTTTTTGTGGCCAAAACTTTATGTGAAGGACATTCAGAGTGCGAGTCGCATGAGACAGACGTGAGAAAAGCAGCCTGTGAGCTGCTCTCCTCCTCTCAAATCGATTTGCTCCATTAAACATCTCTCTCTCTCTGTCTTAATGTTAAGCTATACGCAAATAAATCCATAGGCTGTTTCCTGTCTGAAGTCATAAAATATGACCACAGTGATCCCTCATATGAACACTGCCTTGTTCAGCCATGGAGGCTGTAAATTTATAAAAGCCCTCCTGTCTGGAGTAGCGAACACCAGAAACAACCTTTTGCATTTCAGCCTCTAAACTAGTAGACAAAGCAGTGAGTTTTAGTCAAGATGTACTCCCTTTTTTAACAAAGTTGCTATTCAAATGAAACTAAAGTCTTAGATATGGTGTGTTTGTGGGTCTCTCACCAGGATCAGTTCGTCTCCACGCAGCTCTCTACTCCAGAATGTAACGGGTCCGTCTGGATCCACCAGTGTCTGTTTGCAGTAGATTTTATTCTCTGTCTCCCACGTGGCCAAACTCTGCAGACAGAAATTTATTTGTTAGTATCTGTAAATATAATAATTAACTTACAATCTAGGCATTCAGCAGTCTGTTAACTGCTGCAAAAACTGAATGATTTGTTTGGAAAAGACTCGGGAGGTGAACTAATCATTTGTGTTTCTGATCATTTATATTTTGCAGCATTAAAATGATACACTGTAAAAAAAAACAAAAAAAAAACAACTTTAAAAAAGTAAGTGTTCATGCTGCTTTCAAATTTTAAGTTTAGTCAACATGAAATATTAAGTTGTACTACATGAAAACTTAGATATTTGAGTTGAGTAAACTTAAAATTTTAGGGCAGCACAAACACTGTTTTCTTTTATTTTTTTCATGTTATATTTTCATGAAGTTTTGGAATATTTGCTCTCTCCCCAAATTTGTCTCTACTGAAACACAGTAATATATAAATTTGTTGAGTCAACTTGAAATAATTTGTTACCTGGCTGCCTTAAAATGTTTAAGTTTATTCAACTTGAAATGTTACCTTTTACTAAGTGACAACTTAGATATTCGAGTTGATTCAATTTAAAATTTTAAGGCAGCCGAGTAACAAACACAGCTGTATATGTATTACTCTTATCTTTGTGAGCAAAACTGACGGATAATTTAAAATTGTTTCCACTGAAAAAATGCAAATGATCGCGCTGGCGCCTCCAAGTTCTGCAAAGTGCGCTTCAGCTTCCCCCTCCGCAAATACAATTGGATATGCGCCTAATAGCGCACATTTATCTAGGTTTAACGTTTAAACTAACATTGTTTTATAGCTACTTTAACCGTTTTAGATCTATAGGTTTTATTTTAGACAAGTCGTGATGATTTGAGAAGGTAATTTGATCAAACAGACTATGAACAGTCTTCCGCTGGCTGCTGTTCGATCCTTTAAAAAAAGAAAACTTGTATTTAACGAACAAAAAATGCTCCAAACGTTTTTTCTAAATTAATGTAATAAAAAAACGAAACGAATTATAATCAATTTGCTATTGCATACAAAATGTAACTATTTTAATAGATGAAACAGTAGTAGCTACAAGCGTTGTCGCCGGGGATGGGCACTGGGGATGCGCAATGAATCAAACACGGTGCATTCTTTTATTTCGACATGGCGAACCAACCGCAGATGCTTAGTCATGTTGGTCGTGACACCTTGCTTGCAACATATTAGTTTATTACAGTAATTACACTTAGCTTTGTCTTCAGTTTTTACAAAGTGTAGCCACACTTTTGAGCGCTTCCCGCGGTCCATTATGTAAACTGATGTGTAGGTTACCATAAAGTCCTGGCAGATTGGACTCGTGGAAGGTCCTGGTTGATTGCCAGGTGAAAAAAAATGCGCACAGGAATCGATAAGAGGAATCGGGAAAAAAAAATTTATAACAAGTATCCGATTCTTAATCTTAAGTATCCGATTCCAGAATCGAAATCGATTTTCGATTCCCAACCCTACCTATAAGTGCGGCTCTCGTGAAAAAAATAGAGGACCACTGCACTAAATGATGATTTTATATATATTACACTTACTGATATTTAAAATTTTATTGTTGGTTTCAATAGATAATAAAAGGATCTTAGTAAACACCCAAGATAGGGCTGCACGATATTGGAAAAAACTCACATTGCGATATTTTGTTTTTCTGCGATAAATATTGCGATATGAAAAAAAAAAAATCACCATATTACCTGAATACCTCTTTGGGAAAAAAATGGAATGATTTTATAGATGAGTAAATCAGCATTGAAAAAAATTACAAACACAGATAAAGATAATAGAACAAAGATACAAATAAAATAAAACACTGTTTATATTTTTCAGGTAAGTCTAACAGTATTCAGGTACAGAAATTGAATAATCAAATGTAAAATAGCACTGCATATTCTTCATTGTATAGCCTAAATGTAATCTAATAAATCTGTGTTAAAGCTAAAAAGTGATTTTTCTCTGTGTTTTGCTGTTTGATTAACATTCATCATGACACAGAAAGCCTCAAATACATTAAACTGCTGTGAACCTGTTACACATCCATTTTTTTCCCAATTGTTTAACTTCACCTAAGCCATAAGCAACTGTGTTTACACTGATACTTGCAGAGACCTGCATTTTGACATAGTTTCGCGCGTATGTGTCATTTCAAGCACAAAAGAAGTGAATGGAATTCCGTGTTCTCACGCATCTGCGTGGCTCTCACTGTGTCCACAGCGGACGAGAGCGGCACGACGCGCTAAATGCGGTAGACCTCATTATAGCCAGTGATGGTGTCTGCACTGGACGCGAGCGGCGCGACAAAATACTGTAGAAGTCATTATAAAAATGCTCCCTGCGCTGGATGCGGCGCGGCAAGTCACATTCCGTTTATATGTTCAAAGAGTTAAAATGATATGCAACGGTCGCTTTTGTCGCGTTCAGTGTTTAGACAGACTTTCACTTTAGATGTTGCGGCGCAGGCAGCGCGACAAGCGAACTGTCACGTCCGGTGTAGACAAGGTGTGTGTGTGTGAGCAAAGAAACGATCCATATAAATATATATAACGATCAGTATACTACACATCGCACATCCTGCGATGTGACTATTGCAGATGGGCAAATCGCGATATCGATGCTGCAACAATGTATCGTGCAGCCCTAACCCAAGATATTTTTTTTTTAATGCTTTTGGTTGTGGGACTGCAGTTTGCACCAATTCTGCAGAACGGCCCATATAATGTATCTTTTTATTAATAAATATAGAAATATAAACATATTCTAAAGTATTATTTCATTTGTAAATATAAAATATGAAACAGTAGAAGTCAGTGGTATGTCCTCATTGCGATAGCTAAGTAAATTTGCTCACTTGTGGATGTGTGTGGAGGGCCCAGATAAATGAATGGTGTCAGAGAACTGCAGCAAAACAACATCAGCAATCAGACTCTGTTCATATCACTTCTCTGTGCCTGTCTCTCTCTCGTCTCTCTCTCTCTCTCTATGGCCCCAGGCACTGTCTTTAAACTAATTTATTCAGCTTGATCTAAAATCCCTTTAAAATGAGACACTGTAGAGTATCCTGACACACTCATTCGTCTCGCTCAGACTAACGAAAAACTCTGACACAGACACACACACACAAGCATCTTCATTTGCAATCTTAGCTCTGTGCATTAACCAGGACACAATGAAGAAATCCACTAAAGTAAAAGTTTAGTAATCTGGCATTGAAAACCCATATTGATGAAGCATTAATCTGTGGTCGCGATAACTTTGGGATGCAGTGAGGATGATATTAATGTATCTGAAAACCCATATTTAGCTCAACTGGAGCAGAATGGCGCTGACTGAAATGCACATGATGATCAAATGTGCTCCAAATGCACTTTTAAGTGGCTTTGGATACACAAGCATCTGCCAAATGCGTAATGTAAATGTATGCGCAGGCAACTAAATCATAAAATCCCTCCAATAAAGAGTGCAATATAAACCGAACATCCCATCATCCCTCTCTCTGTCTGTTTAATGCGCTTTATTGGCATGACAAACACTAAGAGCGTACATTTGCATTGTTAAACCATCTGCAGCTTAGACAATGAGAGTCTGTACACAGTGAAAATTAAGAAAAACGAACTAATAATAAAAACAAAGAAGTTGAAATGAAACAAAATAACAAGAGTATAGTCTGTTCTACCAAAAAAAAAAAAAACTTTAGCAGTGTATTAACTTAGCTTGACCATCCATCTTTTCTTGCTTTCTCATTTTCTCCCACTGACGGTCGTTTAGTCTCAGCCTTCTGCCCTGTGGCAGGTGAGCGGTCTGTCTCTATAGCAACCGGCCCTGAGAACGGCTGGATTACTTTGAGTCCCTGTCTGATAACGTCTCTGCCAACAGGACAGCTGAGGTAAATAAAAGGCCTGAAATGTCTTATTTTAATAAAAATGACGCTGTTAGTAATACAGTAGAAGACAAGGGTGTAACTTTGGTTTGAGATGTGGGGGGAACACAAAATGGGGGGTCGTGAATTATGAGCTTCTAGAACGTTTGACCTCCTAACTGAAGTTCAACAAAATCAGTCATAATTATACATTTTTCGAAATTGAGATAAATACATAATCTGAAAAATGAATAAATAAGCTTTCCATTGATGTATGGTTTGGATAATATTTGGCTGAGATACAACTATTTAAAAATCTGGAATCTGATGGTGCAAAAAATGGCGATGCAATGGAACATGATCTTACTTAATATCCTAATGATTTTTGGCATAAAAGAAAAATAGATCATTTTGACCCATACAATGTATTGTTAGCTATTACTACAAATACACCTGTGTTTTGTTGTACAAGGGTCACAAATAACAAAACATACACAACACAGTCCTTTCTTAGTCGTATTAAGTGCAAACAATAAATTCAGCCATAAATCAAAGTAGGCTACTCTTTCAATATTCAAAGTGAAAATATAAACCAAATTTTTCAAGCATGATAGGGAGCTAGACAACTACACAACCTATTATAGCCTACATACTAATAATAACAGCCTAGATATGTTATGTAGCCTAATTTGCATGCATTGGGGAGTCGCCCTCTTAAACGTGGCATTAAAATTGCTTTTGAAAGCATGTGTACGTTTTACTTTTGGTTTAAAGATCGCTGCTGCTGAGCGTGCAATAAATACATTTATTTAACAAACGGGATTTTGAGAAGTAAGGGGGTATTTACGCCCAAGACCACAGCAATGTATATAGGTGCCGATTTATGTTTATCTTTTTTTTTTATAAAACACATTTTCACAGCTGTTTCCACGACTAATAATAACGGGGATAAATTATACACATCCGCAACAAATGAATATTTTCAAATATTTAATTATCATTACTCAGTCATTTATTATACTGGGTTTTATTTTTTCTTTTCTAGAGTATACTCCGTGGGATGGTGCTTTTGATAAATTCACTACACAAAATGTATTTTGCGAAGTGAAACGCACGTACTGCAAATACATTCTTTAATAACCAACACGCATTCTTTCTGTGAGGGCTGCGCTTCACCAAATAAAATTTTTCTTCCTATAAGAGTGGGCGCGGCCATTTGTAAATTTTATGGGTCTGGCTTCCAGTGACCGGTCTTATGGGTCTCATCGGCATCCAGCTATTTTTAGCCTACAAAACAGTAGGGCTGGTTCGAATATCATTTTTTGCGCTTCGAAGCTTCGGTGGTAATCAATATCGAATATTCGAAGCTTTGGTGGGAGGGCCTAAGCATAAAATAAAGGCAGAAATCTCTGTGTTGTATGTTTGCATTTGTATTATGTCGGGAATCGTTCATCCAAACGACTTCACGTGTCACAAATGTGTTGCTGCAGACCCAAGGGAATTCCGCTCCAATATGCTCATACCAGGAGTCTAGGGCAGTGGTTTTAAAACCCTGGGTAGCAATCATCGGGTGGGTGGAGGGACTTAAAAAAATAGGTCGCCAGGATGATTTCCGGAAGACGTATATGTAACGAAGTTCAAGATTCTGGGAAGGATGCGGGAAACTGCAAACGTACTTTAATAACAAAATAAACATTAACAAAACGAAAATAAATGGCAGCTGCCTCACCCCAGACTCCATCTCTGTGTGCGTTGATCAGTCAGAATCCGCTCACCGCTCAAAACGCCGGATTTTTTGTTCAGTCCTGAGTTCTGCAAGCTAATTAATCCTCTCATTATAACAAAGTCTGTAGACGCGCTTAGAATGCACGTTCGTGCCGCCAAGAGTTTTACGCGATCGTTAAAAAGAAACTGAAATTAAAACACGCACGCGCATTCAAAAACAATTTTAATACTATAGAGACACTAGAACACACTTTTCTCTGTGGCTTGCTGACAGCTCTCCCCCTCCCGTTCACTAATGGGCCATTCAAGTGCGAATGAGAACTGTTCATGTGGGAAGTCACGTGTCGAAAAAAAAAAAAGAATATTCGAATCTCAGAATTGAAAATCAAATGCCAACCCACCGAACGAATATTCGACTATTCTAGTACAGCCCTACAAAACAGCTAATTTTGCTGCTTGATATTGCAGATTGGTGTGTCTTACCATATTATTTAATGTATTATCTTATTATTATGAGCACAATGGTTTGTAGTGCAAACAGTTACTGTTTACTGCATTTTTACCGTTTTTATTCTTCACGTTTTTTCCTTTTTCTGGAATGGTGCTTTATATTTACATCTTTTGTGTTTGTAGTCAAATTAACATATTTTCCGAGATGATAATTTACCGTTTATCCTGCACACACTTTCATATTTAGTTGTATTGAAAAATATCAATTCAGTCCATTTTTTTTTACCATGTTTTAACATGAAAGGCGTTTGTGGTTGGCCAAACTAAACTAGGAATTCCACAGCAAGAATCTTGGCAACATTCATGTTTATGCTTCAGTTCATTGCGGTCTGGTAGGTAAACTATTAGGCTAATATCTTAATTAATACCGCTCACTTGTGTCTTTACCACTTACTAACTTTTATGAATATGAATTTGGACATACAAATTGGACATACATTTTAATGTGAGCGTTTTGATATTTATTGCTTAATAACTTGCAAACATTTTACGGAAAAATAAGTGCGTGTGAACAGCTGTAAGGAATGAGACCCATTTTCCATCTATTGTAACTTGGAGTATTAATAAATAATTCAATCTAAAAGCTTGTTGCTTCACATAGTTAACTCTCATTGAAAATGAATGACTTCTGGAGGTTTCATAGCTGCAAATGTCTGAGAGCTTCCATTGCGATTTAGAAAGTTGTACGTTGCATGTGTGCGGCTCGGCTTTGTTGCTTATAATAGCTGCATTGTAGTTTTGGCATGTTACTTCAGCCATTTGCAGTGCAGATGGGGTGTGAGTCGGGCCTGCGGGGATCTGATCTACTGCTCTCAGTAATAATGTGCCCAGCATGAGACTACACTACCGTCTTACACACACACACACACACACACTTGTTTTTATGTCATGATGGAGACTTTACTGTGACTTCTATTGTCTGACATTTCACTAATTGATTCTATAGCCTGACCGATTATTACACTCGCAGTTGGTTCCCTAAAGAACCTTTCAGTGAACAGTTCTTAAAAGAACCATTTTTTCTTAATTTGAAGAACATTTTAATAATCTAAAGAACATTTTCTCCATTTGTAGAGGTTCCATGGATGTTAAAGGTTCTTCATGAAACCATCAATGCCAATACAGAAGCTTTATTTTTAAAAATGTATCCTCTTTTCATGGCGGGCTTTATCCATGATGCTCCAGGGGCTGATGGTCAATTGGGACATTTCAGATATTTTGTTTCCAAACGTGTAGGTAGGTCAGAAAGACACGCATGTATGAATAAATACAGAACACACACTTGACGATGTCCCCGCTTACAGAATGCTTGAGACAGACAGTTACGTGACTCTCAGGGGCTGCAAGGCTCCCAAATAATCCCCCTCCCACTACTGTCTGTTCCAGAACAAAATGAGGTCAAATCACTGTCTATAAGCCCGTCCTTTTGCTACGTCTCTAAGTCAAACCCATTTCCATGAATAAGGAATCTCAGGACTACTTTTTTTAGGGGGGAAACAATCACTCTGATTATTCTACATCCTTTGGTTCAAGATGTCCTAGTTCATTTCCAGAATTTAGTCACCCAAGATGTTCATGTCTTCCTTCTTCAGTCGTAAAGAAATAGTTTTTGGAGGAATTTTCTCCATATGGTGCCCGTGAGTTTGATCTTCCAAAATGCAGTTTAAAGTCAGGTTCAAAGGGCTCTAAATTTAGTGAAACGATTGGTTATTTTCTAAAAATGTTTTACAATTTAACTCAAATGCTCATCATGTCTAGCTCTGTGATGCACATGGGTTCAATACAGTTAGGGTACGTTGAAAAACTACCATCTCATTTTCAAAAAGGAAGATAAAAAGACCTTTACAAAAATAAAAAAAAAAGATAAAATTGCAATGTCGGATGATTTCGAAGTTGGAGGAGAAAATGAAATGGGAGGAACATACCCTGAATACAGAAGAGCTAGACAAGACAAGCATTTGTTGCATTTGACGTGCAAAGTGTATAAATTGTACATTTTTGTAGAAAATAACCAATCGTTTTGCTAGATAGGACCCTTCTTCTTCATCCTGGATCGTTTAGAGCCCTTTGAAGCTGCATTTAAACTGTATTTTGGAAGTTCAAACTCACAGGCACATAGAAGTCCACTATATGGAGAAAAATTTTGAAATGTTTTCCTCAAAAAAAAAAAAAACGACTGAAGAAAGAAAGACATAGACATCTTGGATGACAAGGGGGTGAGTAAATTATCCAGGTTGGCATGGGAACTAAAAAATAAAAGTTCTTTTCATTGAAGAACCTTTAACATCCATGGAACTTTTCCATTCCACAAAAGGTTCTTTACACTGGAAAATGGTTCTTTATATGCTTAAAAATACAGGTTTCAAACTGTGTTCTTTTGCAGTGATTCCATAGAAGAACCATTTTGGCTTCCCAAATGAATCTTTCAAAGAGCAGTTCTTAATGGAGAAGTTCACTTCCAGAATAAAAAAAATTGCAATGTCGGATGATGGAGGAGAAAATTAAATGGGAGGAACATACCCCTGAATACAGATACACGCAGAGCTAGACAAGACAAGCATTTGTAGCATTTGATGTGCAAAGTGTATAAATTTGTAAATTTTTGCAGAAAATAACAGACTGGGATTGTTTAGAGCCCTCTGAAGCTGCATTTAAACTGTATTTTGGAAGTTCAAACTCACAGGCACCATAGAAGTCCACTATATGGAGAAAATTCCTGAAATGTTTTCCTCAAAAAAACATAATTCATGACTGAAGAAAGAAAGACATGGACATCTTGGATGACAAGGGGGTGAGTAAATTATCCAGGTAGGCAGTTCACTTGATTTTGAGAAATGGAAATCTTTATTGGCATTCAAGAACCTTTTCCATTCCACAAAAGGTTCTTTACACTGGAAAATGGTTCTTTATACTCTTAATACAGGTTTCAAAATGAGTTTTTTGCAGTGATTCCATAGAAGAACCATTTTGGCTTCACAAATGAATCTTTCAAAGAGCACTTCCTAATGGAGTCGTCCAGAATAAAAAAAAAAATCCTGATAATTTACTCACCCCCATGTCATCCAAGTTGTTCATGTCTTTTGTTCTTAAGTCGCAAAGAAATGAAGGTTTTTGAGGAAAACATTCAAGGATTTTTCTCCATATAGTGGACTTCAATGGTGGCCAATGAGTTGAAGGTCCAGATTGCAGTTTCAATGCAAAGTGACCCTCCTGCCCTTGTCTCATTTTTGGGTTTTCATGTGCAAAAACTCATAGTAGTTAAAACTCACTTTCTGCTGAGCTTTGCCGTCTGAAACCAGGTTTAGGTTTCTCACAGTTTGATGACGCCATCATTTTGCTTGGTGAGATGACACCGTTAAGGTCAGTGAAATAAAATATAAAGGTTTCGCTTCTCGGTTTTATGGACGAGGTTCTAGATTTTATTGTGAAGGATGGCTTTTGTTGAACGTGAATGGACGGATCGCCAAACCTGCTCGGGTTACAGGCTCAGGCAAGCAACAAAATACTGCACCTCTGCAAAACACGCAAAGACCCGATTAAGACGATATGGAGAGATTAAGATTCATCTGAAGGGACATTAGAGTAGATGGACAAACTCATGCTGAGGAAACTGATGCTCACATTAGTGGCTAATTTGTCCTGATGGATGCGAGGTGAACTAATGTAAATCTGCATAAATGTGTCTGCTGGAGTATCTTCTGAAATCAGAGTCCTTGATGTCTGGGGATATTAGTAGGAAAACAGCAGTTTCCATTAACAGCGTTTTGTTTTGTAACAGGTGCTTGCTGAGCTAAACATTTTCTCGGAAGTGTGTTTTACCCATTAATGTTCTCCACAGTCATTTAAAAACAATCACAACATTAAACATTGAATTTTAAGCAAAAGAAAAAAAATAATTATGTTTATACAAGTTTACTCATGTATAAGGGAATAAATGAACTACTTGTCCCACAAAAGACACAAATTTAGTAATTGTTTAAAATTGTAATATATTTTTAACATTTTCTAATCAGAGAACATCTCCACTGTATTGTAAACTAGCTCTATTTTCTAACTAGCCTCACTAGTTTTCGAAAATGCCATTAACCATAAAGGCTAATAGGCTTTAAAAATGGCTTAAATATATATATATATATATATATATATATATATATATATATATATATATATCAGTGGCGAGGAAAACACTGTGGCATGTGTCGATTTAAAAGTATGCACATTTCCTACCTTATTTGTGAATAAATCTCATCTCCAATCTTTCTTGTATCGTTTCAGGTTTATCTATAGTTATTTTAATGCTAGAAAAACATAGCTGCTTTTCCAAATAAAAACCGCAAAACAACGTTTACACGTATTATTTTATGATACGTAATACTATTAAGAGGGTGGGGAGGTGGGGGATTCCCCGTTCTATATCTCTGCTTCGACTGAATTATTTTATTATTATTATTATTATTATTAATAATCCCCAGTGAATATAACTCCCACCCAGGTGATACTACGACCATGCAAAATGCAAATAATAATAATATATTTAGAATATTGGCAAGTAAGTTGCTAACAACAATAAAATAAAATTAAAAAATCAGATTTTATTATTTCCTCTTTTCCCCCTATTTGTTAATATTCAAAAAATAAATAAATAAATAAATAAAAACTTTTTTTTATACTTTTCTATATTATACTATTTCTATAAATTTTTATTTAAACCACTTAGGCATGTTGACAAGAACATCTTCAACACGGTCTATATGTTTTCAGTGGACTTCCAAATTTTGAATTGCTTGAGAAATTATGAAAATATACAGTTAAGATGTTTTTTAATTTGATTTAGTCGAGTCAGTTGTGCATCAAACACAATGTGATTTTCGGCAATCGAAATCTGGCAGCAACAGCGCATTTTTCCGCTTGGGCGAGCGTTTCGCGGACAGCTTACCTCGCCAATGAAATCACGCGCATATCAGCGAAAGTAGTGAACGCGCGTGAATCCTGAGGAGTCATAGCAATAGAGCGGAGGCTAGTAAGCTGCGGAGAATCCGCTTGCCCGGAAGCTTCCGCATGTGACATTTACAGAGAATTGCCGTTGTTTGGCAAATAAATAATTTGATGTACTTATTCCCAACTCTTTATTACACTTTAAGTTACATCACAAACACAAGGGATCAACTGACAACCATGTTTATAATAATTAACCCGTGAATGCATTCTCTCAGACGGCCTGGGTATATCTATCTGTCTATCTATCTATCTATCTATCTATCCATATATATATATATATATATATATATATAGCCTATATATAAAATATTGTAAATATTAATAAACTGGTATTTTATTTTATTTTATTTTAATATATTTTTTAATTATATATGTATGTGTGTGTGTGTGTGTGTGTGTGTGTTTATATTTAAATAAAATAAATATATTCAATAAAATTAAAATACATTTTAAAACTATAATATACAGCACTATTTGAAATTATGAATCCAGTTGAAGAAATCTATATACACATAATATACATATTAAATATATTAAATAAAAAATTATAATATAAAAAATATATAATATACAGATATATATGGAATTACGAATCCAGTTGAAATCTATACACACACACACACACACACATATATATATGTATATATATATATATATATATATAGTAAATATATTTTTATTGTGTGTGTGTATGTATATATATATATATGTGTGTGTATATATATATATATATATATATATATATATATATATATAACAATTTTAAATGATTATGTTCCTTTTTAAAAATGACATGACTCATTGAAAATTTATTTATGAAAAAATGTAAACAAAGAATTCCCTTTTATGGAAAGAAATCTCTATTTTTTATTGGAAAGGATAAGTAAATAATGCAAGCTTAATATCAGAATTAGCTGCTCCTTGATATTAATTTAGCATTTCCCTTTTTTAATCTTCACCCATCTATAATTCTGTCCTGTAGTTATCAAATGGCTGTTGTTTATGTTTTCTGGAGCTCAGGTGGTTTTCAAGGGGCTTAGCTGCTCATTGTGAAGCTCAGCAGGACAGTGTCTGGTCTCTGATGTCAGCCGTTGCCTTGACTCACCTTACATTTCCTGCCATCCACCGTCTCCTCGTCAAACTCCTCTCCGATGCGAAAGTTGATTTCAGTGGTGCGCACCGAGGTGGAGGTCTTGATGTAGAACTGCTCCCCGTCCTGTCGGATCTCCACGTGCGGTTTGGCTGCAGCAGCGCCCGCCACTTTACGGAGCATAGCGTTCACACCTGGGTTGCAAAGAGTAAGATAATAATGAATTTTAAGGTTATTAAATTAACTAAACTAAGCTGACCAGCATGCACAATACATAAGGGATAATAAACGGTTTGCCGTGCATTGAAGGATTTTAAATGCACGACGTGGATTCTGATTGGCTGCCAGGTGTGCGGTAAAACCCTTTAATGCAAAGGTAGTTCCAACTTCCAAGTCAGTTTAATCAGCATTCTATATTAATGCACTGCTTTAATTGATGCACGCAAACGCACAAAAATATTAAAAAAATTATATTCAAAATATATTTTTTAATTTAAAAAATTGTAAATAAAAAAAACTACTAGTAGTACAATTTATTATTTACAAATGCAAAATAAAAATATTTAAATATTAATAAAATAAATAATTAAAAAAACTAAACTGTGTATGCTCTTCTAGGAACAAAATAGACACATTTTGCTTAAGAAAAAACCTAGACAATTTTCATTAAATTTTCCTGTTTTTAAAATTTTCTCTATTCATTTACAGTATGTGGATAATTTTGTTATTTGTCAGTACTTTTTTGAGAAGGTGTTGTTGTTGTTATTATTGGCCAAAACTAATAATGAAAAAAAATCTATAAAATAATTATAAACTAAATGAATTAAACAAGTTGAAGTACTAAAATTACTATAATAAAAATGAAAAACTAAAATAAAAATAAAACAAAAAAAACCCCCGCAATATTTAAAAAAAAATGTAAATATTTAAAAAACTACTAATCCTAAATATTTTTCATTAAATTCTCTTATTTTTACATTTGTCTCTACACTTTTACTGTATGTGGATAATTTTGTTATTTGTGAGTACTTTTTGAGACAGTGTTGTTATTACCTAAAACGAAAAAAAAATCTATAAAATAAACAATAAACTTAAAACATTTAAACAATTTTTTTTTTTTTTAAATTGACTTGGTGACTAACTGCATTAAACAAGTTGAAGTACTAAAATTACTATAATAAAAATTAAAAACTAAAATAAAAATAAAACAAAAAAACTATATAAAAAAAATATTAAAAAACTATAGAAATATTTTAAAAAACTACTAATAGTACAATTTATTATTTACATGAGCAAAATAGAAATATTCAAATATTAATAATAAAAAATAGACTGGGTTTGCTCTACTAGGAACAAAATTTTGTGTATGAAAACCTGAATATTTTTCATTAAATTCTCTTATTTTTACATTTGTCTCTATACTTTTACTGTATGTGGATAATTTTGTTATTTGTGAGTACTTTTTGAGACAGTGTTGTTATTACCTAAAACGAAAAAAAAAATCTATAAAATAAACATTAAACTTAAAACATTAAAAAAAAAAAAAAAATTATTTAAAATGGACTTGGTGACTAACTGCATTAAACAAGTTGAAGTACTAAAATGACTAAAAACATTAAAGAGAGGTCAGACTTTTAGTGCATTGTGTGAAATATGCAAGTTAAAATAAAGCGGAAATACTAAGAAAACCCTTTGCTACCCTGGATTGTTGTTTTAGGCTCGATACTAATTTAACATAATTCCAGGCTTGCCGTTCTCTTAAATTATAATGTCCTCAGAGGACTTTGTTTCAATACCCTGCCATGCAAAACTCCACAAATGCCGGAGGATCCCTCAGGATGAATCTGAGGAATTCTGGGAGTGTTTGAAAAATTTTCGCTCTGGTTTGGACCATAACACGGCTTTTACAGAAAGACGCAAACGGGTGAGCGAGTTCAGCATTTCTTTCTCATTCTGGGTGTTCCTCACTTCATGCTGGTATCCACTTAAGAGAGATTCAGCATTTGTGGTTTAAAACCAGCAACATATGCGAGAATTTGCCACATTAGGATCAGTTTGCAATCAAAAAACTGTGTTATGCAACTCCTTTTGGATCATGCAAAATCAGAAATCTTACAAAGTCGATGTTAAAACCTGTCCACTGGTAAGAAAAATATTTGTAACATTTTCTAGACTGCGTTTGACAGTGGTGTTGTTATTACCGAAAACTGAAACAACTTAAAAACATTATTCTGTCAAATTAATTATAATCTTAAAACATTTAAACAAAAGTTTTGGTGACTAACTGAATTAAACAAGTTGAAGTACTACAATTACTAAAAGGTAAAATAAAAATAAAGCTAAAAAAAAAAAACTGAACTGTGTTTGCTCTTCTAGGAACAAAATAGAGACATTTTTCATTTACATTTTTCTCTACACATTTACCGTATGTGGATCATTTTGTTATTTGTCAGTACTTTTTGAGATTATTGCCTAAAACGAATTCAAAAAAATCAATAAAATAAATATAAACGTAAAACATTTAAACAAAAATTTGAAAATTGTCTTAGTGACTAAATGAATTTAGTTGAAGTACTACAATGACTAAAAACTCAAATAAAAATAAAGCTAAAAAAAACAAATATTTATTTATTTATTTTTTAAATTAAAAAAATCTTTAAATATTAAAAAAAAACTACTAGTACAATTTATTATTTACATGAGAAAAAAGGAATATTCAAATATTAATAATAAAAAATAGACTGCATTTGCTCTTGTAGGAACAAAATTTATCTTAAGAAAACCTAGATATTTTTCATTAAATTCTCCTATTTTTTACATTTGTCTCTATACTTTTACTGTTTGTGAATAATTTTGTTATTTGTGAGTGCTTTTTGAGACAGTGTTGTTATTACCTAAAAAAATATATATAAAATAAATAGGCTAAAAAGAAATATTTTAATATTTAAAAATAATAATAATTATATATATATATATATATATATATATATAGGGAAAAATATAAATATAAAAAAATGACTAATAGTAACTTTTATTATTTACAAATGTGAATTATAAATATTTAAATATATATTACAAAAATAGACTGCATTTGCTCTTGTAAGAACAAAACAGAGCAATTTGCTAAAGAAAACCTACACATTTTTCATAAAATTATTCTATTTTTACA
Organism: Cirrhinus molitorella; assembly: GCA_033026305.1. Taxonomy (NCBI): domain Eukaryota; kingdom Metazoa; phylum Chordata; class Actinopteri; order Cypriniformes; family Cyprinidae; genus Cirrhinus; species Cirrhinus molitorella. The sequence goes on along the minus strand of CM065141.1, from coordinate 4,042,215 downwards.
TTTTTCTCTATACTTTTACTGTATGTGGATAGTTTTGTTACTTGTAAGTATTTTTGAGACAGTGTTGTTATTATTACTACTTAAAACTAAAACAACTTAAAAATAATTAAAATGAATTATAAACTTCAAAACATCTGAAAAATGCCTTGGTGACTGAATTAAACAAGTTGAAGTACTAAAATTACTAAAACCTAAAATAAAAAAGCTACAAATAAATATTTTTTAAAAAATAATATTTTGAGTTATTTTTATTATTTCTAAAAAACTACTAGTAGCACAATTTATTATTTACAAAAGCAAAATCTAAATATTTAAATATTAATTTGCAAAAAAATTAACAACTAGACTGTGTTTGCTCTGACATTTGTCTCTATACTTTTTCTGCATGTGGATAATTTTGTTATTTGTGAGTACTTTTTGAGACAGTCTTGTTGTTATTACCTAAAACTTTAAAATAATTCTATACAATTAATTATAAACTTTTAAACAAAAATTAGAAATTAAACATGCATACAGGTATAATAAAATCCCACAGGCATCTGCCAAATGCATAAATGTTAGATTTCACACCCAGTGTTTTGCTCCAGACTGCCTGATTCCACACGTTTCTTTCCAAACGGTTCTGCTCAAGTGAACGCATCAAGCACAAAGCCCTCAGTTAACTTTAACAAGCACATGACCCACTTTAAGCACATCGCCCATCGTGATAAATGTGAATAATCAGCCCTCTCGCATTCTACCGTACGATAACATCTTCCCCGAGAGCCGAATCTAGTCTGAAACATCTCTCGAGCCTGTCGAGATGTTCTAACCTGAAATGACAGGCGAGTGTGATGCTCAGCTGAACAGATGCAATGAAATATTACCGAGAGCTTTCAGAAGTTCATCGAAATTCTCGCTGCTCTTCATCTTCCAGGTGCCAGCGAAGTTGGGAGGCATTTTGAGCTTCGGATTGTCCTGCTCTGTCTGTCTCTCTCTTCTCCTCTGGTCCCTCGCTACTCTTGTTCTCCTTTTCTACTCTCTTTGTGATCGTCCGTTGCCTTTCTGTCTTATGTTCTCACTCACCCCGTCCCTCCCCTCTCGCCTCAACCGTCTCTCTCTCTCTCTCTCTCTCTCTCTCTCTTTCTGTCTCTATCCGTCTGTCTCCCGCCCACTGGCAGTGCTCCTGTCTCACCGTTCAGACTGCTGCATCAAACAACCTGTTCCAGCATCCACTAATGTTTCCTCCTCACCATGTATTGTGGGTGTGTCTGTGGTTTCCGTATGGGATGCGTTGCTGTATTCCTGCCCTAATGTGTCCGGTGATCCGTGCCACACATTCAAGCTGTGATTTTTAACACGTCTTTGTGCAGAAGCACCTCACAGGTGACTGGAAGTGCTTGTAAAAAATCACAAGATTGCCCAGCTGTTTAAAAGGAAACCCTGGGTATGTCTCTTACTGAAATATGTATTAGAAAACCCATGAAAGACTTACATTATTTAAAAAATCCACATTGTTTTAGACTATGGGGCACCATTATTTTCGATGAGCTGTCTGTTGTTGTTTTTACCGCAACGCAACACAAAATAAAATACTGATGTAATGCGGTTTTTGGTTGTAATTTTCAGTCGAAGGTCAATAGGTGAAGCGATGTAAGTCTTCACTGCTTTTCCTAGCAATAAGAAGAGGAGAAAAGAATGGGAAGATGCCTGTGGACGCATAAAAACTTCCTGAAGACTCGCGTCTTTGTTCTGTCCACTTTAGCCCTGATGTCTTTGAGGCTCTAGATGAACAACAGCTACTGAAAGAGCTTATAAATGACAGAGACAATAAACCCTAGAGGCAATCCTGGCAGGATGTAAACATATGACGCCGCAGCCACTGAAGGAATTTCTCAGTGTGGATTTCACTCGATATCCGGGGCGTTTAGACTCCTTGACAAGGAATAAATTAGGCCTATTATAGAGAAAGCAAGCAAAGATCACAGTAGACTATCAACGGAGCTTTCTGAAACTCCAAATCAGAAAAGCTCTGCATCGCAAAATTATTCACTGTTTTGAATCGCTTTATTCGGACCGCGAATCATTAGATTTAGAACGGGACATCAAAGCAGGTATCGCGAATCATTTAATTTAAAATGTGACTTGCAAGCACGTAAGATTAATCATTTGATTCAGAACCAGACTTTAAAGTGCGTATTGCGACTTATTTTTCAAAACGGGACTTTAAAGTGGACTTTAAAGTGCGTATCGCGAATCATTTGATTCAGAACGGGACTTTAAAGTGCGTATGACGAATCATTTGATTCAAAACGGGACTGCAAAGTGTATCGCGAATCATTTGATTCAAAACGGGACTTTAAAGTGCGTATCGCGAATCATTTGATTAAAAACGCGACTTCAAAGTGTGTATCGCGAATCATTTGATTCAAAACGGGACTGCAAAGTGTATCGCGAATCATTTGATTCAAAACGGGACTTTAAAGTGCGTATCGCGAATCATTTGATTAAAAACGCGACTTCAAAGTGTGTATCGCGAATCATTTGATTCAAAACGGGACTTTAAAGTGCGTATCGCGAATCATTTGATTCAAAACGGGACTGCAAAGTGTGTATCGCGAATCATTTGATTCAAAACGGAACTTTAAAGTGCGTATCGTGAATCATTTGATTCAAAACGGGACTGCAAAGTGCGTATCGTAAATCATTTGATTCAAAACGGGACTTTAAAGTGTGTATCGCGAATCATTTGATTCAAAACGGGACTTTAAAGTGCGTATCGCGAATCATTTGATTCAAAACGGGACTTCAAAGTGCGTATCGTGAATCATTTGATTCAAAACGGGACTTTAAAGTGCGTATTGCGAATCATTTGATTCAAAACGGGACTGCAAAGTGTGTATCGCGAATCATTTGATTCAAAACGGGACTTTAAAGTGCGTATCGTGAATCATTTGATTAAAAACGGGACTTCAAAGTGTGTATCGCGAATCATTTGATTCAAAACGGTACTTTAAAGTGCGTATCGTGAATCATTTGATTCAGAACCGGACTTCAGAGCGTGTATCACGAATCATTTGATTCAGAACAGGACTTTAAAATACATATCGCAAATAATTTTTTAAAACGGCACTTCAAAGTGCTTATCGTGAATTATTTCATTCAGAATAGGACTTGAAAGTGCATATCGCAAATCATTTGATTCACAACCAGAGTTAAGAGCCGGTTTGCGGGATGTTTTTATCCCCACCGGGGGATAATATGATGTTGATGTTTTACGTAATGTAAATCGTTCATGGGTTTTCTACTACATATTTTAGTAAGAGACATAATTTACATTATATTAAGCCATACAAATCTTAATACCTGGGATTCCCTTTAATGAGCCACTTTGTGACCTCATTGAAAAACATTTTGTTTTTCTGCTTTAAAAAATTTCAAATAGAGATTCTTTTGCTCAAGTACAGCTGAGGTCAAAAGTTTAAATACACCTTTACATGCTCCAGAAGGAAAAATTATGCACTAAGAGCTGGGGGTGAAAACTTTTGAACAGAATGAATATGTGTACTTTTTTTTTTTTTTTTTTTGCCTAAATATCATATTTTTTGTTTAGTACTGCCCTTCAAAGGCTACAGAAGATACTTACATGTTTCCCAGAAGGCAAAATAAGTTCAATTTACCAAGATCTTCAAATTCAAAAAGTTTCCACCCCTGGCTCTTAATGCATTGTGTTTCCTTCTGAAGCATCAGTGAGTGTTTGAACCTTCTGTAATAGCTGCATATGAGTCCCTCAGTTGTCCTCAGTGTGAAAAGATGGATCTCAAAATCATACAGTCATCATCAGAAAGAGTTCAAATTCACAGAAATGTTGAAAATCCAAATAATTTGTGGGACCTAAAGGATTTTTCAAAAGAACAGCAGGGAGTTGTTCAGGACAAACAAGAGACTCAAGAACAACTATCACTAAACAAAAAAACAAAAAACAAATCCACAGCTGTGGATCATTCAGGTAACAAAACAGTATTAATGTCAGGTTTTGGGACTCCTTTTGTAGTGTTTTCCGTTGGTTCAGTCCTGTTTTAGTTTGGTTTCTCCCACTTCCTTTTTGTCCTTATTTGGTTTTGTTCCTGTCCCTCCCCTAATTAAGTCATTATCAGTTAAGTGCCTTCACCTGTCTGTGTCTTGTTAACCACCCTATTTAAGTTAGATTCTGTTCATTGTTTGATTGTCCGTTCTCGTCGTTGTGTGCGTGTCTCCTTGCCTGTCTCCCTGTGGATTATTCCTGTTGATTTTGTTCATTAAAAGACTTGTTTTGCTCCTGATTTCGACCTTGAACTCCTCGTTTGTCCTCCCGACACGACACGTGACAATTAAGAATCAAGCATGTGTAAACTTTTGTGTTTACTACATGTAAACATCTTTTATGTGAAATATTTTATTCAGATCAGTACTAAATAAAAAATAACATGCATTTTGTATGATCCCTCCTGCTTTGGTAAAATAATTAGCTTTTTTCTGATTCTACAAGGTGTACATAAACTTTTGATCTCAACTGTAGAAGTAAAATGTTTTTAATTTCATGGCTTCACAAATAAGTAAATAAATAGACCAAACATTTAATTCAAGTTAAAACCTTATCATACGAGAAGAGCGAGTGATAGGGAGAGACATGAAACTAGCGCAACAGTCACTAGCGGCCAAACATTTTTAAGTGCCGCGATTGACTAATCAAAACCAAGTATTTCAGAAAGCATCTTACAGAACGGCAAATTTAGACCGATTCTCGGACGCCATGGTGCATCTCATTAAGTTTGCCCTGACTAAAGCACTGCTACAGTCCTGCATGATGACAAAATACTTTCAGTACAAGGTCTTAATTAGGTTTGGACACAAGCTTTGTGTTTTGTCGAGCATGAAGGTCTTTCTATTTCCATTCTAAAGTTTCCTGCCCTCAAAAGTGCTTGAATGAAAACGCAGTTCCCAGAGATAAACACTCCAGTGGCCGTGAAAAGCCTGCCTTAGTCATTTCTCCCTCTGGTGACGTTTATTTCAGCGTATTAAGCCATGAGAAACCAGGAGCGGTCATTTTTCAGATGCAGTCTGAGAAGCTTCGAGAGCCTGTACTGACGCCGCACGCTGAGCTTTTCTTCTTGAAGATGGACGCAAATGAACTCCACAACCTCTTAAAATGCTAACTGGTTTCCAGAAGGAACATTAAAGGGTTTCTTAGTACAATGCATCTCGAGACAAACAGCTTCTTCGTCTCGTTGCATTCTGAGAAACCCAACGAGGGGAAATGAAGAGCTGTTTTGCTGAGAAAATGGACTGGCGTGCGCGAGCACAAAAACATGATAAAATTAAGCACTAATTACAGCTAAACCCAGATGGTAAATTTAGTTGAGTGTCTTTACTGAGTTAAAAGTCAAGATGAGCCAAAAGCAATTAAAAGCAGAGAGAAAAGAAGGGAAATGCACAGAGACCCACATTAACCCACCATGCAAATGGAAAACAGATGATTGAGTTTGAGGACTTAATGGGACTCTGAAGTGCAAGCAATTTTATTTTACCTACAATGTTTTGTGGCTGAGGTCAAATGGACCTAATATTTTAGAAATTATTATGGGTTTTGGTGCCCTCAAAAACAAATACATGTGACTCAAATATTGCATTATAAAAAATAACTAATTGCATTACTTAGTTACTTTTCATGGAAAGTAATGCATTACGTTACTTTTGCATTACTTGTTGTCACCTGGGCTGAGCTCACTTATATGCAAAAAAGTAACTTATTGCATTGTTTAGTTACTTTCTACGAAAAGTAATGAATTACATTACCGTTACTTTTTGTCATCTGAGCTGAGCACACTTATATGCATCACAGTATTGCATTATAAAAAAGTAACTAATTGTAAGACTTATTTACTTTTTATGGAAAGTAACGCATTACATTACTTTTGCATTACTTTTTGGTACCTTAGCTGACCTCACTTATATGCATTCAATATTGCGTTTAAAAAAGTAATTAAAAAGTAACTAATTGCATTACTTAGTTACTTTTCATGAAAAGCAATGCATTACATTACTTTTGCATTACTTTTTGTGACCTGAGCTGAGCTTGCTTATATGCATCACAATATTGCATTATAAAAAAGTAACTTATTGCATTGTTTAGTTACTTTCTATGAAAAGTAATGCATTACATTACCGTTACTTTTTGTCACCTGGGCTAAGCTCGCTTATATGCATAACAATATAGCGTTGTAAAAAAATTTTCATGGAAAGTAATACATTGTTACTTTTAGATTACTTTTTGTCACCTGAGCTGAGCTTACTTATATGCATCACAATATTTCATCATAAGAAAGTAACTTACTACATTAGTTACTTTTTATAGAAAGTAATTCATTGTTACTTTTGCGTTACTTTTTGTCACCTGGGCTGAGCTTGCTTATATGTATTACAATATTGCATTATAAAAAAAGTAACAAATTGTATTACTTAGTTACTTTTCATGGAAAATAATGCATTACGTTACTTTTGCATTACTTTTTGTCACCTGGGCTGAGCTCGCTTATATGCAGTACAATATTGCGTTATAAAAAAGTAAGTAATTGCATTACTTTTTATAGAAAGTAATGCTTTGTTACTTTTGCGTTACTTTTTGTCACCTGGGCTGAGCTTGCTTATATGTATTACAATATTGCATTATAAAAAAAAGTAACAAATTGCATTACTTAGTTACTTTTTATGAAAAGTAATGCATTACATTACTTTAACAGTACTTTTTGACACCTGGGCTGAGCTCGCTTATATGCATCACAATATTGCGTTATAAAAAAGTTACTAATTACATCTCTTAGTTACTTTTCATGAAAAGTAATGCATTACGCTACTTTTTGCATTACTTTTTGTGACCTGGGCTGAGCTTGCTTATATACATCACAATATTGTGTTATAAAAAACGAACTAATTGCATTATTAAGTTACATTTTATGGAAAGTAATACATTACATACACTACTTTTTTGCTCGCTTACATGCATTGCAATATTGCATTATAAAAAAGTAACTAATTTCATTACTCAATTACTTTTCATGGAAAGTAATGCATTACATTACTTTTGCATTACTCTTTGTCACCTGGGATGAGCTCACTTATATGCATCACAATATTGCATCATAAAAAAGGAACTTACTGCATTAGTTACTTTTTATAAAAAGTAATGCATTATGTTACTTTTGCATTACTTTTTGTCACCTGAGCTGAGCTCGCTTACATGCAGTACAATATTGCGTTATAAAAAGTAAGTAACTGCATTACTTAGTTACTTTTTATGAAAATGCATTATGCTGCTTCTACTTTTTGTCACTTAAGCTGAGCTCACATATATGCATTACAATATTGCATTATAAAAATGTATTAGCATTTGTAGCATTAGTTGCGTTGCTGTCTATGCAGGGTCAGAAAGCTCTAGAATTTCATCAGAAATATCTTAATTTGTGTTCTGAAGATGAACGAAGGTCTTATAGCTTTGGAACGACAAGAGGGTGTGAAATTAATGACAGACTTTTCATTTTTGGGTGAGCTATCCCTTTAGGCTACCTTTAACTACTATGTATATATACCATGGTATGTGAACAAGGTAATCCAACAGTAACATGATATATTACTATCTGATACTATCGCTGTACTGTGGTACAGCACTCTTTTGTAAGGGGGGCCGGGGTAGTTCTTCTCATGCTGGAATGTGACTATATACAATCAGCTTCTCTTTGCTACCCATTCAAAAGAGTAATATTTTTAAACATCATGTGTTTTATAGTCTGTGGTGCTGCTGTATTGTATAAGCTGTTAAGAGCTATAAAATAGATCATATTTCATTCATCTCAACCATAAAACAGCACATTCTTCTGCTCTCTCTCTTTCTCTCTCACTGGCGTTGTCAGATCTAGGTCAGTCGATGCTGAATTCCCTCTGCGAGGCACATTGCACCTCAAAGGGCATCAGCTGAGAAACTCTCACTGCTCAAGACATAAAAGGACTAAAATCCCACATAGCATATGGACTTCCTTCTGTCCGACTCTCAGACGCAGAGGAGAGGTCTTTGATTGGTCTTTTCTGTAATCAAATGTTACAGGATGGAGGGGAAGGGAAGTCTCTATGACTTTCAGTGCCTCAACATTGTAGCAGCAGAATTGAATTTTTGGAGTTGGCATAAAAATAGAACAAATATCCTTTTTAAAATCTTATTTTAACTCTGACAAAAGTGAATACAAAGCAATAATGAGATCAATCTGATGAAGAGCCTGCTTATGTTGTACTCTACCTGTTTTTTGTATTGATGTTTTAATAGTATTGTATGTATGTATTTATTAAATAAATGTACTTATTATAATTTATTTTAATATACTGGTACTATTATTTTATTACATAGGTTGTTTTTTATTATTATTGCTAATAGTTTTGTATGTATGTATTTGTTTGTTTTTATGTATGTTTTATTTAAAATGTGTGTGTAATAAAATAAATAATATTTATTTTATTTCTAAATTATTATTATATTATATATTTTTATTTTTTATTTTATTGGTACTATTATTTTATTCACATCAGTAGTACCTATAATTTGAATGGATGCATTAATAATATAAATTGTATATTTATTTATTTATTTAGATATTTTATAAATAATAAATACGTTTATATTATTCTTATAGTACTAGTGCAAGTACTATTTTATTTCCATCACTGGTAGCTGTAATTTGTATTGATGATTTTATAATATTGTGCAGATTTATTGTAGTTAGTGCTTATTTATTCAGTTTTTAATTATGTATTCAAAAGTGTGTTATTTATTATATTTTAATTTATTTGTTTTTTTAATTTTATTATTATTTTTTTTTAACTAATAATATTATGAATACATTTAGTTTAAATACTGGTAGTATTATTATATTTCTATCACTGGTATCTATAATATTTTATTGATTATTTTTTACATTGTGTAAATGTATTGTAGTTAGTGTTTATTTATTTAGTTTTTAGTTATGCATTTAAAAGTGTTATTTATTATATTTTAATTTTACTTTAAAGTAATTATACTTAGCATCACTTATTTATAAATACATGCATTAGTTATTATATTTTAATTTATTTGTTTTTATTTTATTTTAAACTACTAATATTATAAATACATTTATTAGTTATTATATCATAATTTATTTGATATTATTGTTTTATTTTTTGTTTAAATACTGGTAGTATTATTTTATTTCTATTACTGGTATCTATCATTTGTATTGATTATTTTTATAACGTGTAAATGTATTGTAGGTAGTGTTTATTTTTAGTTATTTTTAGTTATGTATTTAAGTGCCATTTATTATATTTTAAATTTTATTTTAAACTAATTATACTTAGCATCATTTATTTATAAATACATTTATTAGTTATTATATTTTAATTTATTTGTTTTTTTATTTTGAATGAATTATATTCTAAATACATTTATTAGTTATTATTATATCATCATTTATTTGTTATTATTATTTTATTTTATTTTTTTGTAAATGTATTGTAGTTAGTGTTTATTTATTTAGTTTTTGTTATGTATATAAAAGTGTTATTTAATAATATTTAGTTTTTAAATTTTATTTTAAACTAATTATACATAGCATAATTTATTTATAAATACATGTATTAGATATTATTATATCATCATTAATTCGTTTATTTGTTTGTGTAGTTGTTTATTGTAATATTACTACTACTCTTTCATTACTATCAGTGGTATTTGTCATTTGTATTAATATATAAAGCACTTTTTGAAAGGCAGCACAGGAAGGGCGGAGTCAGACGGTTGTTCCCATGGTACTTTGCGCGCAGGTGTCATGGCGGCTCTCTAGTCAGCAACAGTGCGGGTGTTTATTATTGTTAACAAAGCGCTTTGATGCTTCATCGGATGTGTGTAACAAAGCTTAAGGATTATCGGACCTTTCCGCGGACGCGCTAAAACTGCTTCAGGACGCGTTGAAGACGTACAGCTGCGGTTTATTTTGTCATAAGCTAAGCTACGCTACGCTAGCAGCTGTACATGAGTGAGTTTATAAACTCAGAATAACTATAATTCAGCTCATACACGCGTTTAGAAACTCAAAGGAACTCGTTTCCATTACAAACTCATTTTAAAACGAAGACTATGAGCACACAAGTAAGTTCATCTCTAATATGAAGAGTGTATACGTTATATGGTGATCAGAAGAATGATTCTATGTGATATAAATATTTTCCTTCTGTTTTTAGTACAGTATATTATTCAAGCAGGAGCATGGTGAGTACAAACACTCTTAGTCATCTGTTCTGGGTTACAGCCCAAAAAGTGTTCTATCTAGGCAGCATATTTGGCCACAGGCAATAAATCAATGTGTTTCTGCAGCTCATGAAGATGCCATCTGGACTGCAGCATGGGGTCGCAATGAGAAAGACGGGTCTGAAACCATTGTGACCGGCTCTTTGGACGACCTGGTGAAAGTGTGGAAATGGTAAATCAATGCTATCCAAGTGTCAGCTTCTAATCATCGATTAGAGAAGTGTTTGTTTCTGAACATACAGCACTTGTTGTGATGGCTCACAGGTCTGATGAAAAGCTGGAGCTGCAGTGGACGCTGGAGGGTCATCAGCTGGGTGTGGTGTCGGTGGACATCAGTCAAAACGGAGCGATCGCTGCGTCCAGCTCCCTAGACGCTCACATTCGGCTCTGGGATCTGGAGACGGGCAAACAGATCAAGTCCATGGATGCAGGCCCAGGTTGAGCCACTTACTTATTTAATAATACAAATTTATTTGAATGTGATGGATTTTTGTTAACTCAATTTAAATCTGAATCCAAAATTTAATCTTTTTTGTTTCTGGAAGTAAAATATAAAAAAACAAAGTTAAAAGTTGGTTAAGTGCTAAAACTTAAACTTTATATATATATATATATATATATATATACAGGTCCTTCTCAAAAAATTAGCATATTGTGATAAAGTTCATTATTTTCTGTAATGTACTGATAAACATTAGACTTTCATATATTTTAGATTCATTACACACAACTCGAAGTAGTTCAAGCCTTTTATTGTTTTAATATTGATGATTTTGGCATACAGCTCATGAAAACCCAAAATTCCTATCTCAAAAAATTAGCATATTTCATCCGACCAATAAAAGAAAAGTGTTTTTAATACAAAAAAAGTCAACCTTCAAATAATTATGTTCAGTTATGCACTCAATACTTGGTCGGGAATCCTTTTGCAGAAATGACTGCTTCAATGCGGCGTGGCATGGAGGCAATCAGCCTGTGGCACTGCTGAGGTGTTATGGAGGCCCAGGATGCTTCGATAGCGGCCTTAAGCTCATCCAGAGTGTTGGGTCTTGCGTCTCTCAACTTTCTCTTCACAATATCCTACAGATTCTCTATGGGGTTCAGGTCAGGAGAGTTGGCAGGCCAATTGAGCACAGTAATACCATGGTCAGTAAACCATTTACCAGTGGTTTTGGCACTGTGAGCAGGTGCCAGGTCGTGCTGAAAAATGAAATCTTCATCTCCATAAAGCTTTTCAGCAGATGGAAGCATGAAGTGCTCCAAAATCTCCTGATAGCTAGCTGCATTGACCCTGCCCTTGATAAAACACAGTGGACCAACACCAGCAGCTGACATGGCACCCCAGACCATCACTGACTGTGGGTACTTGACACTGGACTTCAGGCATTTTGGCATTTCCCTCTCCCCAGTCTTCCTCCAGACTCTGGCACCTTGATTTCCGAATGACATGCAAAATTTGCTTTCATCCGAAAAAAGTACTTTGGACCACTGAGCAACAGTCCAGTGCTGCTTCTCTGTAGCCCAGGTCAGGCGCTTCTGCCGCTGTTTCTGGATCAAAAGTGGCTTGACCTGGGGAATGCGGCACCTGTAGCCCATTTCCTGCACACGCCTGTACACGGTGGCTCTGGATGTTTCTACTCCAGACTCAGTCCGCTGCTTCCGCAGGTCCCCCAAGGTCTGGAATCGGTCCTTCTCCACAATCTTCCTCAGGGTCCGGTCACCTCTTCTCGTTGTGCAGCGTTTTCTGCCACACTTTTTTTGCTTCCCACAGACCTCTTGCTTGAGGGTGTCAATGATGGCCTTCTGGACAGCAGTCAGGTCGGCAGTCTTACCCATGATTGCGGTTTTGAGTAATGAACCAGGCTGGGAGTTTTTAAAAGCCTCAGGAATCTTTTGCAGGTGTTTAGAGTTAATTAGTTGATTCAGATGATTAGGTTAAAAGCTCGTTTAGAGAACCTTTTCATGATATGCTAATTTTTTGAGATAGGAATTTTGGGTTTTCATGAGCTGTATGCCAAAATCATCAATATTAAAACAATAAAAGGCTTGAACTACTTCGAGTTGTGTGTAATGAATCTAAAATATATGAAAGTCTAATGTTTATCAGTACATTACAGAAAATAATGAACTTTATCACAATATGCTAATTTTTTTAGAAGGACCTGTGTGTGTATATATATATATATATATATATATATAAAAAAACTAATGACAGAAACAGAAATTTGATGACACATAAAAGTAAAAAATCAAATGAAAAAGTAAAATCTAGTTCAAAATATTAAGAAAAAATATAATAGTATGTGACGGAACTAAAATAACACTCATAAACACTTTCTATATCATCTACAGTTGATGCCTGGGCAGTTGCATTTTCTCCTGACTCTAAATACATCGCCACTGGCAGCCATCTAGGGAAGGTCAACATCTTCGGTGTGGAAAGTGGGAAAAAGGAGCACTCGTTGGACACCAGAGGGAAATTCATTTTGAGCATCGCCTATGTAAGATCACACAAGAATCTTTGAGTACCTGGAATAATGCTGCATTGGCAACATTAATCTCATATAAATAAATAAATAGATACATACATACACACTACCAGTCAAAAGTTTGGACACCCTCTTCGTTTCATGTTTTTTTTAAAGAAGTTTCTTATGCTTATCAAGGCTGTTTTCACTTGTTCAATAATGCAGAAAAAAATTAATATTGTGAAATATTATTACGATGTAAATCAGTGTTTTTCTATATTAATATACATTAAAATTTATTTTATATCTGTAATTAAAGTTTAATTTCCAGAATCATTACTCCAGTCTTCAGTGTCACATGATCCTTCAAAAATCATTCTAATATGCTGATTTATTATCAGTGCTGGAAACAGTTGCGCTGCTTAATATTTTTTTTGAAACCTGTGATACTTTTTTTCAGGATTTTTTGATCAATAAAAGGTTAAAGAATAACAGCATTTATTTAAAATAGAAAGGTTTTCTAACAATATACACTAATGTTCAAAAGTTTGGGGTCAGTTTTTGTTCTTTCTTTTTTTTGAAAGAAATTAATACTTTTATTTACCAAGGATGTGTTAAATTAATAAGAAGTGAAAGCATATATTTACATTGTCAGAAAAGATTTATATTTTGAATAAATGCTGTTCTTTTTAACGTGTTATTCATCAAAGAATCCTGAAAAAAGAATCACAGGTTGCAAAAAAACTGTTTCCAACATTGATCATTCAAATAATAAATCAGCATATCAGAATGATTTCTGAAGGATCACATGACACTTAAGACTGGAGTAACAGCTGATGAAAATTCAGCTTTGCATCATAGGAATAGATTATATTGCCATAATAAAGTTTTTAAGATAACTCAGATTGGATTTGTCTAAAAGAAGGAAGTCTCATAAACCTGGAAGGTGAGTAAATAATGGGCCGATTTTAATTTTTAAAACCCTTTAACATACTATCTCTGTAATAAAATGTTTTATTTAGTTACCACTTGTAGTACACTTTAAATGCAAGTATAGCACATTTGTACTAAAGTACTAAGGAATAATTTTTGTGTATTAAATACAAAAATAGTGTGTGAAAATATAGCACTTGAAGTGCCCTTTTTTTTTTTTTTACCTTGGTTTATTTGTCATGCTCAGCTCTAAAGTACTTTGTCAGCAAGAAATGGCTTCTTGATAAAAAACATAATAAAAAAAATCAAATCAAGTCTTTATCTAGTAATCAAACCACATATGAAGTACTGACAAAATCTTAAATATGAATTGGATAGAAATTGTGGGAAATGTGTAAATAAGTATTAGTGTAACAGTCAGTGTTTAAAAAGGAACTCTTTTTACAAATTACTTTCACATTACATATTAGAATGAATATAATTTTTTCCATATAATGTAAAGTTTTCCAGGCTCTAATAATTCTCTCTCTCTCTTTCTAGAGTCCAGATGGAAAGTACTTAGCCAGCGGTGCAATAGATGGAATCATTAATATCTTTGATATTGCGACTGGGAAACTCCTGCACACGCTGGAAGGTGAAAATCGTCTCCCACATGATTCAGACTGTCTTTAGTTTCCTCTATTAAAACGTTCTATAGACGTTCTGTCCGTTAGTCTGCTAGATGCATTTAGGGTGATTATGGGTTACGTGAATGCGGTGGAAAAACCTGTTTGCGTCTCTGGCCGTCCCTCAAGGGTCGTAAACTGCTTCTCTTGTCACCGAGCGACTCCATTTTTCCTCTTTGTCTTCCTGCGTCGCTCCATCGCTCACTCATCCCTTTCAATTGCTCCAACAAGTACAGCTGGAAATAATGTCGAATGTTAGATGTAGTTCAGTTTTTATAGTGTTACACTAGCAGTCAAAAGTGTGGAATATTTAGGAATTTTAATGTTTTTGTAAGAAGTCTCTTCTACTCACCAAGCCTGCATTTATTTGATCAAAGTACAGCAATAGCAAGAATATTGTGAAGTATTTTTACTCTTTAAAGTAACTGCTTTCTATTTAAATATAGTTTAAAATGTAATTATATTTCAATGATCAAAGTTAAATTTCCAGCATCATTACTCCAGTCTTTAGTGTCACATGATCCTTCAAAAATCATTCTAATAAGCTATTTTGCTGATCAAGAAACATTTGTTATTTTTATTATCAATATTTAAAACAGTTGAGTACAACTTTTCAGGATTGTTTGAGGAATAGAAAGATCCAAAATCAGCATTTATCTAAAAATTAATTTTACTGTTATTTAGCAAGGATGCTTTAAATTGATCAAAAGTGTTGATAAAGACATTTATAATGTTACAAAAGATTTCCATTTCATATATTAGTCAAAGAAACCTGAAAAAAATCTACTCGGCTGTTTTCAGAATAACAGTAAATGTTTTTGCGCAGCAAGCCAGAATATTAGAATGATTTCTGAAGGATCGTGTGACTGCAGTAATAATGCTAAAAATTCAGCTTTGAACTCGAAGGAATAAATAACTTTCAAATATATTTAAATAGAAAATGGTTATTTTAAATGGTAAAACATTTCAAAATTTTACTGTTTTTGCTGTACTTTGGATTAAATAAATGCAGGCTTGGTGAGCAGAAGAGACTTCTTTAAAAAAAAAAAAAACATTAAAAATCTTACCGTTCAAAAACTTTTGACTAGTAGTGCAGTATATGACAGGAATAAATGACATTTAAAACAGCTGTAATTGTAAAATTGCTCTATTTTACTCTATTCGATGTATTTTTAATTAAATAAATGCAGCCCTGATGAGCATTTGAGACCCTATTATTGTTTATACTGCACTATTTACAGACATCTTAAAGGTACAGTCACCAAATTGTGGGATTAAATGTAAGACATACTTTTTTTTGTTTTGTCAGGTCATGCGATGCCTATCAGGTCTCTGACTTTCTCTCCAGACTCTCAGCTGCTTGTAACGGCATCAGACGATGGCTACATAAAGATTTATGACGTGTAAGTTGCACATTTGTTTGTCTCTTCACTTAACACATTTGAATCTCACAGTCTGGTTGTGTTTGTCACACAGGCAGCACGCTAACCTGGCCGGCACTCTCAGCGGTCATGCATCCTGGGTGCTGAACGTGGCCTTTTCATCCGACGACACACACTTTGTGTCCAGGCAAGAGTTGATGCACTTCAGATGAATAGATCACTCAAAATGTAGTTTGTGCTGTTCTTAACTGTTGTTTCTTTTGTAGTTCGTCTGATAAGAGTGTAAAAGTGTGGGACACAAACAGCAGATCGTGTGTGAACACATTCTTTGATCATCAGGACCAGGTGAGAGATGCATCACGGTTTGCATAAAAAAAATATTAAGCAGCACAACTGTTTTACTGTTTTAAACATTGAAGATAGGAAATGTTTCTTGAGCAGCAAACATTGAAGAAGTAATGAAGTAAATTCAGTTTTATTTGAACTTGTAATAATATTTTAGAATTGTACTGTTTTTGGTTTGTAAGGAGATCACAGTGTGTTTTGGTTTTTGAAGAGCATCATGGATGCTAATGTTCGAATGTGTGTATGTGCAGGTTTGGAGTGTGAAGTACAACCCCACAGGCTCCAAAATCGTCTCTGCGGGTGATGACAGAGCCATCCACATTTACGACTGTCCCATGTGAATCTCCACAAAACTATCGCCTCCCGATGAAGCTCTGTAAGAGTCGCACCCTCTCAAGACCTCAGCATACATGCAAATATTTTTTTTTTATTTCATTGCCAGTTTCAACAGCTGTATATGGTGATACAAATAAATGTTTTTTTTCCTAGTTTTTATTTTTATCAATGCAGTTGCATGACATTTTTAGTAGGCAAAGTATTTAATTATGAGATTTATATTCATTGTTTAAAGGGGTCCTATTATGCTTTTCCACTTTTTGAACTTAAGTCAGTTTGTCAGTATGCTTGTGCATAAAAAGTTACAAATCCAAGTCCACTCCAAAGGGAGATATTTAGTTTTTTAAAAATCCCTTTTCAAGAACTACAACGAACGGCTCATTTGGACTACAAGCTTTGTTTTCTGGATGTTATGATGTCATAATGTGGTCCAATAGAATGTTAAAATAAACCCCGCCTACTGAAATTAGAATGGTTTGGGATGCAGCACGGAGAGATGCTTTTGGGACGCTTCAACCAGTGTTGCCAAGCTACTTTACCACTGTTGCCGCCGGTTGAAGCAACCCTAATAACATAATATTTAGCCCCTGGAATGCTAATTTTACCAGGGGAACCTTGCCAAAAAAAACTTGTATTTTAACCCCCGGAACACCAATTTTAATGGAGGATCCCCCTCAAAATGCGATTGGGCTACTTTTGGGTTAGTTTTAAGTAGCAGTTAGGTGGGTTTTGTTGTGAAAACCTGGCAACCCTGGTTTCAAGGAGCCGCATTGATGACCGTGATGGCGATCTCGATCTCCTCCGGTGGCTGCGTCAGGGCTGTGTGCTGCAGACGTGCAGTATGGGGGGCAAAACACATGCCGAGGCGAGGCTGATATAAACACAAGCATTGACTAGAGTAGCCGCGATTGGATCCGGTGGCCGCATCAGAACCGTAACTGCAGACTTGTGCAGTGTGTGGTAAGAGATTTATTCATTATACAGTGTAGACGGCTTCACTTATAACTCCAGTGTTTTTTTAAACATGCATATACTTGCACTAGACTAGGCTAGGCTAATCAGTGATATTTGATAATGTTAATGTTCTCTTGCTCATTTTCTTTAGCTGCTTTTTGAATAACTAAGGACATGTAAGCATTATAATTAGCAACTTACAATGTCTTTATTCAATTGTTGTCATGTTAAATACAAATTAAGTCATATTAAAAACATTAACATTTTAGCTTTATGCTGGAGCTGGTTTCAGGCAATGTAAATAATATGTAAATAATTTAATAAATTATCACGATAATATCATGTTTTGGCAGTCTGTCAGGCTGACGATAGGACCCAACACTACTGTAGCATCAGCTATGCCTTCATATATCCTTAAATATAACCAAGTTAGAGCTTGATTCTTTTGGCAAGGGTCGTGACAGTACTGAAACACTGTCTAAACTGTTCACCAATCACAACGCAGTGGGAAAACTAACCAATCACAACACATTGTTTTTCAGACGGCAGGCCTTCCTCAAACCCTGAACTAATTGAGCCATTTGTGCCAGGCTAGGGAGAAAGCTGTTGTAATAATGTAAATTATCTGAAAAATAATGCGCTTTTTTTAACCACCAAGCTTGAGAACATTTTCTAGTACACCTCCAAAACAAAATCAAAACTTTGTAAAAGAGCATAATAGGACCCCTTTAATCACTTAAACTTGAAATTTTAGACATCCAATTTTAAATTCCCTGATATTTCCAACTTTTTCCACTTGACTTAAATTAGAAGTCACTTCCAGAATAAACATTTCCTAATAATCTATTCACCCTCATGTCATCCAAGATGTTCATTCTTTTATTAGTTGAAAAGAAATTAAGGTTTTTGAGGAAAACATTCCAGGATTTTTCTCCATATAGTGGACTTCAATGAGGACCAACAGGTTAAAGGTCCAAATTGCAGTTTCAGTGCAGCTTCAAAGAGGTCTACACAATCCCAGCCAAGGAATAAAGGTTGCACCTGCCAAAACGATTAGCCATTTTCTAAAAAAAATCAATATTTATATACTTATTAACCACAAATGCTTGTCTCGCAATGTGCGTCTACGACTTTGCGTAGTCACGTTGGAAAAGTCACCAACTGAAAATCACTGATCATTTTTACATTCCTTGTATGAGATTTTGTAGAGCCTTTGGAAACTTCAATTTTGAAATCCGCTATATGGAAAAATCTTGAAACGGTCTCCTCAAACACCTTAATTTTCTTCTTTCTTCAACTGAAGAACTAGGTTTATTCTGGAAGTGAACTAATACCTTTGCTGATCACTGTCCGCCCTCTACAGGACTCCAAATGTTACTGCACTAATTCAGAGTCTTTGCTTTGGACTGTATTATAGCAGACAAGTCTAAAAATGAATTATAATACACAAAGATCCAAAGCAGAAATTGTTTAAATGTTAAACTCATGTGAGCAGCACTAGCAAAAAAAAAAGTTCCCAAAGGTTTCATTCTCATTTGGTTCATTTAATTCACTCTCCATAGTGAGACAAAGATCTAGTTAGAAACGATCTGATAGACAAAAACTACTATGGCAGTTATTGTTAAAATATGAAGCACATTTATAAAACATTTAAAGTGTAAAAGCTTTGGCCCCAAAACACTATTTTTCTGAAGGTTAGAAACAAGGCATGATTAAAAACATAAAATATGACAATCCAAAGAAGATTCAGGCTGAAATATTCAAGAGAACATGATGCTTTCTGTCGTGTTTTTGTTTTTTTTTTGTCAGTGTTTAACCCTGGGTAAAGGCCACTTGTAAAATGAACTTGATTTTACAGTCGTTTTTGATCAACAGATAAGGATTTTAACAGTAATTTCATAGTCGCTACACTTGAAGAGCAGTTTCAGGCCAATTAAATATTAAAGACCTCAGCTAAAAATATATCTAGTAGATTTGTATTCACTATAAACATTTCTATACGTTTTTCCAGGCATAAATTGCAAAATTAACTGTCGCCTTAATTTTTTATACACTGATATTTCCAGATTTTGTTCCAAGGGAAGATTTAAAGTATCAAACCATTGCTGTAAATGTGTAAACTGGTGCACAACACTGTTAATAACTTTGTAAATAATGTTAACCTAGTTTAAAAATGTCGTTATTCTTTTTACCATGTAACAGATGTGGTGATCTAATGAATAGCACTGCATGAGTCAAATTCACAATTTCAAAATGATTTCACTCCAAAACCTCCGATAAAAAAACACATTCTAGGCGGAAAGGACAAATAAGGAGTTCAGTGATGTCTCGTTACAAAATACTGGCTTGGGCCGGATGCACAACTGAGATCACAGGTTACAAAATATCCAAAATCCACAAAAAAAAAAGGAAAGGAAATATAGCTTCACATCTGAGCACCAATTATTGCCTGGTCCTCACAAAAGGTGAAAATAATAAAAGGCATCTGTTTAAAAGGCTGAGGTATGTGTGTTTTCACCAGTGCCTGCTGTCCACCAGTTCAGGCCGCAGGCTAAGTCTCTTTAGTGTCTCGTAACCGATGACGATCATGACTGACGTGGGCGTGGAGGAAATGATGCGGGCCGACAGACCCTTGGTGAGACCCCACACACCCTCTTCAGCCAGGAGCTGCTTAAACGTCTCCATCACAGATGAGCGACCTTCAACCTGCAAACACATACAAAACAGCGTTTTAACTCACAAAGCTTAAATCTGTAGTAATAATGTACAATTACGACACAATAAATCATTTTAATGTGCCATATCAACACAAGAACCGTCCTGATGTGATCAGCATCAGTACACAGAGGTTAGGCAAGTATAATAGAGGTTATTTACATATAAAAGAATTAAAAAGATGAAGTGACATCCGCCTGTTTCTTCCCGTAAGAGTGGCCACAGGCATTTGTAAATGTTATGGGTCTGGCTTCCAATCTCATCCTCAATATAGCTTGTTTTGCTTGATATGGCAAATTTATGTCTTACCATATGTATTAGCCCAATTATGAGCACACTAGTTTGTAGTGCAGTTTACTGCACATTGCTATACTTCTTATTTCCCTATAGCGGGTTTGCACTTATGTCACGATTTGGTCAGTTACCCGTATGTGTGGTCATAATGGCGTTACTTGGATGTAAACATCAACATGTATTGCACAGTTAATGTACTACTGAATACAGTTGAAGTCAAAAGTTTACATACACCTTGCAGAATCTGCAAAATGTTAATTATTTTAGCAAAATAAGAGGGATCATGCAAAATGCATGCTATTTTTTATTTTTATCTGACCTGAATAAGATATTTCAAATAAAAGATGTTCACATCTTGTCCACAAGAGAAAATAATAGTTGAATTTATAAAAATTACCCTGTTCAAAAGTTCTTAATACTGTGTTGTTACCTAAATGATCCACATCTGTGTTTTTTTGTTTAGTGATAGTTGTTCATGAGTCCCTTGTTTGTCCTGAACAGTTAAACTGCCTGCTGTTCTTCAGAAAAATCCTTCAGGTCCTATAAATTCTTTGGTTTTTCAGCATTTTTGTGTATTTGAACCCTTTCCAACAATGACTGTATGATTTTGAGATCCATCTTTTTACAGTGAGGACAACCGAGGGACTCATATGCAACTATTACAGAAGCTTCAAATGCTCACTGATGCTCCAGAAGGAAGCACGATGCATTAAGAGCCAGGGGTGAAAACTATTGAACAGAATGAAGATGTGTACATTTTTCTTATTTTGTGTAAATATTGTATTTTGTTCATTTAGTACTGCCCTTCAGAAGCTACAGAAAATACTTACATGTTTCCCAGAAGACAAAATAAGTTACATTTACCCTGATCTTCAAATTCTAAAGGTTTTCACCCCCGGCTCTTAATGCATTGTGTTTCCTTCTGGAGCATCAGTGAGTGTTTGAACCTTGTCCTCAGTGTGAAAAGATGGATCTCAAAATCATACAGTCATTGTTGGAAAGGGTTCAAATACACAAAAATGCTGAAAAACCATAGAATTTATAGGTCCTGAAGTATTTTTCTGAAGAACAGCAGGCAGTTTAACTGTTCAGTACAAACAAGGGACTCATGAACAACTATCACTAAACAAAAAAACAGCTGTGGATCATTCAGGTAACAACACAGTATTAACAATTAAGTGTATGTAAACTTTTGAACAGGGTCATTTTTATAAATTCAACTATTATTTTCTCTTGTGGACTAGACGTAAACATCATTTATGTGAAACTCGGGTGAATGACTCGGGTCAGAGTAAATAAAAAAATAACATACATTTTCTTATTTTGGTAAAATAATTAATGTTTTGCAGATTCTGCAAGGTGTATGTAAACTTTTGAGTTCAATTGTAGATGGTAAAGATACGTACAAGCAGTATTAATTAAGATATTAGCCTAATATTTCACCTACCTGACCGGAAATTATAACAACAAACACAAATGTTGTGAAGATTCTTGCCCTGGAAATCCTGGTTTAGTTTGGCCAAGCACAAATGCTGTTTGTTGCCCAGACTTTTGTTGCACTCTTCTCCATGATTTGTTATAACTTTTGGCAGCCTATAATAGTGATGGGAAGTTTGGATCATTTTACCGACTCTGGCCTTTGAGTTTACCTGGGTCTTTGGTCTATGATTAGCTCACCTCACCTCTTGTCTGACAAGTTTTCAGTTCGTTGAAAGAGTCGTTCATTCATCATGTGACAGCCCCATAAGCTTTATCAATGCAGTCTGAGCCAGAAAGAGGATTGATTAGTTCATCTCTCGAGTCTTTGGGTTTGAGTCATTTGTTCATCACGTGACAGCCCCGTAAGATGAACGAACGACTCGAAAAAACCCAAAGACTCAAAACAGGTGAACTAACAGAAGGATGCTGTACATGCGTGACTGAACGAATCACTCCTCGAGACGACTCGATCTTCCGGAGTCACATTAAATGAACAAATCACTAGTCTGTAGTACTCCAAATGTTTTTTTTCCTGGTTCGACTGATTAGTACAGCACAAAACATGACAACAAATGATCATTTTCAGTGGCAATAAAGAGCAAAATACAGGTCCTTCTCAAAAAATTAGCATATTGTGATAAAGTTCATTATTTTCTATAATGTACTGATAAACATTAGACTTTCATATATTTTAGATTCATTACACACAACTCGAAGTAGTTCAAGCCTTTTATTGTTTTAATATTGATGATTTTGGCATACAGCTCATGAAAACCCAAAATTCCTATCTAAAAAAATTAGCATATTTCATCCGACCAATAAAAGAAAAGTGTTTTTAATACAAAAAAAGTCAACCTTCAAATAATTATGTTCAGTTATGCACTCAATACTTGGTCGGGAATCCTTTTGCAGAAATGACTGCTTCAATGCGGCGTGGCATGGAGGCAATCAGCCTGTGGCACTGCTGAGGTGTTATGGAGGCCCAGGATGCTTCGATAGCGGCCTTAAGCTCATCCAGAGTGTTGGGTCTTGCGTCTCTCAACTTTCTCTTCACAATATCCCACAGATTCTCTATGGGGTTCAGGTCAGGAGAGTTGGCAGGCCAATTGAGCACAGTAATACCATGGTCAGTAAACCATTTACCAGTGGTTTTGGCACTGTGAGCAGGTGCCAGGTCGTGCTGAAAAATGAAATCTTCATCTCCATAAAGCTTTTCAGCAGATGGAAGCATGAAGTGCTCCAAAATCTCCTGATAGCTAGCTGCATTGACCCTGCCCTTGATAAAACACAGTGGACCAACACCAGCAGCTGACATGTCACCCCAGACCATCACTGACTGTGGGTACTTGACACTGGACTTCAGGCATTTTGGCATTTCCCTCTCCCCAGTCTTCCTCCAGACTCTGGCACCTTGATTTCCGAATGACATGCAAAATTTGCTTTCATCCGAAAAAAGTACTTTGGACCACTGAGCAACAGTCCAGTGCTGCTTCTCTGTAGCCCAGGTCAGGCGCTTCTGCCGCCGTTTCTGGTTCAAAAGTGGCTTGACCTGGGGAATGCGGCACCTGTAGCCCATTTCCTGCACACGCCTGCACACGGTGGCTCTGGATGTTTCTACTCCAGACTCAGTCCACTGCTTCCGCAGGTCCCCCAAAGTCTGGAATCGGTCCTTCTCCACAATCTTCCTCAGGGTCCGGTCACCTCTTCTCGTTGTGCAGCGTTTTCTGCCACACTTTTCCCTTCCCACAGACCTCTTGCTTGAGGGTGTCAATGATGGCCTTCTGGACAGCAGTCAGGTCGGCAGTCTTACCCATGATTGCGGTTTTGAGTAATGAACCAGGCTGGGAGTTTTTAAAAGCCTCAGGAATCTTTTGCAGGTGTTTAGAGTTAATTAGTTGATTCAGATGATTAGGTTAATAGCTCGTTTAGAGAACCTTTTCATGATATGCTAATTTTTTGAGATAGGAATTTTGGGTTTTCATGAGCTGTATGCCAAAATCATCAATATTAAAACAATAAAAGGCTTGAACTACTTCAGTTGTGTGTAATGAATCTAAAATATATGAAAGTCTAATGTTTATCAGTACATTACAGAAAATAATGAACTTTATCACAATATGCTAATTTTTTGAGAAGGACCTGTATTAGAGTTTTGTTCGTTCATTGGCATCGTTTATGGTCAGCGCCGCTGATATGGCCAATTGATGACATCGTGAAAATGGAATCGCATTGAAGAAAAGAAAAAAAGTGGATAATGCTACGAATAAGAAACGTTTCTTGAGCACTATGATTATGGGTGAGTTTGTAAAGTTACCTGTACTCTGGCTCGGACCACATCCATGGGGTTGGTGAGGGTGGAGGCGGTAGCTGCAGCCATTGGTCCTGCAATGGCCTGGAGGAGGAGGTGCGGACAGTCAGCAGGAGCCAGTCTGGAGAGCTGCTCTGGAAACACACACCCCGCAAGAGCGTTTGTTATATAGCATTTTGGTAATTCACATAATCACCGGAAATATATTGGATAACCGAAATCATCCCTTACGAAAATAAACCATGGTTTTACCACAAATAAAACCAAAAAAAACAAACAAAAAAAGATGGCATAGTTGAACCATGGTCTTGCTACGCTAACCGTAGTTTAACCATGGTATTTGTAGTAAAACTATGGTTACATTTACTATAATAAACCATGGTTAATTTCGTAAGGGACTGACCGAAAGTGATGTTTAATTAACGCTCCATGTTTTTTGACAGTCTTATTTGTGCTTTGGCATTTAAATATGAAGCCAAGTCTGAGGTTTCAAATCCAAGTTTGAGATTCAAACAATAAACGCCGTTTTTGCTATTACTGCCTCGGTTCAAGCAGCAAGTGAATCTATTATTTCATTCATAAACATTAAAATCATAAGTTATATGGAAATACACAGTATAACTTACTGAAATATATTATGTCTCATAATCTCTCAATCAACGCTTCAACTGCAGAAAGACGTCAATAAAATAGCTTGTAAATAATATGTGAAGTAATGTTAACATAAAACATTATATCCATAAAACTCCAGTTTGGCAGAAAAAAAATAACTCTGAAGAAAAGCATTTTGCTAAATATATCGACTAAAATACCTACTGAATGTTACACATTTGATATACATTACCAGTCAAAAGTTTTTCAACAGTAAGATTTTATGTTTGTTAAATAAGTCTCTTCTGCTGCATTTATTTGATCCAAAGTACAGCAAAAACAGTTAAATTGTAAAATATTTTTACCGTTTAAAATAACTCTTTTCTTTTTTAGACATGTTTTAAAATGTAATTTATTCCTGTGATCAAAGGTAAATTTTCAGCATCATTACTCCAGTCTTTAGTATCATGTGATCCATCAGAAATTATTCTAATATGCTGATTTTCTGTTCAAGAAAAATGTTATTATTATTATGATCAATATTTAAAACAGAGTAATTTTTTTCAGGATTCTTTGGTGAAAGATCAGCATTTATCTGAAATAAAAAGCTTTTGTAACATTATACACTATACCATTCAAAAGCGTGGCATCAGTATATATTTTTTGTTTGTTTTGGGAAAGAAATTATAGAAATGAATACTTTTATTTATCAAGGATGCTTTAAATTGATCAAAAGTGATGCTAAAGACATTTACAGTGTTACAAAATAGTTCTATTTCAGATAAATGCTGTTCTTCTGAACTTTCTATTCATCAAAGAAACCTGAAAAATACTTCTCAGCTGTTTTCAAAATAAAAATATAAATGTTTTTTGCACAGCAAATCAGAATATTAGAACGATTTCTGAAGGATCACGTGACTGGAGTAATAATGCTAAAAATTCAGGTTTGATCAAAGAAATAAATCGCATTTTAAAACATATTCAAATAGAAAACAGTTATTTTAAATAGTAAAAAATATTTCAAAATTCTTTTGACTGGTAGTGTATGCAAACACTGTGTTCATGTTATTCACTGTAACAAAAATTAAACATTTCTTAAATATTGTTATGTTTTGAATAGTTGTTTTTTTTTTACTCATATTTTTTATATGACTCTTATATGAAATTATTAGTTTGCTGATTATCAATTAAACTTTCTTTTCAGCTAAATCAAGCTTTACTAAATATTTCTTTTCTTCACCTGCATAAAAGTGATAAAATGGCCACCAGACGGCGCTGTTGGGTATGTAGGTGAGTAGCGACGCCACATATCCACGATAAAACCCTCGAAATCCATCCGCGTGGAAAATCTGCACCACAATGTCTCTGGTCTGCCCGAATGTCACTTTGTGTTTGGACGTGGCCATCACCATCTTGGGCTTGAGTTTGAAGCGTGTGAGCTCACACCCCTGACCCTGCACCATTAGCTGCTGGGACACCACGTCGATGGGTACCGTGATGCTTTGGGCCACCAGCGAGGCCGCGCCGCCCGCCACTAGCGACTTGACCGTGTTATCGGACGAGTAACAGGACACGTATTTGCGCACCAACTCGTAGGTAGTGATGTAGGCCTGACCTGAGATCAGCGTGAACGTGTTGACCATGAACCCCCGATAAAGGCCACGCGCCCCCTCAGCCTTCAGGATCTTACAGAAGGCATCAAAGGTGCCGTTATAAAGCGACTTCCCCTTCTGCACCTGCAGTCTGGTGCGGATCAGGGTGAACGGGTACACAGTGGCCCGTGTGGTCATGGTCATGAAGACGCCCAGCGAGTAGAACTTCCTCTTGTCCAGATCCTCCCATTCGATGATCTGAATGTTGCGCTTCTGTTGCATCATTGCGGGGCGATGACCTCACACACAAAATCACGCACACACACACTCCCGCACAACCTGAAATGACAAAAATCACAATGTTTTAAATGAGCTGCGTGTTCTGTTGCAGATCTGAAGGTACAGAGTTCAAAGGTCATGTGACTACTGGGTTATGCCATAATCATAAGCTCTGCTCTGTCGAGATAATTTCTTGACATGTGTAAACAAAAAAAAACAGATATTGAATATCTGAAATCTATGAAATGTGCACATTTTTACAGTATTTAACTTCTTTATGTATTTATTTAAAGGTTTTATGAAGGTTTGTTATATGAATTAAACTTTTTACACTACCAGTCAAAAGTTTCTGAACAGTAAGATTTCTAATGTTTTTTTTTTCCTGCTCACCTGCATTTCTATTCAAGAAACCTGAATAAAAATCTACTCAGCAAATCAGAATATTAGAATGATTTCTGAAGGATCATGTGACAGCTTTGAAACCACAGGAATAAATGACATTTTAAAACATATTCAAATAGAAAACATTAAAATAGTAAAAATATTTCCAAATTGCACTGTTTTTGCTGAACTTTGGGTCAAATAAATGCAGGCTTGGTGAGCAGAAGATGTTAAAAAAACTTAAAAATCTATCTTAAACATTAAACAGTGAACAATAATGGGGTAAAAATACATTTATTGTTAATAATTATATTACTTAGTAATATAAATGTATTTGTTTTGTTACAATGAAGAGCATGAACAAGTTTACACTGAGCAAAAAAATAAATAAATAAATAATACATTTAACATATACAAAACTAAAAATATGGTTAATGAAACCATAATAAAACATCATAAAAAAAAATCTAAATATAATAAGTAAAATTAATTACATTTTATACATGATGTAAATCTAAATTAATTTTATTCATCTCTGAATTCTAAAAATGTCATATGTCAAAATAAAAATAACAAGAATAAAGTTAAAGATTTTAATAAATATTTGTTTTTAAAATATGTCTCTATTTTTCCAAAGTAAACATTAAAAATTATATTTAAAGCATCATATTTGGAATTAACCATAATAATTGTGCTTGGCCTGGCCAATTATCAGCGCCAATATTAGGTGTTTTTAATATAGTTATCGTCATTTTCCAATTCGAGATTAAAATAACTGAAAAGCAATTCAAGATTTTTTTGTCAAAGCCCTTGTTATTCTTATTTTTGATATTCATTTTTACACCAGGCATATATATGGGTTCAAAATATTGGTTTATTGTTAACTTGATCTGTAATAATCGTTATTGGCCTCGGCCCTGCAAAACATATATCGGTCAGCCCCTACAATGAACAATGCATAAATCAGAATATTTCTAAAATCTAAATTTGTATTTTAATTTCTAAATCACTAGAATGCAATACTTTCCACAAAATTATTAATTCTAAATTTAATTTAAAGAATAATTAATAAATACTTTCTTATTATCTCTGGCGTTCTAAAGTAAACATTATTGAGAGAAAATGACATTTATAGCATTGTATTTAGAATTACTAAGAAAAACAGGGCTTGGCATTAAAAAAAAAAAAAAAATGTATTACTAAAAAAAATAATCCTTTTATATTAATCTGTAAATTAGTACAACATTCCTGTAAAAATAAAACAAAAGTTTTTAAATAATATTTATTTTTAAATTATATCTCTGTTGTGCCAAAGTAAACAAAGAGGAAAAAAATATTATATAAATATTCTATTATTTATTTATAGCATCATATTTAGACCGGTATATTGTCAATGGCAAAATTGCGTAAGAAAAAAAATACAATAAAAAATATTTCTAAGTATAATAATTTATGTTTATATTACTGAATTCTAAAGCACCACACTACCTTGATGCACCTCTTTTCATTTGACATGAAAGACCATAAACAGCCAATGACAGATCTAAGAGACACTATGTACCACTATTAACGACACTTCCTTCTGTTCTCCATCAGTTATTTGGCTCTGACACAGAGTTGAATGTTTATCAGAGTCGTGGTGACCTTTTCATGGTGAAGCTGATGAAAATGACAAAATGACAGCGGTCTGCTATCTACTGCACATGCGCATTACACAAGACAATATACCACCTGACACCCCCCTGAAACAAAAAACAGCGTATGTCGTGTCCCTCCCTTCGCCCATCAGAAGTACATGACACTTGATTTGACCTCTCAGACCACCGCTAACTCACCCGGTTAGCTCGCCATTTTTGCTGTTTCTCCATCCAGCGGCCTCAAGCGGAGCTGCGCGGTCCTGTCATGAGAGAAATCCGCTATTATGCCTCTAAAAACTGCATTTTGCCTCATCGATTCGCGGCCTGCAGCTCTTGACGGAAAGTCATGCTGATCGAGGCGAGCGCTCCTCCACACTTCCGGCGCATGCTCAAACGTCATTGACGGCTGTTGCTGCCTCTGTTAATTGGTCATTGACACAGGAGGAGCTGTTTGATGATTGGGCGGTGATGTGTGCCATTGTTTTTTTTATATATATATTTGATATCTGTAGCAATAGCCAACAATACATTGTATGGGTCAAAATGATCGATTTTTCTTTTATGCCAAAAATCATTAGAATAGTAAGTAAAGATAATGGTCCATGAAGATATTTTGTAAATTTTCTACAGTGAATATATATAAATGTAATTTTTAATAAGTAATAATATGCATTGCCAAGAACTTAATTTATACAACTTTAAAGGTGATTTTCTCAATATATATATACATATATATATTTTGCACCCCCAGATTCCAGATTTTGATGTATTCCAAAACAATCAGTGAAAAGATTTGTATTCAGCTTTTAAAGATAAAATTTCATAAAATTATGACTGAATTTGTGGTCCAGGGTCACATATATTATCATGACAAATGTAGATTTTTATTTATTTATTTATTTATTTTTTAGAATGAATAACATAAAATAGTTTACTATAACATAACATATAACATAAAATGGTTTAATTATGGTCCACCAATTTAAAGATAAATAAAAATAACTATATATATATATATATATATATATATATATATATATATATATATAAATGCTGTCTACTTACTTGCTGTTAACTTTTTGAACTATTTAAATATTTTATTTAAACTATTTAAATTTAATATATTATTATATATATTACTGCCCACATTTTCGCTAATTTCTTAAATTATTTAAAAATACTTTAACATATTATATATATATATATATATAAATGCTGTCTACAATTTTTGTTAACTTTTTACATTATTTATATATTATATATTTATATTTAAAATATCTTACTTTATATATGCCTGTCTACATTTTTGTTAATTTCTTACATTATTTAAATATTTATAAATGTAATATTTATATATGTATATTTTATATATTTATATTTAAAATATATTATTGTATATATTGCTGTCTACATTTTCTTAAATTTTTACTTAAATTATTTAAAAATATTATATATATATATATATATATATATATTAGAAATTAACAAAAATGTAGACATGCATGAAACTTCAGCATTCAACTTGTTTGTTTTTTATATGCATATGAACATGAACAACCTGAGAATGTTGCAGTTTTGTTGCAATTAACATGTATACATTGCTTTAAGAATAAAGTTAACATACATTTAAGAATAAAAATGAGTCAATAAAAACAACGCTAAAGAGTTTTTTTTTACTTGCCTATTTAGATAAAATACAAAACACTATTAGAATTAATATTAATATTAGTGTTATAGATAGATATTTTAAGTGATGAAGGGCAGTGTAGTAGGAGACACTTGTTGATTGGACAACGCTGTGCGCGAGGCTGTACTCCGATTGGACAGTCCTCCAGAGAGGTTCTGTGCGCTGATTGGCTAGCTATCGTGGCTCGAGCGAGTGGAGTCGTGTTAATGTAAGGAGTCATCATGGCGCTCGGTTCACCTCAGCACGGTAAGGGCTGTTTTTACTGACAAAAAAAAACAATATTCATCTCATTTGCGCTCTGACAGACATATAGATAACCGGATTATACGCGAAGTCACAATAGTGTGTCAAAACAGCCCTCAAATATGGACTTTTAGAGGGATAAGAGAGGCGGTTTTGTCGTTAGCAGTGTGGCTAGCGGCGAGAAAGCGACTGACATCCCGATCGCGTGTTGTTACATGCAGCTCACCCGATCACAAACTGATTTGTGTCAAAACCAAGAGAGATGCCCAGCAACTGTTTTATGCATATAGGATGTCTAAAATGTTGTCTAGGGGGACAGCTCATTAAGCTTTGAGACAGCCTATTATGCACAATAAGCCATTATTATGTATTGTTTACAATAGCACATATGTACATGGTACTACCTTGCTTTCTGGACAGGTACCATTATTTTCCATAGTGTTCTTATGGGAATACCATAGTATGTGAATATGATAATGTGTGTGCATTTGATTTGAAGTCGTTTACAGTCACTATATACTAACGTGATAGTGCTTTTGTAAAGACAAAGCGCAGACTTAGTTTTTAGTTATGTAACATTTCCTCATAATCATATTTGTAATAAAACCACTTGATTAGGGCTGTCAAACGATTAATCGCATCCAAAATAAAAGTTTGTTTACATAATATATGTGTGTTTATTTTGTATAGTTATTATGTGCATATAAATGCACACACATATATGTATATATTTAAACAAAATATTTATATGTAAATATATTTATATCTGTATGTAATTTAGATTATACATAAATATAAATATTTTAGATATAAATCTAAAACATTTTTCCTAAATATATACATGCATGTGTTTACATAATAAATATACACAGTACACAAATATATAGTATGTAAACATAAACTTTTATTTTGGATGCGATTAATCGTTTGACAGCACTACTCTTGATCTTAGTTATTCTCACTGCAGTAAACCTACATTGGAAAAACTTAAGAAAGGGATTTTCCTCAGAAAAATACTGAATGTTGTCTTAATTAAGGTCTACTATGCCTAAAGGTTTGTTTTAGAGGTAAAAGGTGTGTAATTATAATTACATGTGTGTATTAGTCTCCATGACAGTGAACTGATCCTGTAATCTGTTTGTCTGTTAGTGAGAGTGTCATTTACTTTTCCCACCCGGTGTCTTTATCTTCCATGTCATAAATATAGATCAGGGGATTTGTGTTTGTTTCTAGGTGGCGATCCAGGTTTGTGTGTTCTTTTGCTGCACTTTCTGTTTAATCTAAACTCATCCAAGCTAATCTAAGGCGTGCAGCAGGCAGCAGACGCAGGCTTTGAGTGATAAGTGTGCGTCTGTACGTGTTCATCCTTCACAATATACTGCAATACACTAGTGTGCATCAGCAGTGTGTTTAATATCTTTCCCAGTAATGGGGATTTGTTGATCTCTCTTTGTTTAGTGAACTGTCAAACTGTCTGCATGGATAAGAATTTCTTGTGACAGCATGTGAATTTGACTGTAGCAGTGCTAGTGTTGCTTTGCAGTGAAACTACACAGCCTGTTTGTCATCTTTCTTTTATTCGGTAAAAGTCACAGATTTGATCAAACTGATTCGATCGGTTTTGAATGCAATGTTATGAGAGCCAACCAAATTAATGAGCAAGTAAGAAAGTAAAAAAAAAATAAAAAAAAGAGATGCAACCATAAATTAAGTTTTATTTAAAGAATAACTTTTTTAAAAGAATAACTAAACTTTTTTTTTAAAAAATGTAACACTTTTCTAATTGATTACACTTATTTGTTATTAGTTGTAACTAGTTGACATTACGAAAATAACATCTAGTTCCAACAACTTAAAAAAATATACATGTATTACTAAAAAATACATAGTTTGTTCAAAAAGTATGTTTACCATTGCTACACTTAGATCAAAATGGTTTATTTATTAATTTGAAATTGAAATTGAAGTTTTTGAACAGTAAGATTTTTTATGTTTTTTAAAAGATGTTTCTTCTGCTTACCAAGCCTGCATTTATTTGATCTAAAGTACAGCAAAAACAGTACAATATTTTTACTATTTAAAATAACCGTTTTCTATTTGAATATATTTTCAAATGTAATTTATTCCTGTGCATAAATCTGAATTTTCAGCATCATTACTCCAGTGTCACATGATCCTTTAGAAATCATTCTAATATGCTGATTTGCTGTTCAAGAAACATTTTTATTAGTAGTATTATCAATATTTAAAACCGTTGAGGTCATTTTTTTCAGGATACTTTGAATAGAAAATCCAAAGATCAGCATTTATCTGAAATAAAACACTTTTGTAAGAATATACACTATACCATTTAAAAGCTTGGAGTAAGTAAACTTTTTGGGGGTAAAGAAATTATAGAAATTCGTGCTTTTATTTAGCTTTAAATTGATGAAAGTGGTTTATAATGTTAGAAAAGATTTCTAGTTCAGATAAATGCTGTTCTTCTGAATTTTCTATTCATCAAAGTAACCTGAAAAAATTCTACTCTCAGCTGTTTTCATTTCAACATAGTAATAATAAATGTTTTTTGAGCAGCAAATCAGAATACTAGAATGATTTCTGAAGGATCATGTGACTGGAGTAATGATGCTTAAAAATTCAGCTTTGAAATTACAGGGATTACATTTTGAAATATATTTAAACAGAAAACAGTTATTTTAAATACTAAAAATATATTTAAAAAAATGTAATGTGAATCAAATAAATGCAGGTTTGGTGAGCAGAAGAGACTTCTTAAAAAAAAAAATTAAAAATCGTACTGTTCAAAAACTTTTGACTGGTAGTGTAGGTACAATAATGGATGCGTTTTCAATGCATTTTTGACTGTAAACACAGTCTACTCCAAAAACACAGTAAATGTTGTTAAAATACAGTTAAAATAAAAATAGTGACGTGATCTCAAAAATCTGAATTGACTTAATAAAACTACTTGTGTCTTTAACAATAAACCTCACAACAAAGGAACACAATGCCTTTTTTCTAGCTTTGAATAGAAAATAGACAGGTTCTTTAGTAACAGAAGCTTTCTGCCATGAGAGGTAACGTGAAAATGGTGTATTAATGTCCTCAGTAAACAAGGGCTTTTCCTTCTAGGCGCAGCTAGGAAATGCAAATACTTTATTTGCAATTGTGTTTATAATGGGTGTCTATAAATTACAGTGTTTGGCTTTTTCATATCAATTTCGCTTATCTTATTTTTTGTGAATTCCTAAATTGAATGTTTGTGTGTTATTTAATGCCCTGAATGACTGTGAATTGGCTTGTAAGCTCTCAGTACTCACTGCCAACGCATCTCACAGCTGCACACTTGTGCTTTCTAATGAGGACTTTTTAGGAGGGAAGAGGTGAAGGCCGGCAAACAGAGGCGGTTTAAGAGAAGATGCACCCTATTTGAGTTATATGAGCTTTGCAGGTGTTGGTCTGCTGTAATGCGGGCCAGTTTTTGCAGGTGCGCATTACACAGTCACAGCCGAACCCGAATCCAGATCAGA
This sequence comes from Cirrhinus molitorella, assembly GCA_033026305.1. Classification (NCBI taxonomy): domain Eukaryota; kingdom Metazoa; phylum Chordata; class Actinopteri; order Cypriniformes; family Cyprinidae; genus Cirrhinus; species Cirrhinus molitorella. The sequence continues at coordinate 4,008,048 of CM065141.1, read as the reverse complement.
TTAATGAGTTTCAAACACACAAGCCATTCTTTTCCTGTCACTGTTACGCAAATGACATTCATTTATCAGCTCAATCTCAGTGTTTTTCACAGAAATGCTCTTTTATTCTGTGCAGAACATCCTTTCGGCCATCTGATCGACACTCTCCAGAGCGAACAATATGAAGAGCGGCGGTATTTCAACCCACAGAAGCTGAGCGATGCCAGATACGGTGAGTTACTCAGTGCTTTAGACAAATTAAATCATGCACAGATGCAAGTGACATCATTGCTGACGTTTTAAAACACATGTAATTAAGCTCAATGGATTTCAGATGTAACAGGCTCTTTCTCTCGTAGAGGAATTGCCGTTCTGTATGCGGGTTCTCCTGGAGTCTGCCATCCGGAAGTGTGATGGGTTTTACATCAAAACGGATGATGTCTCCAGTATTTTGGACTGGCAGAAACAGCAGAACCAAGCCGAGGTTGCGTTCTCCCCTGCCAGGGTTCTGCTACAGGATTTTACGTGAGTAAAATTTCAACACCGTGAAAATTAAAATTCTGTGATTAATTGCTCACCCTCATGTCATTCCAAACATGTAAGACCTTTGTTCATCTTCAGAACACAAATAAAGATATTTTTGATGAAATCCAAGAGCTTTCTGATCCTGCATAGACAGCAATGCAGCAGAGGCCCAGAAAGGTAGTAAGAATTTTGTGAAAATAATTCATGTGACATCAGTAGTGTTTATGTGCGCAAAACAAAAATAATGACTTTATTGTAGGGATATAACAATATCAAAATCTCACGATAATACTGAAATGTGAGTGCGTGATACGATATTTATTTTGAAGCTGAAAAAAAAGGACAAATGAAGAATTAAAAAAAAAAAAGTTCAATAATTCTATCTAATGCACTTTGAAAGTTCAAAATGAAGAGCTCCAACCCCCGTTCTTAATTAAGAAAACTTAAATCATAAAAAAGTCCGTGAATTGACTTGTACCTGAACTTTAAAAGGAACTTATGCACTGTCTCAGTCTAAATTACATTCACACTGGTGTTTTATGAAGCCAATAATAACAACAATGACCGTAATAGCCATATATTGTAAAACAATTCCACTGCAAAATAAATGAAAATTAATATTTCATAGGTATATAATTTTTGTAATATGCTTTACACTACAGTAGGTAAGTTACAATACTTATTTCCTAATTTCTACACTTGAAAAAGATATTATAAATTTGGACTGCAGTAACGTTACCCACTTAAACCCCTAGCTGTCAGCAACTTATATTTCACTTTTAAGTTTTTATTTTTGCGTGCCAAACGCACAGCACGTGCAATAAACGAGTTCACTGCATTCATTTACTTTGAACGGAGACGTCCTGAGACACGGAAAACACTGGATAAGAAGTATAAGAAGTTAAAATATATTTTAAAACTACACTTTTTACACAGAAGACCTGTCGTTTAATATCAACGTGACCACGATAATATCAAAACAGTTTTGGTATTGCGATATCACGATACTGATAATATTGTTACATCCCTACTTTATTAAAATCTTCAGACATGTTTATGAAGACATCAGAACGCCGGCTCTTGAGTCAGCAGCACCACGCATACTCTTGTAAATCCGCAGTGGAGAGTTGTTAAATAAAGTCAATATTTTGTTTTCTTTGTGCACAAAAAGTATTCTCGTAACTTCATAGAATTACGGTTGAACCACCAATGTCACATGGACTATTTGAACAATGTCCTTACCACCTTCCTGGGCCGTTTGAACATTTCAGTTGCGTTGCTGTTTATGCAAGGTCAGAAAGCTCTCAGATTTCATCAAAAATATCTTAATTTGTGTTCTGAAGATGAAGGAAGGTCTTGGAACGACATGAGGGTGAGAAATTAATGACAGAATTTTCATTTTTTGGTAAACTATCCCTTTAAAGCTTCCATTTTGTTTCTTCCAAGCTTCCATTTCAGCGTTTCTTGTTACTGATTTATTGCGATCTAAGATGGCTTTATCATATCACGGTCACGGTTTTATTTAGGTTAGCAGCCTTTATTTGCACGCAAACTGGGCCTGTTCACAAGGTTGAAAATGTCCTGATAGCTCCGTTGTGTTCACAGGGGAATTCCTGCTATGGTGGATCTGGCAGCCATGAGAGATGCTTTAGCTAAACAGGGGGTCGATCCGAACCTGGTGAACCCCAGATGCCCCACGGACCTCATCGTAGATCATTCTCTGCAGATCGACTACAGCAAATGGTGAGAGTGAACGCAAAGGCTAAAGGACGGATTAAGGCAGTATTTGTGTAGTAAAACCCAGTAATTACAGCATTAACATAAACGGCAATTACGTAACATACACAGTAATTAGGACTGTAATGTATTGTGCTGCTGTTTTCCTGAAAACAGCTCTTTTTATGAGCTTAACCAGGCACGATGTAACACGTTTTCACCATCAAGCCACTAACAAGCATTTGCCCCATTTCACAGTGCCATCCAGAGCCCTCCAACCCCCACAGACGAGAGTCATGGTGCAACCGTCAGATCTCCTGCTGGACGACCATCTCCACGAGGAAGCAGCAGCAGCGGTGGTCACTGTACAGGTCAACGACCAGGTCATCGGGGCGGCTGCAGTAAAGCTTCCTGCTCTGACGCTCCTAGTGGCAGAAGCGTGGCAGTACAGATAGAGAACACACCCCTCCTGTGCCCCTTCCACCTGCAACCTGTATCAGAGTACGTCTACACCTCACACACACACTCACATTAATCTGTCTCCATCTTCTGATACCCTCATGTTTATCTGACATACACAGGCCTGAAACGATGCTCAGAAACCAGGAGATGGAGCTGATCAGAAACAAAGAGAGACTGCAGTTCTTTAAAGTGAGTTTCCAAATTACATTTTAAAATATAGTTGAGGTCAAAGGTTTATATCCCCCTTTCAGAATCTGCCAAATGTTCATTATTTTACCAAAATAAGAGAGATCATGCAAAATGCATGTTATTGTTTATTTAGTACTGACCTGAATAAGATATTTCATATTTAAGATGTTTACATAGAGTTCACAAGAGAAAATAATAGTTGAATTTATAAAAATGACCCCCTTCAGTATTGATTCTTAATACTGTGTTGTTCCCTGAATGATCCACAGCTGTGTTTTTTGTTTAATGATAGTTGTTCATGAGTCCCTTGTTTGTCCTGAACTGTTAAACTGCCTGCTCTTCTTAAGAAAAGTCCTTCAGGTCCAGTGTTGGGAAAAGTTACTTTTAAAAGTAATGCATTACAATATTGCGTTACTCCCTAAAAAAGTAACTAATTATGTTACTTAATTACTTTTAATGGAAAGTAAGGCATTACTTTTGCGTTACGTTTTAAATCTGAACAGGGCTTGCTTGTTTGTTTTTAATATAAAAACGGTCAATTCTTAGCAAATGTAAAAGCCCTTTCACACCAAAATGAAATGAAATGAATAAGGCTAAGGCTAAAAGAAAATTAAATTCACGTCTGTACAGTAGAACTGTAGGAAAAGAAAGTTCAACACTCTTCAGCAATGAGAAAAAAGCACAAATGTTAGTTAATATAAAGTAAGTTTTGCTTATTAGTACACTGTAAAAATGCTTTTCTTACTTAGATTTGTTGTCCAAATTCGTCCATATTTTCAGCCAAAAATATGTAAAAATTCTTAAATTATTGTCTTGTTTTTTTTTGTTTTTTTGAAAAAGTAGCTCTGATATTTTCTTGGAAAAGAAAATATTATCACGTAACTTGCGTTACTTTTTAATGTGTTACCCCCAATACTGTTCAGGTCACACAAATTCTTCGTTTTTTCTGCATTTTTGTGTATTCGAACTCTTTCCAACAATGACTTTATGATTTTGAGAAACTTTTTTTTTTTTTTTTTTTTTCCACACTGAGAACAACTGTGAGGGACTCATATGCAGCTTTTTGGTAAAATAATTTTACAGATATTCGAGGGGGGTGTAAACTTCTGACCTCAACTGTATATTCAAGTAGAAAACAACTATTTTGAATCGTAATAATATTTCACAATATTGCTGTTTTTAATGTATTTTTGACTGAATAAACTATTAAGCATAACAGAATATGCTTGGGCGGTATCCAAATTTTGATACCGTCAAACCTCCTCCATATTTTACCTCGGTGTACGGTATTACCGTGAATAATAAAAAAAAATTATGACGTAAGGCTCAGACAGCGTCACCAAACTGTTGGCTTGTGCCTAAAACCGTTCAGAAACTGAATACCAAACACTAATACTGAAACAATAACAAAATAACATGCACAACAATATTAACAACTTTTATTAGCAACAAATAGCAGTTTATAAAAAAGTGGAAATACAACAGTCAAACAGAATTAAATTAAAATAAACATCCAGAACAGTTTTCGCGCAGAGACACGTAGGGTTGTGACAGTGGCAGATTTTACCACCGCTGTGGTTATGGACCAGCTACCGTCGGTAGTGCGGTGTTGTTATATATATATATATATATATATATATATATATATAAGGATATAAGCAGATAATCGGACGCGATATCATGCGCATCTCGTCAGTAATGCCGGTTCTGTGATTAGTCGTAAATCTCATTCACGTGTTCATTCATGCAGCCGCGTTTACTACACAGAGCCGTAGTTCACTGATAAGCTACGCAGTTTCGCGTGCATAATCGATATGTATCACCTGCGATAATGAAGGCGATATTTGCGTAGCTTGTCAGTAAACTACGACTCTGTGTAGTAAACGCGGCTGCATGAATGAACACGTGAATGAGATTTACGACTAATCACAGAACCGGCATTACTGACAAGATACGCATGATAATTTGCGTCCCAATATCGCACAGCCCTAATATATATATATATATATATATATATTTGACTTGCCAAAAATAGCTAAAATCTTAAAGAAAATTAAAATGTTATTTTAAATGTTAAACTTACATAAATGCGTGCTAGCGCGATCACTTGCAAAAAAATGAAAATAGGCATATGCCATAATCTTTGCTCATAAAGGTAAGCATATATAGTATATCATCCGGAACTGTAAAGGGTCTAATTTTATTTGCATGCACTCACAATATAAAAAAAAAATCTTGTGCTTTTGTAAAAATAAAGAAAACAAACAATACTTATCAATACTTATCTTCCAATCAGGATAATTATATCGAAAAAAAAAAAAAAAAGTAAAAAAATTAAATCGAAAACATTTTTTTTTTAATTGATATTTTATAAAAACCGTAGAGCCGCATTTCTCTCCAGTGAGCAGATGGCGAGTCAGGATCGTCAACTTCATCTTTGCCACACTGGCTCACTAGTTTACAATAGTTTATGAACAGTTCATTTAAGTATCTCCTTATTTCCCTCCAACACATTGATAGTAATAGTTTTTCCCGGAACTTTGCCAGCTTTAGTCTATTGCGTGTGTTTGAACGCAGATCTCTTCCTGCTGCCGACGGGGGGGACACTAAATGCTGCCACGGCATAATGAATGCTGCAGAATCATTGTATTTTATGCTTGTTATAGATTGTGTGACGTCAAGTACATTACCGCCGGTGGCAACCGACGACCGCGGTGGTGCGGCTGTCAGTGCGACCGTTACAGCCCTACTCGTCCGTATTTACCGCCTCTCCCTTCTCGTTCAGTCGAAACCCGAAATACTGCCAAACTGCAGAAGTTGTTCTTTTTCGATACCAGGTCACTTGGTGCGCGACTCGCCATCTTTCCCCCTCTCGTTCTCCTCCACGCTGTCACGTGATGACAACCACGCATACGCATTTTTAGGCATTTTTTATGACGGTATAACGGTATTGAAACTGATACCGTTGCTATTTTTAGATCCCGCGGTATATCATATTACCGTATTACCGTCCAAGCCTATAACAGAAACTTTTGTTTTTCACCGTTCTCTCTCCAGTGGTGTTCAAAAGCCTTTAAAAACGTCAACGTGGTTCCGCCAGACATCAACACGGTGCATCAGGTGAATCTAGAGTACCTGTGTCAGGTGATACAGGAAGGGGACGGGTTTATTTATCCTGACAGTGTGGTGGGAACGGACTCCCACACCACCATGATCAACGGCCTTGGGATCCTAGGCTGGGGTAAGCATGATGTTGGTTATTGTGTTATATTAGTGCAATATTCTGTCTTGTTTAATCTTACAATGTCTCTCCCATGCTGTCTTTCAGGAGTTGGAGGTATTGAATCAGAGGCGGTCATGTTAGGTCAGCCAGTGTCTTTGACTCTGCCACAGGTCGTCGGCTGTAAACTTGTGGGGACCATCAATCCTCTCGCCACGTCCATTGATATCGTACTGGGCATTACTAAGGTACGATGAGGTTCACCTAAAGAAATTAAAATGTTGTCTTTAATTACTCATCCTGATGTTGTTCCAAACCTGTAAGACCTTTGTTCTTCAGAACACAATTTAAGAAGATTTTTGATGAAGTGCAAGAGGTTTCTGACCCTGCATAGAACTACCTTTCTGGGCCTTGAACGTGTCAGTTGCATTGCTGTCTGTGCAGAGTCAGAAAGCTCTCGGATTTCAACAAAAATGTTGGTGTTTTCCAAGGTCTTACTGGTTTGGCACGATATTAGGGTGAGTAATTAATGACAGAATTTTCATTTTTGGATGAACTATCCCTTTAACATATAAGATCATCATTTCGCAAATGTCAAAAAGTTGATCTTCGTTTCCCAGCATCTGCGTCAGGCAGGAATCAACGGGAAGTTTGTGGAGTTCTTCGGGCCTGGTGTACAGCAGCTCTCGGCTCCTGATCGGACCACCATTGCTAACATGTGTCCGGAGTACAATGCCACCGTGAGCTTCTTTCCTGTGGATGACATCACCCTTCAGCACTTTAAACACACCAGTACGGAGCATCCTGTGTACTTTAGCTTAGAAATCTTCCAGTGTTTATAAGGATGTAGCTTGATGCAAAAATGTTTTTCTTATCAGTTTGCAGTGGGGAGAAGCTTGTGGTTTTAGAAGACTACCTGAAGGCTATTAAACTCTACAGAAGCTACGGCGACCAATCAGAAGACCCACAGTATTCAGAGGTTGGTTAAGTGAGCATTTTGAGAATGAAACAAGCTGCTTTGGCTACTGTACCTTTGAAATTTAAGACCTTGAAATCTCTTGAAAATAGCAATATTCCTGAAGAGGTACTTGAAAAGTGCTTGAATTATTGAAAAAAAAAAGTTTAATTTTGTCAATGAGCAGATATCTTTTCACACAAAATTCACGCAATTCAAAAAACATCATACTCTTTTTCGCTTCTTTCAGTTAATGTCAGAAATCAATCAAGCTAAGCAAGTAGTAGTACTGACAGTGTCGTGTAAACATGGCTGAGACATGAAAAGAGGAACTGAATCAACTGAGTGATTTACGTTGGAACTGCTCCGATTGATTCAAACTTATGACTTTGATCATTCATTCCACACGATTCACTAACAAAAACCATATCAAATTAAAAGAGCCATTCATTTTCGAATTTCAGCATGAATTGTAATGATTTTAAAAAGCAAAACTCTCAGTCACTTAAATCATTGCACTGCAAAATGATTCACTGTTTTGAAGCACTCCAGTCGGATCACGTATCACAAGTCATTTGATTTAGATCCAGTGGGTTTGTGAATCATTTCACAAAATTGAATGATTCAAATCAAATGATTCGCGATACACGATTTGAAGTTTTGATCTAAATCAAGTGATTCGCGATTTCGCAAAGTTCCGCTCTAGGTCAAATAATTTGCAATTCACGCTCCGAGTACTGATCTGAAATTATGGTTTGCGAATCATTATTCAGATCGGGACTTCAGAGCGTGAACCGCAAATCATTTGATTTAGATTGGAACTACGGAGCATATTTATGAATCTTTTGATTCAGATTTTTCTTAAACAGTAGAAAACATCAAACCATTAAGGTTGTACAGTTATAAAAACAAAACAAAGAAAAAAGAAAGTCTACACACATACAAATCCCTTAAGACAATTTACTGTGGTTTTACTATAGTAAAAATGTAGTATGCTTGTAATATTTAGCATGTGCTTCACTTTATTTTTGCATATTTTATTTGAATTTTTGTTACATTTTGAAATGGGAAACATTAGTGAGATTTCTGATTGAAGTCACTGAACACCAAAAAAGTAGTGCTTGAAAAGTCCTTGAAAGTCCTGGAATTTCGTTTTACAGTATCTGTACAAACCCTGTTATGCACAAACATTTAAAAGTTTGGGGATTTAATATTTTATGCTCATCATGGTTGCATTTATTTGATCACAAATACAGTAAAAACAGCAATATTTTACAATATTATAAAAATTTAAAGAACTGTTTTCAATATATTTTAATGCAATTTATTATTGTGATGCAAAACTGAATTTTCAGCATCATTGCTCCAGTCTTCAGTGTCTTGAGAAATCATTCTAATATGCTGATTTGCAGCTTAATCAGTGTTGATTTTTTTTTGCAAAAATATAAATAGTTATATTTTCAGAATTCTTTGATAAATAGAAAGCTGACAAAAACCTTTGAAATGGAGATCTTATGTACCCTTATTACTTTCTTTAATCTCATTAACCCCAAACTTTTGAATGGTCGTGTAAATCATTGACTGACCTTCCACATGTGAAATGAGTAACCAAAAAAAGCAATAAAAATTCAGGGTTTGCCTCCTAATTTGAAGGTGAGATAAGTCATGTGTTGCGATTGGTGTCATAGGTCATTGAGATGAACCTGAGCTCAATTGTGCCTCATGTCAGTGGACCCAAACGGCCGCAGGACAGAGTCGCCGTGACGTGCATGAAGGAAGACTTTATCAACTGCCTGAATGAGAAGGTGAATGCACATATTGACAAATTAAATTGAAAAATGTTGGTACCAAAAGTACCTCTGACATCACTAATGACTTTTTTGGTGCCATTAATGTGTATGTAGGTGGGTTTCAAGGGCTTCCACATATCCAAAGAGAAGCAGGCGACACAGGTGCCGTTCCTGCACGAGGGGGCCGAGTACAACCTGGCGCACGGATCTGTCGTCATCGCTGCTGTCATCAGCTGCACCAACAACTGCAACCCGTCCGTCATGCTGGCTGCAGGTCTGACGTCAACACGCCTCTAGATCAGATATGAGCTGTTTGCTCAGTGTTCAGTGCATCTCACATATATGTCTGTGTTTTGTTTAGGTCTACTAGCGAAGAAAGCCACCGAGGCTGGTCTGACGGTAAAACCGTATATCAGGACTAGTCTGGTGCCTGGCAGTGGAACTGTCACACATTACCTGAACACCAGTGGAGTCCTGCCCTACCTCAGGAAACTCGGGTACACATATTATATATACACTCACTCACACATAGCAAGGTTATTGCTTGCAAAATCTATTAATAAAACCAAAAAAGTGATATAACATTTCTTTTTGAAAGATGTATTATAACACATATTTTGTTTGTATATATCACTAGTATTTATTGTTAATATTTTGTTTGTTTAATTTAGAAATATTTGATACATTTTATTATTTAATCTGCTTTTTAAAGTGGTTAAAATTGTATCAATTTGTTCAATTTCTAATAAATATAAAACATTATTTTGTTATTAGTATATAACATATACCATTAGTGTATAACTCTTATTAATATATAACTGAATAACTTAATGCCACATATGCACCCACATAGGTTATCATTAATGACAGTTTTCACTAAACATTTATTTATTTGTTTATAATTTATATACATTTATTATAAATAAAAACAAAATGCATGTAACAATTAAAAAAAGGAATTTATTATATTTATTTATTCAGATAGTTATAATTTATTATATACACATATATATATATCGTCGCTGTCGGGCGGAAACCTCGTATGTCCAAATTTTGTGAATTTCATATTTTTTCACAAATCGATGCTATTGGTCAGTGCCCACGTGGATCTGTAATTTTTACAAATTATTAACCAATCTAAAGTGTTGAAAATAGCTTGAGAGCAAATCTCTTAACTCATTTGAACACTTCAACTGTCTGAGAAGTGCTCGTATCTCCACCTTTTCTTCACTCCGCTGGAGCGTCGGGGCATATGTCCCCTTCCATCTTCTTGTCACAAAGCACCGGCAAAAATAATTAGCATTGAATGTGTCGGTGGAAACAGTAAGGAGATATTTGAATGATCCATTAATAAACTAGTGTATTCTGAGATAATGTAGCAAAGACCCTGACTCGCAATCTCTTCTTTGGACGCAACTTTTGAAGGAAAGCATCTTTCCGGATTACATAATGAAAGCGTTTTTTTCTGATTTGTTTTATTTCGTTAAGTAATAATTTAAAGCTTTCTATTTATTTATTTATTTATTTGTCATGTTTGTGAGGCATGTAGCCTATTCGCTGAAAAATGTGATCGCGCTGAATCCTCATGTCCTGCAAAGCGATTTCAGCTTCTCCTCTTCAAAAACAATATTCACATAATAGCGCACATTTATCTAGGTTTAATGTTTAAACTAAAATTGTTCTATAGCTACTTTAACTGTTTTAGATCTATAGATTTTATTTTATGCAAGTCGTAATGATTTAAAAGGCAAAAGTCTTCCGCTGGCCGCTGTTCGTAAAAAAAAAAAAACAAACAAACTGATATTTAACGAACAAAAAAATGCTCCAAAAGTTTTTCTAAATTAACTTAAGAAAACGAAACGAAATATAACCACTTTGGCATTACATACAAAACGTAACTATGTTAATAGCTGAAACAGTAGTATAAGCTGTTCTGGAAGAATTAAGGGGAAAAAAGACGGACTCAGTTTTTTTGTATTGCATCATAGCTCTTAAACCTTTAAAATAGAGTTTAGGAAGATGTATGTAACCACAGTCGTTAGCTTTGGTTAACTATTGAAGCCTTTTCTCTTGTCAAAAGGCTCAATGCGACCGCAGACTTTGTTTGCCTGCAGATTAATTTCCGCCTATTAGACAGTTTATCGCTTTATTTTGGTATTGCATCACTCATAGCTCTAACGTTTAAAATAGAGTTTAGGAAAATGTAACCACAGTCGTTAGCTTTGGTTAACTATTGAAGCCTTTTCTCTTGTCAAAAGGCTCAACGCGACCGCAGACTTTGATGAACTGCTGGCAGCAGCGAAGTCTGTGTCTGTACCATTCTTATCAATGACGGCGTAATCTCGTATCTCCCTGCTCCCAAGTCATAAAACCTCGTATCTCCGATAAAACATGATTTTGGGGAAATGTTGTCTTAATGTTGGTACACAACAGTGTATGATGGCAATATATGGTATAATACCAACTTTAACGATAAAATATTTAATAACTCAAAAAATATGCAGTTTTTTTCATTTCCTGAAAAATGACGGTTTTGGAGATACGAGGATTCCGCCCGACAGCGACGATATATATATATATACATATACATACATTTATATATATACATACATATATATTTAGGAGATATCATAGAAATATATAATAATGTTGTACATTTTAAATAAATATTTTATATATTACAAATAAAAAAAAATAAGAAAACAAAATGCATGTAACATTAAAAAATGTATAAATAATAGATTTAAAAATAAATATCAAATATATATTTATATGTGCATATATAATAATAAGTAACAGTAACATTTTAAAATTACATTAGTTTTGTTGCACATGAACACATTCGCAATTGTCTAAATAACCATGCCGTTTGATGATGTGTTTTTAGGTTTGAGGTGGTGGGTTATGGATGTGCCACTTGTGTGGGCAACACAGCCCCTTTACCTGAGAGTGTGGTGGACGCCATTAAACAGGTGAGACCATTTAGTCTCTCGCTTCTGTCTCACTCGCTTTCACTGCACTGCTGTATATTAATATGTCTGCTTGTGTGCAGGGTGATTTGGTGGCGTGTGGCGTGCTCTCTGGAAACCGGCATCTAGAAGGACGCCTGTGTGACTGCGTTCGGGCAAATTATTTGGCTTCACCTCCATTGGTGGTGGCTTATGCGATCGCAGGCACAGTCAGCATCAACCTGGAGACAGAACCGCTAGGGGTGAACTCAGAGGGGAAGGACGTGTATCTGCGGGATATCTGGCCGTCCAAAGAGGAAGTGAACCACACGGAGGAGAACATCGTCATCGCCTCCATGTTCAAAGATCTGAGGAGCCGAATGGAGGTGCGAGGATTTTCAAATATAACAATATGATTTATTTGAATTGATTGACTTTTAGAATTGTCTGTTAATACTGGGATGATTTGTGTAATTGTCTGCAGAAAGGAAGTACGTTCTGGAATGGTTTAGAGTCTGCTGAATCTGCCCTCTTCCCATGGGATCCCAAATCCACCTACATTCGATGTCCGTCCTTCTTCAGCAAACTGGTGAGTGCCATGCAGTATTATTTATATATTATTAAAGTATTTTTACATTTTTAGGGGGTTCAAACAGTTGTAATTGTTAGAGTGGTTACAGACCAAACCGTAAGTCGCAGAGACTTGAAACTTGAAGGGATGGTAGTACTCACACTGTCTACAATGAAGGATCACCCCAGTCAGCCTCAGGGAGCGCAACAGTGATCAGAAATTTCTCAAACTGTCTGTTGCAGGCTCAAGTGTCTTATGAATCCTAGGCTCACGCCAGGCACAACACATTTCGATAGCGAGCCTGGCAAGATTTTTGGGTATTTCGGATGTTTTGCTAAACCTACTTTTGTGAACTAGCCCTAGGTTTTTTTAGCCGATGTGAGAATTTTAAAAGAAATCGGCCAGTGAGGGGCAGTAGAGCTTTCTTTAAGGGCATAAACGATTGTACATTGCACATTTTTTCCCACATACACAGAATATTTGTATCGTATGACAGAACTCCTCATTCTGGACAACTTTGCCTCTTGAACCACTGCTGTCAATCAAATCGTTGGTTAAATGATTGAGAAGATGTAAAAAAAACTGCTTTTGTGAACTAGTCCTAGGTTTTTTACCTGATGTGAGCAATTTAAAAGAAGTCGGCCAGTGAGGGGCGGTAGAGCTTACTTTAAAGGTGAAAACGATTGTACATTGCATGTTTTTTCCCACATACACGCAATATTTGTATCATATGACAGAACTCCTCATTCTGGACAACTTTGCCTCTTGAACCACTGCTGTCAATCAAAAAAAAAAAAAAAAAAATACTTTTGTGAGCTAGTCCTAGGTTTTTTTTAGCCGATGCGAGAACTTTAAAAGAAATTGGCCAGTGAGGGGCGGTAGAGCTTTCTTTAAGGGTGAAAATGATTGTACATTGCATGTTTTTAACCCACATACACGCAATATTTGTATCATATGACAGAACTCCTCATTCCGGACAACTTTGTCTCTTGAACCACTGCTGTCAATCAAATTGTTTGTTAAATGATTGAGAAGATGTAAAAAAAAAATTTAAAAAAAATTGTGAACTAGTCCTAGGTTTTTTACCCAATGTGAATTATTTTTTTTAGGAGATATAATAGAAATATATAATACTGTTATATATTTAAATAAATATTTTATATTTATTACAAATAAAAAAATAAAAGAAAACCAAATTAATATAACATAAAAATATACATAAAAAATATAAATATACATAAAAAAATAAATGTAATATTTATTTATTTATAGTTATAATTTATTATAAATGTAATATATTTGTAATTCTATATTTTTTAGGAGATATAATAGAAATGTGTGGGTGGGTGGGTGTGTGTGTGTATATATATATATATATATATATATATATATACACACACACACACAACTTTGCCTCTTGAACCACTGCTATCATAGTTTGTTAAAAGATTGAGAAGATTAAGAAGAAAAAAAAAACTACTTTTGTGAACTAGTCCTAGTTTTTTTGCTGAAAAAAAAACACTGCAGTACAATTGACTCTCTAGGTTAATAATTATCAAAAAAAAAAAATAAATAACCTTTGGTAGGCTGTAAAGGGATCATTAAGAAAATGGCGCCTGTCCGTATTTACCCAAAATCCAGAAAAGCCTAAACAAAAACTTAAAACTTCACGAAACCTGCTGAGCACATGCGACAGGTGATTCTAAACAAGCACGCAAAGTTTTAAGGAGGTCGGACTATGGCTGGCACTATAACAAGTAAACTAGCTGTATTTTCAAAATAAGGCTTGATACATGATATCTTTTTGCATATATGCTTAAATGCCTTAAAGAGCTTGAACCCCAGTAATCGCTGTTATATTTTCAATTTTCATTTAACTTTTAGTTTTAATAATTCTGTCATTTTGTAATTGCTTTTAGTTTTTATTTTTAAATATTTCTATTTTCCTTTTAGTAGTTTTGCTGTGTCCTTTTTTAAATTTATTTTGTCATTTATGTTTATTACAGTTTAAGCTTTAGTAATTTCATTATGTATTAATTTTTATTTTCTAATATTTTTGTTTAGCTTCAATTTTTCTTTTCAGTTTTAGTAGTTAACATTTTATTTTAGTTAATATTTTCATATAGGCAAATGCTTTTATATTATACTATATTAATTATATATTATAGTGTTTTTTTAATGTTTGGACTCAGCTTCTTTTTTTCAGTTTTCCTTATAGTTTCTAATGTCATTTTATAAATGGTATTAGTTTTTTATATTTCTATTACTTAATGTTTTATAGTTACGTTTTAGTAATTGTATATACTTTTGTAATAACATTGTAATTTTTATGCATTTTTTTATATTTATATTTAGCTTTAATTTTTTTTTTATTTTCAGCAATTTTAGTAGTTAACTTAAACATATTTTCTTCCAGTTAGTTGCAAAAGCAACATTTCTTATTTTATATTTTATTTCAGCTTTTTTTTTTTCAATGAATGAAAATAATAGTTTTAGTTAACAATAACATCACTGGTGTTATTCAGATGCAGATCTCCTCATGCATTTTGACATTAACATGTCCTCTGTTTGTCTTTGTCTCAGTCTAAAGAGGTGTGCACTCCTCAGTCCATTGAGGGCGCATACCCACTCCTCTTTCTGGGTGATAAAGTAACAACCGATCACATTTCTCCAGCGGGAAGCATCGCAAGAGTCAGCGCTGCTGCTAAATACCTGCAGAGCAAACGGTGAGATGATTTGGAGGGGCTTTATCTGTCCTTAAAATCATTTATTACAAATTACATTACATTTTTGCCGTAAGAATGCTTTTTCATTAACATGTTTAGAAATGCTAGAAACTAAGTTAATTTCTTTTATACATTTGACTCAGTTTGACCCCTCGTGAGTTCAATTCCTACGGCGCACGGAGAGGAAACGATGCTGTAATGACTCGAGGAACATTTGCCAGCATAAAGCTACAAAACCGCCTCATCGGAAAGACCGGACCCAAAACACTGCACATTCCATCAGGACAGATGGTAAGTGACCAGACTGAAGCGCTTTGAACATGATTTCTTCTGACTCCGAACTCATGGTTTGGTTTGTTTTTCCATCACAGCTGGATGTGTTCGAAGCTGCTGAACGCTATCAGAGAGATGGAGTTCCCCTCATTATCCTGGCAGGAAAAGAGTATGGCTCCGGGAGCTCACGTGACTGGGCTGCCAAAGGACCTTATTTATTGGTACTTGTCCTGTAATCCTTTTCTAAATGGAACCACTTATGTACTACACAGTCTCCTGTGAATAATTCAGAGGAAACACATATTAACATATCGACTATCTTAACTGTGTTATATAGGGGGTTCGTGCGGTGATAGCAGAGAGCTTCGAGAAGATTCACAGGAATCATTTGGTGGGGATGGGAATAGCTCCGCTGCAGTTCATGACAGGACAGAATGCTGACTCGCTGGAGCTCTGTGGAAAAGAGCGATTCACCATCAACATCCCACAAGAGCTCACACCCCTACAACAGCTTACAGTACAGGTAGAGAGACTCACAACGAATAAAACAGATTCACTTCAGCTTTTCTTTGGAGATGTGCTAGCAAGTGACACACATTAACAACTGTAGTCTGATTCACAAATAAATGACTGTTGTGAATGATTTTTTTATTGGATTGAAACATATAGCACAACCAGTGTAGTCTGATTTTAAAAGAAAAGAAGCAAAACTCCAAAGCATCTTATGAACTGTTATTGTAATGAATCAAACACATTCAGAATAATTAGTGTAGTCCAATTCACTAATAACTGAAGCAGTTATTTTAGTGTTTTAAAAGCATACAATGCCACCAAGGTAGTCTGATTCACAATCAAAAAACTTTATTGAACCAGTTCTTTTTAGCGCAATCAGTGTAGTCCAATTCACAAACAGATGACTCTTTTGAACTGATTCTTTGTAGTGAATAAAAAATGCAGTCTGATTTTAAAAAAAGCAAAAGGATCTTATGAAATGGTTGTTTGTAGTGAATCAAAAACATCCAAATCACAAATGACTCTTATAAACCAAGGGGGTGTTCCATAAAACAAGTTTACCAAATAAGCCAGGCTTATTTCAGTTAATCTGATTTATTGTCACTTGATTTGGCTCAAAATAAGTCAGACTAAATGAAATAAGCCTGGCTTATTTGGTAAACTTGTTTTATGGAACACCCCCCAGTTCTTTTGTAGTGAATCAATAACATCCAAATAACTCTTTTGAATTTTTTTTTTTTGGTGAATCAAAAACCTGTAGAACAGCCACTGTAGTCTGTTTTACAAAAACAAACACAACTAAAGCATCATATGAACTGGTTTACTGTAGCAAAATCAGAAACATTCAGACTAACCAGTGTAGTCCAATTCATAAACAAATGACTCTTTTGAACTGATTCTTTGTAGTGAATAAAAAATACAGCATAATAAAGCATCTTATGAAACGGTTGTTTGTAGTGAATCAAAAACATTCCAATCACAAATGACTCTTATAAACCAGCTCTTTGTAGTGAACCAATAACATCCAAATCACAAACAAATAACTGTTTTGATTTTTTTTTTTTTTATGAATCAAAAACATTCAGAACAGCCACTGTAGTCTGACTTACAAAAAGAAACACCACTAAAGCATCATATGAACTGGTTTATTGTAGTGAAATCAGAAACATTCAGACTAACCAGTGTAGTCCAATTCATTAATGGCTGAATCAAAAATATACATTGCCACCAAGGTAGTCTGATTCACAATCAAATGATTTTTATGAACCAATTATTTTTAGTGAATCAAAAACACATAGCCCAATCAGTGTAGTCCAGTTCACAAATGACTCTTTTGAACTGATTATTTGCAGTAAATCAAAAACAGCACGAGTGCATTCTGATTTAAAATAAAAAAGAAACATAAAAGAATCATATTAACCACTTCTTTGTAGTGAGTCAAAACATACAGCACAATCAGAAAAGTCGAAATCACAAACAAATGGCTCTCATGAGCCAGATTTTTGTAGTAAGTCAAAAGCGTGTAGCACAATTAGTGTAGTCCAAATCACAAATAAATGACTCTTATGAACCAGTTCTTTGAGGTAAATCAGAAATGAAAGGCAACATCAGTTTGGTCAAAATCACAAACCAAAGACTCTTTTGAACCAGTTCTTTGTAGTAAATCAAAAACGAAAGGCATAATCAGTGTAGTCCAAATCACAAACAAATGATGCTAGTGATGTAGTTCTTTGTAGTGAATAAAAAACAAACAGCACAAGTTTAGGTCAATTTATTATCAAAATACTCTTTTTAACTGATCTTTTTAATGGATCATTCAACTTGACTCACTAATTTGTAAGTTAAATCGCCAGGGAACCAGTGTTAATTCCGTTACGAATAATTTTCATCAACAACATTTTTTTCACAGACGGAAACGAAACGATAACGAAATAAAATTCTTTTTGAATGACAAAAACAATGACAAAAAAATCTTATTCGTCAACGAATAAAAACGAGACAAAAATGTTAGGGAGGAACGATTTTGAAAGACATTCATTCAGAATAATCTGTTGCGTAGTAGGAGGTTAGATGCGTACAAACCGGCCGGACACAAGCTAAAATACACTTGCTTGAGAGTATGAGAAGTCCAGACATTTGGATAAATTTGACGACGCAAGAGTGAACTCAATTGGGTCTTGTTTTCTGAGCACAGACACTGAAGCATACACACAGAAAGCACATCTCACACTCTTTTGCATTGCATGAACTGAAGCAACAAAAGAAAGACAGAAAACAACACACTGCTCTTGACTCAATCACTTACGTAGCCCTAAAGATGAATCTAAATTAATTTATAGAAATAAACATGTCTGTTTGAAAGAATGAAAAATATGGTAAACAAGTTACTGTAAAGAATGCATAATTAGCCGATATAACCATTGGTATTTCACTGAAAAGAAGACCATGTTCTTTATTTAATTTTAATATTAAGGCATGTTGTGTATCACAGCAGTTAAGTCATGTGTCTATCATGATAAAACCTTAATATCAAACCTATATAATGAGTTTGGAAATTTTAGAGAAATGCTTAATAAATGCGTTGCACTGTAACTAAACCCATTAAATTTTAGCCGACTAAATTTACTGTAGATTTAGTCGACTAAAACTAGACTAAAACTAAAAACAATTCAGATGACTAAAATATGACTAAAACTAAATGGCATTTGACTAAAACTAAATCAAAATGTGCAAAATTTCTGCTATTGCCAAAGAAATTGCTTGTATTAAAATGTGTATCCATGGCCAATCATGCTCTTAATTAAACTGCTTTTTAATACATGCAACATCTAATGTTCATGTCTGCTTTTTTTTTCCAGACAAGCACAGGGAAGAGTTTCAGCGTTGTGGCTCTTTTCGAGAACGACATGGATGTGGCGTTTTTCCGTCACGGAGGAATCCTGAAGTACGTAGCTCGCTCTCTGCTGCAGTAAAACACAATCAGACTAATAGCCACGGAGACGCCCATGGACCTCTGATCAGCACAGCGCCACCCAGAGGCCTTCAGGAGGCCTTATGAACTTATGAACGCTGTGCCTCTTGTTTGCCGAATCCTCCCGTCCCGGAGGGAATCATTATTTTGCACTTAAAAACAACAAATGTCCAACGTTTCTCTCCAAATCATTCTCTCCACACCCAGACGCGACACTATTTTTCGCAGTCTGGTTGTGGAGCGTGAACTTTGGTAGGTTTGATTTGGGCGTTTCGTATTGCAGTGCCTGCAACGTGTGTCCAGAAACTGTTCTTCTGACCTGAGCGTTTCCGTCTGTGTGAAACTATTCGGTGCTGGACGCGAAGACTGCACGATGACCTCACAGCCAATGGAGGCTTTGCTCTTCTTTCATGGTGCTGATTTTGACAAGGCCAATTTAATGGAGTGAAAATGTCCATATTCAAAGCTTTCCAGCTCACTGTTGTTTCTTGATTTCCCAGCTCTCGTTTCCATATGAACGTCCACATATTGCCGTCACGACAAAAAAAGCACTCTTCGATTTGATCCGATCCAGTAGAATATTGATTTATTTATTATCAACGTCCATTTAGTGTCTTCTGTTACTGGGAATATGACAGTGATGACTAAGGAAGTATGTTCAACCATAAGCATAACATATTAATCTGAGCTCACACTAGAAAGTGAACAGTGGCTGGTTTTGGTACTATCAGTGCTCTTTGCCTTGTTGCGATGTTTCGCTTCAGTCCTTGTGTTCTGTGTGTGAAGACAGTATGCAACTCCTTAGCCCAGGGGTGAACGATGCAGTAGAAATTAAAAATCATCATTCTTTTCTTTGGATTATGCTGTTATTGTAAATAATTTTTAATAAATAATGAGATCAGCATGCTGACTTTGTATTTATTTTTGTAGTATCATAGGCTGTCATAAAGCACAATCAGTGTAGTCCAAATTACAAATGACTCTTGTGAATGTGTTTTAGTGAATCAAAAACATGCAGTGCAGCTGCTGTAGTTCAGATCACAATCAAATGACTCTTGCAAACCTGTTCTTTTTAGTGAATCGAAAACATAGTGCAGTCACTGTAGTTCAAATCACAATCAAATGACTCTTGCGAACCTGTTCTTTGTAGTGAATCAAAAGCATACAGTAAAATCATTGTAGTCCAAATCACAAACAAATGATTCTTGTGAACCTGTTACTTTTAGTGAATCGAAAACATACAGCGCAGCACAGCCACTGTAGTTCAAATCACAAACAAATGACTCTGGCGAACATTATTTTTAGTGAATCAAAAACAGTGCAGTCACTAGTTCAAATCACAAACAAATGACTCTGGTGAACATTATATTTAGTGAATCAAAAACAGTGAAGTCACTGTAGTTCAAAAACAAGTCATTTGCACTATGTTTTCGATGACTCTGGTGAACATTATTTTTAGTGAATCAAAAACAGTGAAGTCACTGTAGTTCCAATCACAAACAAATGACTCTGGTGAACATTATTTTTAGTGAATCAAAAACAGTGAAGTCACTGTAGTTCCAATCACAAACAAATGACTCTGGTGAACATTATTTTTAGTGAATCAAAAACAGTGAAGTCACTGTAGTTCAAAAACAAGTCATTTGCACTATGTTTTCGATGACTCTGGTGAACATTATTTTTAGTGAATCAAAAACAGTGAAGTCACTGTAGTTCCAATCACAAACAAATGACTCTGGTGAACATTATTTTTAGTGAATCAAAAACAGTGCAGTCACTAGTTCAAATCACAAACAAATGACTCTGGTGAACATTATTTTTAGTGAATCAAAAACAGTGCAGTCACTGTAGTTCAAAAACAAGTCATTTGCACTATGTTTTCGATGACTCTGGTGAACATTATTTTTAGTGAATCAAAAACAGTGCAGTCACTAGTTCAAATCACAAACAAATGACTCTGGTGAACATTATTTTTAGTGAATCAAAAACAGTGAAGTCACTGTAGTTCAAAAACAAGTCATTTGCACTATGTTTTCGATGACTCTGGTGAACATTATTTTTAGTGAATCAAAAACAGTGCAGTCACTGTAGTTCAAAAACAAGTCATTTGCACTATGTTTTCGATGACTCTGGTGAACATTATTTTTAGTGAATCAAAAACAGTGCAGTCACTAGTTCAAATCACAAACAAATGACTCTGGTGAACATTATTTTTAGTGAATCAAAAACAGTGAAGTCACTGTAGTTCAAAAACAAGTCATTTGCACTATGTTTTCGATGACTCTGGTGAACATTATTTTTAGTGAATCAAAAACAGTGAAGTCACTGTAGTTCCAATCACAAACAAATGACTCTGGTGAACATTATTTTTAGTGAATCAAAAACAGTGCAGTCACTAGTTCAAATCACAAACAAATGACTCTGGTGAACATTATTTTTAGTGAATCAAAAACAGTGCAGTCACTGTAGTTCAAGAACAAGTCATTTGCACTATGTTTTCGATGACTCTGGTGAACATTATTTTTAGTGAATCAAAAACATAGTACAGTCACTGTAGTTCAAATCACAAACAAATGACTCTTGTGAATGTTATTTTTAGTGAATCAAAAACAAACAGTGCAGCCACTGTAGGTCAAATCACAATTTCTTATGAACCACTTCTTTTTAGTGAATTAAAACTTGCACAATCAATGTGGTCCAATTACAAAACAAGCAATCACAAACATGAAAAAAAACGAGCACAGCCACTGTAATTAATAAACAAATGTTTGTTTGTGAACCTGTTATGTTTAGTGAAAAAACAGCACAAGTCACAAAATTATAGAATTCAAATCAAAAACAAAAGACTCCTATGAACCAGTTTTTTGTAGTCAATCAAAATTATGACAGAACATTTCATTACTTTGTGTACTTTTAGTATTTAGTATTCAGTTGTATTTAATTATCCGGAAATATTTGAAATATTTTAATATGCATTATATAATTGATTTTTGGTTTAAAATATGCTCTGAAATATCTGGAGTTTGTACATTATGATAAAATCATGGATAAAATGTATAAATAGTAACGTAGCTTCCGTTACACTGGGGGCGCTGTGGAACTGAGCGAGTCATTTGCGTAGGATGTAGAGCATATTTCGCCTAGCTTGCCCACTCTAATTAGCACAAAGCACCTGCAAGCAGAGAGTAGTCTGATTCACAAATATGATTCTTATGAACCGGTTCTTTGTAGTGAATCAGAAACGTACAGTGCATCAGGTATAGTTTTTACATAAAAGGCATTTTTACTATTTTGGGAGTATTTCAGAGTAGTTCAGCTGAATTACCGCTAAATAAAGAAAGGGAACCAATCAGAGCGCTAGACGTAATACACGTGACCGACCATGGAAGTGAATCTAGAGTGGCTGCGCTTCTCACAGCAGTGAGATTCTTTAGCGGAGTCGGAGCCGCAACAGTGAACAGGCAGCGCGAACACAGGCTTTAGGTATGAAAATATTATTACTTTACTAATATTTTACACACTGTATATGATGCCCATCACAAACTAAGTCCTTCTGTGCATGTGTGAAAAGCTGAGCTGATGTAAGATTAACTGAGCGTAGGATACACTTAAATGAAATGAAAAGTTGCTGCTTCATGCTGATATGCTAATGCTAAAGCTAAGACACATTCATACTGGAGAAACTGAAAGCAGCTTTTAAAATCACATTTATGCTTCAGTATCTCATTTTTATTATTTCAAGATAGTAAAATCGGTGTTTTTAGTATGCTAGATATGTATTTGTGCATGTTTGAGTTGTTTTTTGCTACTTTCTGTTTCATTTTTTTGCTCTATGATTGGTTAAGGTCTTAATATTCTGACAGTCAGGTCAAGTCAGCTTTATTTATATAGCGCGTTTTACAATACAAATTGTGTCAAAGCAACTTTACAGTGTCAAATAGGAAAGTAATATATCAATAATGCAAAAAGAAACCGTAAACAATTTTAGTTAGAGGAAATTAATCAATAGTTCCAAATTAATAAGTTGATTGTCCCAAATTAATTGTCCCCAAATGTACAGCAGCACAAATGTATGTGCAGTCTGTTGCTGATCAATAAATCTTTTTTTTTTCTTCTCCTGTTTGCAGGATTCATTTTATTTGAGGGCACTATGGTAAGTGTTGCACTGTTAAATGATTTTTTTTTATCAATTTTTAATTATTTTTCAATAAGTGTATTGATTCACTATATGTTCACAATTTGTTTTTGTTTTAACAGTCTCGGAGATATGACTCCCGAACGACTATTTTCTCTCCAGAGGGTGAGAGCCCCCATATGCACTGTTTTATTGTTTTCATTGTGTATTATTGTTATCATACATATTGATTTCTTGTCACTTGGAGATGGTCTGAGTGTGTGTGTGTGTGTTGTTGTTGTTGGCAGGCCGTCTGTATCAGGTAGAATATGCCATGGAGGCCATCGGTCATGCTGGCACCTGTCTGGGCATCCTGGCCAATGACGGCGTGCTGCTGGCAGCAGAGAGGAGGAACATCCACAAACTTCTGGACGAGGTTTTCTTCTCCGAGAAGATTTACAAACTCAACGAGTGAGTCGTGTTTGTCTTGTGGAATTTGATTTTAATAATTGATGTGGCTATAAAATCATTGTTTCAGCTTAAATATTTTCATAATTATGGCTTTTAAGTTAATAGTTTCCCAAGAGAAGATGAAGATCTAATATGGAAGGAATTTATATTTAGAATTATAATTCAATAAATTAAATAAAAAAAATAATAATAAATTATTAAAAATATTATAAAAAACTATTTTATTAAATTCTTTTAAGTAAAATTTGTAAAGTAAAAATCTTTTTAAGTAAATTAGTTTTTGTACTATTATAGAATTTATTCAGATTTAGATTTTTGGCTTAGATTTCCCTGTTTCCAGTACATTGATAAATCTCTTTTTGTGTGTATATGGTAGGGCTGCAACAAACGATTATTTTGATAATCGGTGAATCTAACGATAATTAGAATGATTTTTCGAATAATTATTGATTATTTCACTGTTTAATCAGTAGACTTTGATTATTCAGCTTTTAATAATGGTCATTTTAGATGGCCTTTTGGATGTATTTAATTATAAAACCCTTTATAATCTATAATAACATGTATTAACAACTTATTTAATATTTTCTTTAAACTTAAACCTCCTTGTATATTAAGACAGGCACCTGCAATTCTGGCCAAATTAAAGATAAGTTGTGTGTGTTTAATAATAAAAAAAATAAATCTCTAAAAAATCGTCTCTAATTGGTCCGTTTAGCTAATCCCTCAAAACACTTATATTCACTGCTACAGTATTGCATGATTTGTAGATTATATTTAATAGTTTACACTTTGCAAAAATGTTTGCACTTAGTTTTTAAAAGGTAACCTTACATTCTTAAGCACTCTACCCTTGCGTTTCTTTTCAGGAGCACTAGTGCTCCTACTTAAAAGAATAAAAATTAGCAACAGTGAGAGAAAGGAAACTTTCTCTCCCATTGTAAGGTGATAATTGACTCTTTTTTTAACCTTTGTGATGCCATTTTTCTAACTTTATTAAATGTATGTCATCTTTTGTGCCAAAAAAATGATTTATAAACTTGTATCAAAATGTAAATTTTAGATAGATTATGAAGAGTTTGGATGCAAAAGCCTCTAAATCCATCTAACATCTTTATTTTAAAAATGCATTTTATCAGGCTCTGATGTATAGGTTTCTATGTAAGCACTGGTACTTCTGATTGGGCTGAGGGTGGAATTTTAGCGAGTTTGAAGTAGAAGTATTTGATGGATGTATAACACACATAGTATGAAAACAAACTTTTATTTTGAATTGATTAATCGCGACTAATCGTTTTGCAGCTCTAATTTTATTTCAACTTTATTTTGGGTACTGAAAATGATTCTTAATAGTTTTACAATAACCGCACTAATGTATGGTGATTCTGTAATGCAGAGACATGGCATGCAGCGTTGCGGGAATTACATCAGACGCCAACGTCCTCACGAATGAGCTAAGACTCATCGCACAGAGGTAAGAGGAAAAAAAAAATCACTTTGACTCTTGTTAAAGCATGTGTTGTTATAAGACAAAACTGGTTTATTATACATGTGAGAGTTTCTGGATTGATTTAATATGTGATGATATGTGTGCAGGTACCTTCTGCAGTATCAGGAGCCCATTCCCTGCGAGCAGCTGGTTACTGCCCTGTGTGACATCAAACAGGCTTACACACAGTTTGGAGGTATGACAGCAAAATAAGAAGAGTTTTACATTAAAGGAGACCTATTATGCCCCTGTTTTTTGGGGCCGACAGCTTATAAAAATGTAGTTCAGTGTTTTTTAGCTTGTTTACTGTACATCTTGTCACAGCAGATTTTAGACATTGTTCTGTTTTTTGTTATAAGTCAGAAATGACAAGAAGACAGCTTCCCACAATACAATGGAGAGCATTGACTTGTGCCGCCCCCCGCCTCCGCCTCAATGCACTCTGTGTCTATAGCAGTGTTAATTTTGACAACAAATTTTAATTTAGTTGTAGTCATAGTCTTTTGACTAAAATGCCATTTTTAGTCATATTTTAGTCATCTGAATTGTTTTTAGTTTTAGTCGACGAAATATCATAAGATTTTAGTTGACTAAATCTACAATAAGTCATTATATAGGTTTGATATTAAGGTTTAATCATGATCAACACACAATTTAACTGGTGATACACAACATGCTTTAATATTAAAATGAAATAAAACCACTTCTCATAAAGAACATGGTCTTCTTTTCAATGAAATAGCAATAGTTATATCGGCTAATTATGCTTTCTTTATAGTAACTTGTTTACCATATTCTCCATTCTTTCAAACAGACCTTTATTTCTATAAATTAATTTAGATTCATCTTTAGGGCTACGTAAGTGATTCAGTCAAGAGCAGTGTGTGGTTTTCTGTCTTTCTTTTGTTGCTTAGTTAACATCTATCAGTGACTCGGACAATAGCAACTAAATGTGGCTGCTATCCCTTTAAAAACGAATGCACAAATGCAATGTACTGATACACTTTCTCTCTACTGTTTACGTTAAGACGTAATCGGCTGTGTTTACGTGAATACTCGTCAAAACGGACAATTCAAGATCATTTTGTGTGTATTTCTCAGTTCTTGCAACACGAAAGAGTGTGAGACGTGTTTTCTGAGTGTATGCTTTGGTGTCTGTGCTCAGAAAACGTTGTCAAATTTATCCATATGTCTGCACTTCTCCCATATACTGACATTTCTGAACGTTTTATAAGACGTGCAGCAAGTGTATTTAAGCTTGTCGTTTTTATTCGTTGACAAAAATGGCAGTACATTTTTGTCATAGTTTTTGTCATTCAAGAAGAATTTTAGTTCGTTATCGTTTCATTTTCGTCTGTAAAAAAATGTCATTGACAAAGTTAATGAAGAAAATTATTTGTCAACGAAATTAACACTGGTCTATAGGGCTGTCATACCTCAGATACTCTTTGATTATCATGTCTATCACACTGAAATCATGCGTTTTAAAGACCCATTCGTTTAAAGTTGTGAGATAGGGTTTTCTGAGCACAGAAAGCGTCTGTCACACAGCATGTGAGCTCTAAACTCTCTTTCATTTCTTATTGCGCTTAAACTGTCAAATACGCACAGGTTTAATGTTAAAAACGCACAAGTTACAAAAACAGTCAGGTATGTTTGTAAAGGTAAACAGCTGGGAAAGAAATTGCATGTTTATATTGAATCTGTGTGGCAGCAGCGTAATATACAGTAAATAAATCCTCTGAGGTTGGGACTCTAAATAGTGTTCTGTGCTTGTCTGTGCAGCCAAAGACAGAACAATTCCTCAAACTTTTGCCATGGCGTTTGAACCCCTGGTACACTGTATAATGATATTTGATTATCATGCAAAACTTTTCTAAAGCATTTTTTTTTTTTTTTTTTTTTTTTTTTTACTTTTAAAAAGTACCTTCACTTCAATGTTTAAATTATACTTACAGATTTGAAAGTCAGGCTACCAAAATGTTTCACCGCCCTGTCCGACGGTCTGTCTCAAAGTAGAGGGCTCCTGCAGGTCCTTAAAAACTCCTCAATTTAGTTGTATTAAATTTAAGGCCATAAAAAGTTTTAAATGCGTTAAATCGTATAAGAAAAGTCCTAATTAAAATTTTAAGAGGTCTGACAGTTGGGGACGTAAAGACAAGAATCGCGATAGGGCTGGGTTAAACTTCAAAAGGCAGTGATGTCACGGAATAAATATGCGTGCTGCACAATTCAAAGTCAAAACGCGTCACGGATGTCTTTATATGAATGTATCTAAAGGAAACCGACTGTCCTTAGAATTGTGTCGTTGGCATTTTCATTTCATCTTGCCTATAATGCCTGATAAAACAGCGTTAATGACTGCGGTGCTGCTTTGTTTACAGCCGTTTCTAGGGAAACTGCAGTATTTCAGCGCTCCTAAAGCGCCACTTCGTGGCAGAGAATTAATTTAGATTTCCAATAAATTTTTCAGCTGTTTATGGTCAGATTATTGCAAATATCGACCCATGTTTTTATGCAGAAAACACAGAGTTGTAAATGTGAAAGAAGGTAATATGCCTTCAAAAAATTAAGACAATAATATTTATGTTTTGAATAAATATAATAAATTATAAACTTGATTTATCCCTTTCAATGGAATAAAGGCTGTAATGCTGTTGTATAGGATTTTTTTGTGAAAACCTGTATCTGAACTGTAAATCATGTAATTTTATGGCTTAATATGTTTCCATTCATCGTTCAACCCCACTCATACTGTGTTCATTTTACTTGTGCAGCTCTTAAAAAGGGTCATAAATTGCCTTAAATTGATATTTACAAATTCTGCAGATACCCTGTAAATAGTGAAATAAAATTCCTTCCTTGATATTTGTGTATTGAAAATATTTTTGATTGACAATCTAGACTCCTATCTGATTTTCTATATTTTTAAAAAATTGTGTTTTTTATTTGGCGTAGTTAAATTAATTTTTGGCCTACTAAAATCTGATGAGTATCTGCCCGAAGGGCTACCAGAGATTTAGACATTTTGGGAGCCCTGGTCTGTGTGTGTGGCAAGGCCAATAAAACAGTTTAACGACCGTTCTATAATAATGCGCTGCTTTAATTGACACACGCACACACATTGTGAACGTGATGCGTATCATATCGTGACCTCTGTATCAGGATACGTATCGTATCATGACTTTGCTGGTGATACACAGCCCTGGTACACCATTGACGCTTGCGAAAACACAATGGCGGCCCAGTGGGTGAAAATGTGCAGATTAAGGGGAGTGAAATCTGAGCAGCTTGTTTTCTCACATGCTTCCCGAGAAACGCTTACCAAAACAAAGTTACTGGGTTGTCCTCCTTTTTTTTTTTTTCCCCTCCGTATTCTGTGTTGGTAGGTGCACTGGGGTCTCGATTATAGCACTTAAATATGGAAAAGTCAGATTTTCATGATATGTCACTTTTAATAATCTGTTTCTAACATGGTCCTGGTGAATATAAATAGTGTGTGTGTGTTTTGTCAGGTAAAAGGCCCTTTGGTGTGTCTCTGCTGTATATGGGATGGGACAAACACTATGGGTTCCAGCTCTATCAGAGTGACCCCAGCGGAAACTATGGAGGCTGGAAAGCCACATGTATCGGCAACAACAGCGCAGTGAGTGAAACGCACACATTGAGATTCTTATTTTAATGCTTTATTGTCTTGTTTGAACATACAATATGCTGAAACTGTCCAACTAGTGCTGGAAACTTGGTTTATTTAATCACTTCAAAAATACAAAAATGGTCATTACTAGCCTTTTGGGAGAAGTTAAGACTTTTGTTAGACAAGAATGCATTAGTTTGATCAAAAGTGATGATAAACCCCTTTATAATGTTACAAAAGATTTCTATTTGAAATAAATGTTTATTTGAAGATTTTATTCATCCAAAAGTCTGGGAAAAGGTACACAATGAAGCAGCACAACTATTTCAACATTGATAATCAGAAATGTTCATTGAGCAGCAAATCTGCATGTTAGAATGATTTCTGAAGGATCACGTGACACTGAAGTAATGATGCTGAAAATTCAGCTTTTCATCACAGGAATAAATTACATTTTAAAATACTCTAATAGAAAAAAGTGATTTAAAATTGTAATAATATTTCACAATATTACTTTTATAAATTCAGTCAAAAAGCCTTGGTAAGCATGGGAAACTTCACTGATCACATTTTGAATGATAGTATATGAAATCATTGAAAATTTTGGCTCATTCTTTCAGCATCCAATAAAAGTGTAGTATGTTCAGCTCCATGCATCTCATTTTTCTCACAAAAATCAACATAGAATATGCTTGTTATTGCTTTAAAGTGTTCTTAGATGTCCCCACAAAGCATTTTACATGTTACGTTATACTGCTTTTTGTCAGAAGTCTCTTTTGCCCACCAAGTCTGCTTTCTGTTTGACTATATTTTCAAATGTAATTTATTCCTGTGATCAAATTTACATTTTTAGCATCAGTACTCCAGTCTTCAGTTTCACATGATTTTTCAGAAATCATTCTAATATGCTGATTTGCTGTTCAAGAAACCTTTATTATTATTACTATTATTACTATATTACTATTATTATTATTTAAAACAGTTGAGTACATTTTTAAAGAATTCTATAATGAATAGAAAGATGCATAAATCAGCATTTTTCTGAAATAAAAAGCTTTTGTAACATTATACACTATACCATTCATGAGCTTAGAGTGGGTTTGTTTTTTGTTTTTGTTTTTTGGGAAAGAAATTATAGAAATGAATACTTTTATTCAGCAAGGAAGCTTTAAACTGATCAAAAGTGATGATAAAGACATTTATAATGTTACAAAATATTTATATTTCAGATGAATGCTGCTTTTCTGCTTTTATATTCCGCAAAAAAAGCTGAAAAAAAAATCTACTCTGCTGTTTTGAACAATAATAATAATAATAATAGCAGTTTCTTAAAGAGCAAATCAGACTATTAGAATGATTTCTGAAGAATCATGTGACACTGAAGACTGAGTAATGATGCTAAAAATGTAGGTTTGATTACAGGAATAAATTACAGTTTTAAATATATTCAAATAGAAAACAGTTATTTTAAATAGAAAAATATTTCACTGTTTTTGCTGTACTTTGGATCAAATAAATGCAAGCTTGGTGAGCAGAAGAGACTTCTTCAAAAAACACAAAAAATCTTACTGTTCAAAAACTTTTGACTGGTAGTGAAGACCTTGACAAATTGTCAAAGTCTATCAATTTAATAATCTGTAATAGTTTCATGATTCAACCAGTAGAGGGCGACAAAGCATCTTTTCTTAATTCAAGACTTCTCTTCCGTTCTCTGACATTAAAAAAAGATATCAAAACACCTCAGTTCAGAGACTTAAAGTGTGTGTCTGTGTGTTTTAGGCTGCTGTGTCAATGCTGAAGCAGGACTACAAAGAAGGAGAGATGACTCTATCGTCTGCCCTCGCTCTCGCCGTCAAAGTGCTGAACAAGACCATGGACGTCAGCAAGCTCTCAGCAGAGAAAGGTGTGTGTTTGGCGAGACGGAGATGGAATAAATGTTTTAGTGTGTAGACGAGGCCAGTAGATTAAGGCATTCTGGCAGAGAGCAGACCTCTGCATTATGAATGATCATGACACCATATACAGACCCACAATCTATCTGAGCTCTCAGTTTAATGCAGTTGCTCACGTGTTGGATTGTGGTAACAAACACACTGCAGTCAGAATGGTCATACA
Organism: Cirrhinus molitorella; assembly: GCA_033026305.1. Lineage (NCBI taxonomy): Eukaryota > Metazoa > Chordata > Actinopteri > Cypriniformes > Cyprinidae > Cirrhinus > Cirrhinus molitorella. Next base: position 3,977,384 of record CM065141.1, on the reverse strand, counting down.
ACAACAAACCGTTGTAAACCATAACCAGTTGTGTCTCAATTGCAACCTTTTTTTGCAATTACAACAAATAAACTCAATTTTATGACATGAAATCACAATTATCTATTGAAAAATGTTAGGAATTATTGCATTTGTGACTTCATTTGTGACCTTAAAACTGTTACATACACAAAGATGTTCACAGATGTTGACGATATTTCAGTAGATTCAATAATATGAACAGTTTTATGGACAAACATCTAAATGTGATCACGTTTTTGTCATCGTCTTTGCAGTGGAGATCGCCACACTGACACGAGAGAATGGCAAGACTAGAATTAAAGTCCTCAAGCAGAAAGAAGTGGAAGAGCTCATTAAGAAACATGAAGCAGAAGAGGCCAAAGCTGAGAAAGACAAGAAAGAGAAAGAACAGAAGGAGAAAGACAAATAAAACACCTGCATTTGTTTTCTATTAAAATGCAAACGCCCGCTGGGATTCCCAGAGAAATTCATATTGCTCTGTCTGTCGATCTGTCATTTTCTTTATTAAACACAAAACGAAAAGATAACCAAGTCTAAGTGGTTTGTTTCTTCTAATCAAAGGCAAATTCTGAGTGAGAATATTCTAGAAGGTTCCCCACTTCATGTCTACAGCTGGTGGTTATATGTTGAATAATAGATAAAATGTAAAAGCGTTCATCTGGAAATGTCTGCCTCAGAGTCTTGTGTAAGAGTTTTCAAGTTGGTGTGGGCTGCAGGGTTGCCAGGTTTTCACACTAAAACCCGCCCAATTGCTACTCAAAGCAATTGCGTTTTGAGGGGGGTCCCCAATTAAAAAATCGGGTTCTGGGGGATAGGGGTTCCTTTGGTAAATTCATAGTTTAGGGGCTAAATATGGCGTTATTCGGGACGCTTCAACCCGCAGACATCAAAAACTACCCACGGAAACAATGTAAAAGTAGCCCAATTCCATGGGAAAACCATGGACTTGGCAACACTGTTGGGCTGAAACTGCATTTCAAATAACCTTTATAAAAAACAACTGGTAACTATAAAATGTCATAGGTACTAGTCAATTTTATTACATTAAAACAAAAATATGGGTCTTCATATACAATGTAAAGCTAAAGAAACTTAATCAAATCAGGTAAGACACCATATTGAATTAAGACATTTAGTGAAACTGTCCTTATGGAAATTAACCATGATTTTACTACAAATTTAAACAAAAACATGGTTCCTATAGTTATACCATGGTTTTGCTACACTAACTATGGTATTTGTACTAAATCTGTGGTTATACAAATGGTATAAGCAAAAAAACATAGTTACTAGACTTTTACTATAATAAAACTATGGTTGGATTTCGTAAGAGTGTGGTTACTATATGCTTCTACAGTACTTTGTATAGAGTGCTATAGAAATGATTTGGCTACTATGGTAAATTGTCGTAAGATGCTCAAATACCTCCAAGGAAAACATTTTGTGTTCGTGATATAAGAGTTAAGACTCTTACACGAAAAGGTGAGTCTTTTATAGCTGATTAACCAGATCTCTGACTGACTCTTGGTGTAATTCGCGGGCTTTCCAAGAAGCGCGGGAATATTCGGCACGTGTTGCATAAGCGCGGGAACGGATTACTGTCTCAGAGGTCAGATCTGAACACGACGACGAGCTCGCACAGTAACCCGGCAGCCCAGAAATGTTAACGTGTTCCAGACTGAGAGAATGTAGGTCATTTTAATGGACGAGATTACTGTGATGTAACCCAGCACGGATCGTTAAGTGCCTATGGCCTGCAGCGACAGACGCTCTTCTTCAGTTCAGTCAGTCAAGGGAAGTCAGTCAGCCTCTCTGAATGAAGGTACCTCCAAAACAAACTGGTTTCAGATGGTTTTTCAAGACGCCATTAAGTCATGTCTAAAGGACAAACTCAAATTTGTGTTGTCTTTCATGTTATATAGCTAGCCTACTATTGTATATCTAGATCTAGATCTAATTTAAAGCTTAGATTTGATAGTTACAGTTACTTCTTGTAAAAAGCAATAAATAGTAAACATACCAACACAGGGATAAAAAAAAAAAAAATGCAGTCCCTAAGCAATTGTTTTTTTTTTTAAAGAATAGTTGCTTCAAAAATGAACCATGGTTTTATTATCCACCTAATTTTTGCTGTAAGAGCAGGTGCGTACATTTGCATATTTTATGGATGTGGCTTCCGGTCTCATCAGAGTCCTATTTTTAGCTGTACAAAACAGTTCCTTTTGTGGCTTAATATTGCAAATTTCAATGTATTTAAAAAATAATGTGGATAGCAAAAGTGTAGTAACCATGTTTTTGTGGCATATTTGTATAACCACAGTTTTACTACAAATGCCATGGTTAATACGTAATTACCATTTTTACCATTTTACAGGTTTAACTATAGTAAGCATGTTTTTATTATTATTATTATTATTATTATTATTAAAAACCATAGTTAATTTTTGTTAGGAATTTATATTTTACACTGAATGTGGTTAATTTTGCCATGCATAGGTGTGTTATTTATGCTCTTTGTATTTTATTATTGTGTTGCCACAAAGAATGATGGGAAACGTAGTTTGGTCGTAGAAGCCTGTCAGCCTATACATGCTAAATGTGTAATATTTTCTGGTGAATTTTATCTCTACTTCTTCTATTAGCAGCTAAATCTTATTTATGATAAATATATTTAATAGATTGGTTTTAAACTAGATTAATTTTATGTTTTTAATGTGAATGACATTTGAGAGTTATGAAAGATATTAATTTAATACTTTAAGACCCAAAAGAGGGTAAGTACTAGTGCTGTCAAACGATTAATTGCATCCAAAATAAAAGTTTATGTTTACATACTATATATTTGTGTACTGTGTATATTTATTATGTATAAATAAATACACACACATGCATGTATATATTTTAGGAAAAATGTTTTAGATTTATATTTAAAATAATATAAATATTTATTTATAATCTAAATTGTATACAGGTATAAATATATATACATATAAATATTTTGTTTTAATATATAGATGTATGCGTGTGTATTTATATGTGCATAATAAATATACAAAGAAAACACACATATAGTATGTAAACATAAACTTTTAATTTGGATGCGATTAATTGTTTGACAGCCGTAAGTACACACTTGCTATAGCTTAGTCTTATAGTTCACTTTTTGTCCCTTGTTTGCACATTATTCAACATTAAAAACTTTATTTTATTTCTCTTTTCAGCTCATTTCTGACAAGGAATTCATCTGGAATAACCTTTAAAAGATGAAAAAACAGGTAAGTCATGAAGTTTTGTTTTGTCACGTGTTTTATTTGGACATAAGGAAAAAGTTCAAGGTATACAAGTGTAGATTGTCATTAAATGATATCTGATTTAATCTAAATCCTACACTACAAAAAAAAAAAAATCAATCCGTATAGACAAAATAAATCATATAGATAAAAATAAAGTTTTAAGTGAATGAACAAAAAAACATTCTCTAAAAGCTTATTGTCACAGCCCATGAGGAAAGGTAAGATCTATTTACACATGCAAAACCTAAAGGCCACCCTGCTGAGAAGAATACAGAACTGAATTCACTGCACCTACATTTTCCACAGAGATGACCAAGAATCAAAGAAACAGAGGCTTCCGTTTCAGGGAATGTTTTTGCATGTTATACCTGACTGCGCCAGGACCTGCTGTCTGAAGGTGCTGCTACGGTAAGTTCACCAATATCTGAATGAAACTTGAGGCGTTCTCTTTGAATGGAGACCATTATCTTTGGCAAGTACGTCAAGTTCACTAAACACCGCAAGACGTCTCGACGGCTCAAAGCACATCTCACTGTAATGGATGTGCGACGCACCGTAGGCTGAATTGCTAGTGTTTTCCTAAAGTGCTTGTGTTAAACCCCTGAGGGGCAAAGGGTGGGGTTGGTTTGCTCTCATGTTTCCTGTTGGTTTGGGATGGTGAAGACAAAAGGTGTGATGGACTACGGTAAGACTCGCGTAGAAGACCTCTGCATCTCCCTAAATCAAAACGAGGACCTTCGGGATTTTTAAAACTAGAATGATTTCATCACAAACATGCTCATGCATCTAGAAGTTTTCAGGTTTGGCTTTGTTTTAAAGAATAAAAGGCCTGATTGAACAACTTCCACTCAAAGAATTTGTGAAAAGTAAACCTCACAACCAAACCAAACTAAACTCAACCTAAACTTACACTCAAGTGCCTTGTTGGGGTCTGGAATGATGATGAACTTGAATGCTGCGTTCCATCCAATACTGAAAGATATATTTTTTGTTAACGGACAAGGATAAAACCAGTTATTGCATGGTGTTTGGATGATACATATATAAACAACAGTGAGGATCGTTTACTGTGTTTCACACATCTGTTACCTTGCAGAAACAATAACGTTGTCTTATTGATCTGTTTTATTAGCATTAACTCTGCACGCCTCCTCAGTGCCTGTGACTAAAATCAGTTTTCATCCAATTTAGCAATTTGAAGTGCATTCTATTGCACTTTTCTATATAGGAAATTATAAATCTGAACGTTGAATGGAACACAGCATAAATGCATACGAGTGGCTGAATTACACTGTTGAAGTCGAGTCTTAGTTAAGAGCTAAGAGCTATTCGGCTTGTTTCCTCTGAGAACATTGAACAATTAACTAGTGAAAGTTTCATTTGAAACTCCTAAAGAAGAGTAAAACCAGAACAGAGACTGTTAACCTGGAATAAACCACAAAAAATCCTGTTTCACCATTATCAGCCAGCGGAAAAAGTCTACAATTGGTTACAAAATCCATTCCCTTCTGTGAAAGGTATGACTACCGCTCCTGTGATCTGTATCCTGTTCTGAATGTTCCAAACGTAGTATACACAACAGTATAGACAGTTTGATATATGGTGTGAATTAACAGAGGATATGCTGGATTTCTGCATTAGCACCAGCCCACCTCCCGCTGATGGAACGACCAATCGGAAGCGATCGGTGGGATCATAACGGAAGCTGAACCAATCAGAGTGTTAGTCGGCTCAGCTTCGCCCCTCCCCCTGTCTTAAAAGTCACTGATGCAGAGGTATAGAGGGGGAGGAAGAGAGGTGGGGGCATTTTAAGAGTGAGTGAGAGTGTGATGGTCACTCTTCATCAGAACTGCTGCTGTCCATGGAATAGACCATGAAGAGAAGATCAGGTCGGGCCGGCACCAACGGGTGGCCTGGTTTTACCACTTCAAATCCCATGTAGTGGAAAGTCTTCATGATGGACACTGCAAAAGTGGAGACAAAGACAGTTCCTTGTGAATTAAGGTAAGTATCAGACTCATGTTTCGATTTAAAAGATTAGATAACACAAATGAAACTTCTATTATTATTTGTGACCCTGGACCACAAAACCAGTCTTAAGTGTCAATTTTATATTTTTTTATTAGATTTATACATCTGAAAGTTGAATAAATAAACTTTCCATTGATGTTTGGTTTGTTAGGATATGACAATATTTGGCCGAGATACAACTATTTTGAAAATCTGGACTCTGAGGGTTGTCCAAATTAAGATATTAGCAATGCATATCACTAATCAAAAATTAAGGTTTGATATATTTACAGTAGGAAATTTACAAAATACCTTCATGGAACATAATCTTTACTTAATATCCTACTGATAACTATACTTTAAAGATAACTATAACGTTTTAATAAACATTCTAGTTGTATGAGCATAATACGTCCACACCTCAAATATATCAATAACGACCCAGAGAAACAATATGGTTTGAATGAATAATGAAACATTTGCAGCCAATCAGAATCCATCCTGCTTTAAAGCGCTCAAGCATTTAAAGCATCAGATGTCAAAATGTTATTGTGCGTTGGTGTGGATGCTAATATAGTTATAGTCATCTGAACAGGGTTTGAAGGATTACTTCACTCCTGAATTAAAATTTCCTGATAATTTACTCACCCCCATGTCATCCAAGATATTTATGTCTTTCTTTCTTCAGTCAAAAATTAAGATTTTTGAGGAAAACATTGCAGGATTTTTCTCCATATATAGTGCACTTCAATGGGGATCAACAGGTTAAAGGTCCAAACTGCAGCTCAAAGGGCTCTACATGATCCCACTTGAGGAATAAGGGTCTTATCTAGCAAAACAATGTGTCATTTTCTAAAAAGAAAATAACATTTATATAATTTTTAACTCGTCTTGGACTTCACGCATTACGTAATCACATTGGAAAGGTCATGCCTGGTTAATTCTTCATCTGTGTACTTCGATTCAAAAAGGCAGGGTAGAATGAAAATCTAATTTTCCCCTCTAAATTCAACATTGTTGATTTACCTTTTTTTGTAATGGGTGTTTGACTTTCTTTGCAGGTTTGCTTTGGGGTGGTTTTTGTTTTTTAATGTCTGATAGTTTCGCTAGATAAGACCCTTATTCTTTGGCTCGGATTGTGGAAACTGCAATTTGGATCTTCAACCCGCTGATCCCTTTTGAAGTCTGCTATATGGAGAAAAATCCTGCAATGTTTTCCTCAAAAATCTTCATTTTTGACTGAAGAAAGAAAGACATGAACATCTTAGATGGCATAGGGGTGGGTAAATCATCAGGAAATTTGAATTCTTGGTTAGTGAATTGGTTTGGTTCAACATGAGGGTGAGTCGATGATGATAGAACTATCATTAATTTAAAAAAAATACTTAATTGTGTGTTTAAATGTATCTTACATCGATCGTCTCTGTTTTTCTGAAGCCACACGAACACATAGCTGACTTTCAACTGCTCCTCTGCAAACTCCAGCAGCCTGGTGAAACTGCAGCGTAATGAGAGAGACAGAGATGGTGACGCACTGCTGCTTTTACATAATGTCTACCTTATGTAATAATGCAGATGTGCTTGCCACAGAACAACACGCACACACATTTAATGCTTTTTGACAGTCCACCACCTGCTTGTTAAAGGTAAAACACTCTGTTCTAATGCCTGCAGTGACCTCGACGTCTGACGTGATGGACTCAACTTTCACCAAGAGTGGCTGTATCTTTCACAGCCTCATACCAGTGATGAAACGTCACATGGAAAACCAACTCGAGCTGCTTTTGACTAAAATTAAACCAGCCGTTCATTCTACTGTGACCTAAAACTGTCTGTTAAAGCCAAACCTTGCAGAAACAGACGGAAACTGTCTCTCTGTTCAATATAGAGCTACATGATGGATTATTAACCCAACATACCCTTCTCTGCTGCCATTGTGAAGAGCTCCAGCTGGGATTTCCAGGTAGAGTGCGTCGTCTGACAGAACCGCGTCCCAGCAGAAAAACCGCCGCTCGCTCAACTGGTACTGGAAGTGCAGGACAGGGGGCGCTCCGCTTACCGACCCCGCCTGGGTCACTGTCAACTTTTCGTCCTGGAAAAGAGATGGAGGCCAGATTTACTAAACAGGGCAAATTACCATTAGAGTGCAACTCTAAAAATATGCAGCCAGATCATTTCAATAATGACCAGCGCAATCTCCCAAAAGCAGCGGAAATTACTGCCTGCTTTAAGACATGCTTTGTTGGGCGTTAAGTAATGGCGCAAATGCCAGTAATACTCTCTTCCCATAAATTTTGCGTCTGGAAGGTAAACTCCTACAAATGCATATTCAATAAGTGGCCCCTGGTGTTTACACACAAGCTTGTTGTCTCAACATTATTTATAGAAGCCCAAAAGTAAATGTTGTAGCTCAAAGGTTGTTCTTTAGCTCTTTAGGCTTATAGGATTAGTTCACTTTCAGAACAAAAATGTACAGATGATGTACTCACCCCCTTGTCATCCAAGATGTTCATGTGTTTCTTTCTTCAGTCGTAAAGGAATTGTTTTTTGAGGAAAACATTTCAGGATTTCTCTCCATATAATGGACATGAATGGTGCCCCAAAGTTTGAACTTCCAAAATGCAGTTTAAATCCAGCTTCAAAGAGCTCTAAATGAACCCAGCTGATGAAGAAGGGTCTTATCTAGTGAAACGATCAGTTATTTTCAAAGCAAATGGACAATTTATTTACTTTTTAACCACAAATGCTTATCTTATCTTGTCTCTGCGATGCGTAGTCTGTGTGATCCGAGTTAATACAGTTAGGGTATGTCGAAAAACTCCCATCTCGTTTTACTTCTGCAGCAATGTAGGACGATTTTGAAGTTGGGGAAGAAAACAAGATGGGAGTTTTTCGACATACCCTAACTGTATTGAGCCGGGTCACAGAAACTGTGCATGCAATTTCTATAAAAAGTATAGAAATGGTCAATTTGCTTTAAAAATAACCGATCGCTTCGGCTGGGATCATTTAAAGCCCTTTGAAGCTGGATTTAAACTGCATTTTGGAAAGTTCAAACTTTGGGGCACCATTCATATCCATTATATGTAGAGAAATTCTGAAATGTTTTCCTTAAAAAACATAATTTCTTTACGACGGAAGAAAGAAAGACATGAACATTTTGGATGACAAGGGGGTGAGTACATCATCTGTAAATTTTTGTTCTGAAAGTGAACTAATCTTTTAAAGGAGATCTCAGTTACGTTATGTTTAAATAACTGTGTCTTTAAAGTTTAATAGAACCAATGGTACAATGGCTTGAAACCAGTTCTCAGATGTGAGAACTGCATTGTACTGACAATTTGTGACATCTGCATTGCAAGTTGGAAATACCCTCCAGCAATGTGGGAGTTTGGTAATGAGCCCAGTGTTATCCTATACATTTTCAATTGATTTTGTCTATATATTACAAGAGCTGCATATTTAAAGTGGCCGGCAGTCCCTTGCACAATAGGTTTCACAGGTGTGAGTGATCCAAAACCTCTTAACCTTTTCGAGACGATCACATGTCTGCACACAGACAGTGCTGACATCTATAGTCTCGCACACATGGTCAGCTGTATGCCGAGCTCGAGTGCCAAACGCCAACACCGTGCGTATGTAGGCCAGATGGAAACTCTAGTTGTAAATATGGCACAGAGCTACGTGACAAATAACAAGCTCTAGAGATCTCTTCACACCGTCTCCTCCCTTGGGCTGGTTGTCTGTGTGTGTTTTTTGGAAATGCCATGGTTTGCTGCCCTAGTGTCTTATTGAGTAAAGTATTCATTTACTGTTTAGGGTTTTTATTCAAGATCATGCTGTGGTAGTAAATTAATAAACTGAGATGAGCTGTATTGACTAACAGTTGAAGTCAAAAGTTTACATAACCCTTGCAGAATCTGCAAAATGTTAATTATTTTACCAAAATGCATGTTATTTTTTTTAGTACTGACCTGAATAAGATATTTCACATAAAATGTGTTTACATATAGTCCACAATAGGAAATAATAGTTGAATTTATGAAAATGACCCAATTCAAAAGTTTTCATACACTTGAAATTGAATACTGTTTAGTGATAGTTGTTCGTGAGTTTCTTGTTTGTCCTGAACAGTTAAACTGCCTGCTGTTCTTCAGAAAAAACCTTCAGGTCCCATAATTTTTTTGTGTATTTGAACAATTTCCAACAATGCTAGTATGATTTTGAGATCTATCTTTTCTCACTAAGGACAACTGAGGGACTCATATGCAACTATTAAAGAAGGTACAAATGCTCACTGATGGTTCAGAAGAAAAAATTACGCATTAAGAGCCGGGGGGTGAAAACTTTTGAAACTTGAAGATCATTACTTATTTTGTCTTATTTGGGAAGTATCTTCTGTAGCTTCTAAGGGCAGTACTAAATGAAATAAATATGATATTTAGGCATCAGTGAGCATTGGAACTTTCTGTAATAGTGTGAAAAGATGTTCAAATACACAAAAATGCTGAAAACCCAAAGAATTTGTGGGATATTTCTGAAGAACAGTGGGCAGTTTAACTCTTAAGGACAAACAAGGAACTCATGAACAACTATTATTAAAAAAAACAGCTGTGGATCATTCAGGTTACAACAAGTATTAAGTATCAAAGGTATGTAAACTTTTGAGATTTTTTTTTTTTTTTAGAAATGCATCTATTATTTTCTCTTGTGGACTATATGTAAACATTTTTTATGTGAAATATCTTATTAAGGTCAGTACTAAATAAAAAATAATATGCATTTTGTATAATCCCTCTTACTTTGGTAAAATAATTAACATCTTGTAGATTCTGCAAGACTTCAGCTATCTACTGATATTCCAAAATTTTGAGATAATCTGCAGTGAATGGGTGCCATCAAAATGAGAGTCCAAAACAGCTGACAGCTTTACCTTTAAGTCCTCTATCCATAATATTGCTTTCTTCAGTGAAAAAGTTGCCTTGTCTGAATCAGAAGCTGAAATATCTTAATGGATTTCCTAATGGATTTATTACAAACACAGCCTTTCACTTCACAAGATGTTAACTGACAGACTGGAGTGGTGTGGATTACTTGTGGATTATTGCAATGTTTTAATTAGCTGTTTGGACTCTCATTCTGAGGGCACCCATTCACTGCAGAGGATCCATTGGTGAGCAAGTGATATAATGCTAAATTTCTTCAAGATCTGATGGTGAGTACATTTTCAGTACATTTTTTAATGTTAAAATGTAAAGTTTGTACAAATCTGTGTCCTTACCTTGTGCAGTACACTGTGAGGGAGATCCCTGCCAGTCCCTCGCCCACCCGGGATCTTCGTTAGTGGGAGAGGGGCATCAGGAGCACCACAGAGGCCCTGGAGCCCGCTGCCTTGAGCCAAGCATGGCACAACTACAAAACACAGAGAGGCAAATCATTTTAAAGCCGTGTAAGATTATCCTCAGTGCATTAACAGAAATTGGCATGTGCTTCTAAAAGCTACCTTCGCTGTTTGTCTCCAGAATCATGAGTCAAGTGCATGATGCAGCTTGGCACAGGCCTGAGGGTGCCAGCTGATAACAGATACCCATTCTGCTAACAGCATAACAACAACAGTTTGTTTGCTTTACTTAAACGTTGGCACTTTTAAGGGCTGGCTCTTTCTATATCTGTTCTTATGCCTTATCAGACACTGTGTCAACTTGTAATATTTTCTGCAGCACTGTATTCACATTAACACTTAGTTCTCTGATTACAGACTATGGCAGCACTCGAGACATTCAACTGGAGTAACACCAAACTCTAGATAGATAAAAGCTTGTCAAGACAAACTTTGATGTTAGCTTGAAAAAGCCCAGCAGTAAGCATTTCTGGAGTTGCAGGAGGCATCTAGGACTTTATGGAAAACACGTGGCCTACTGATTTTGCACAAACTACATCAGGTTGCAGTGGACAACCGTAAACTGACCTGATGCCAGGTTTACACTAATGGGTAAGCAGAGACGTTTGGAGTTTTGGAGACAGATGTTTCACTTTCCACTAGACAGAAGGGAGGCAGCTCGCGCAGATCACAAACAAGCACATGATGTGAAAACAAGTCTGTAAATAGCAGCTTGGCTGAGAACATTTCACATCCCAGAGGGCTTGAGTTACAGCACTGGCTTTTAGAGATGGTAATAACAGACATTTACGTCCCCATGTCACGCCGGGAGATCTTTGGATCTGACGACTCATTTGAAGCCAGGCCGCATGCTGTCAGCAAAAATCTCTCATTATGATTAAAAGCGTTCTAGAAAATGCAAAACAGTGCTGTTTACAACAAGCCAGATGAAGGAAAGTGAGATCTTGGCAATATGCTGATCAGGAAATAGAACATTGATATGTTCCGCCTTTATCAGCTGACAGCCATCCATGACACAAATGAAATAGCTGTGCAAAGCTAGGGTGCCTTTTCATGTCTCATGAGCCAGATTACCCAGCAGGCAAATGAAAGGAGGGAGGCGTAGTGGTTTCTATGCCCTGGTAACCGAACATGTAACCCAGGTGACAAAACCTGCATGGTGACCACATGAAAACAGAAGAAGCCATTACTGAGGATATTTACTCTACTTTAAGTACAAAGAATTAGTATGACTGATTTCTCAATATACTACTGAGATGTTCTTGATTTGCTCCTGGTCTCTATATAGAAGCGGTGGGTATCTGCGAGTGAAATGTCAGCTTGTTTTGAAAGCCGACACTTTCACCCTCTGACATTCAAGGACCATCCCCCCTTCCACCGTCTCTGATTATACGCTCTAGATCAAAACATATTCAGAAGGACTAAACTGTGGGTCTTTCTTGGATTCAGTTAAGATTCAAAGAACTTGGGTTTTACACTTTCTTTGCACACCTTTGCAAAAAGGTGTCCCTCCATGTTTGCTTTAGACTTTTCAACCTGGTTGCATGACGAAAACGTACAAGATGCAAAATACGTACCAATAAGCAGTGTTGGGGGTAACGCATTACAAGTAACGCAAGTTATGTACTAATATTACTTAGTAAAGTATCGCATTACTTTTTCATTTCCAAGAAAATATCTGAGTTACTTTTTGTTTCCTTTTATGTATTTAATCCCATTTTATTAACCAATGACTTTGCTGCTGACCTTTGTTGATCCACTTCAACGGTACACTGCAAAAATACTTTTCTTACTTAGATTTTTTGTCTTGTTCCAGCCAAAATATAAAAGAAATTCTTAAAGTAAATAATTATTTTCTTGTTTTCAGAAAAAAACAAGTTTTTGCTTAGAACAAGCAAAATAATCTGCCAATGGGGCAAGCAAAAAAAATCTTATTTCAAACAGAAAACAAGATTATTTTGCTAACCCCACTGGGAGATTATGTTGCTTGTTTTAAGCAAAAACACATTTTTTTCAGACAAAACAAGACAATAATTATTACTTGTCTACAAAATCTGTCTTGATTTAAGATTTTTTAGATATTTTGGCTAGAAACAAGAAAAGCATTTTTTGCAGTGTACTAATAAGCAAAACTTACTTTGCATTTGTGCTTTTTCATTGCTAAAGAGTGTTAAACTTTCTTTTCCAGTTCTACTGCACAGACGTGAACTTAATTGTCCTTAATTGCCTTAGCCTTATTCACTTAATTTCATTTTGGTGTGAAAGGGCTTTTACATTTGCTAAGAATCAAACTTTTTATTTTATGAAAAACAAACAAGAAAGCCCTGCACAGATTTAAAAAGTAACGTAATGTAATGCATTACTTTCCATAAAAAGTAACTAAGTAACGTAATAAGTTACTTTTTTAGGGAGTAACGCAATATTGTAATGCATTACTTTTAAAAGTAACTTTCCCATCACTGCCAATAAGTACATATCACTGCAGTTTCCAACAGAAATGTCCACCGGGTGGTGCGGGTGTTTTTTTTTTTCTCCCCCAGAACAGATGAACGTAAATATGGTATTTTTATTTTTATGTGATGTTGGTTTTGTACATGTCACTGCAGTTCGGACTTGAAATGTCCATTGAGTGGTGCTATAACTCTAATGCTCCATGATGTTTTAAAATAGCAAACCATCTGTACTACCCAACAGTATGAACAAAAGCGAATGTGATGTTAAAACATGACATTTTAGCTTGTTTTTCAATCTCTATTATCTTTCAGCTCTTTCATCGCATGGGATTCGCACCCAAGGATTCCACATCATAAGTCCAATTCTGTGCCGGCTGAGCTACCGAAAATTAAACATATGGAGCTGTAATCATAACTGTATATGAAAACGATTACAAGCGCTGGCTGTTTTACTGCCTCTAGTGGACATTTCTGTTGGAAACTGCAGTGATATGTACCTACTGGTACGTATTTCGCATCTCGTCATGAGATCAGGTAGTATATTTCTAGGATATTTGGAGTGGATGCTAGGTTGTGCTTACTATTCTGGTGATATAATGGGATGTTTGCCAAGTGAAAATTAGAAGATTGATCGCTTGGAACAGTATTAGCAAACTTTCCTCAAAAAAGCCATTGCATCATGTCCAGTGTTGCCAAGTCTGTGGCTTTCCCATGGAATTGGGATACTTTAACACTGTTGCTGTGAGTTGTTTTTCATGTCCGCAGATTGAAGTGACCCCAATAACATTATATTTTCCCCCTGGAATACAAAGTGTACCAGGGAAACCCTGCCAAAAAACATGTATTTTCCCCCCGGATTTTGTTGTGAAAACCTGGCAACCCAGATCATGTCTGTTGCACAATTAGGGCATCATGATGATTGGTTCCACTTTTAACGTCCATGAAACCTTTCCACTGGACAAATGGCTCTTTAGATGACTAAAATGTTCTTTACACCAGAGGTGTCTTCAACCCTGTTCCTGGGGACCCACTATCCTAAAGAGTTTAGCTACAACCCTAATCAAACACACCTGAAGCGGCCAATCAAGCTCCTCAAGACTGCTTGAAAATTGCAGGCAGGTGTGCTGAAGCTGGTTGCAAATAAACTTTCCAGGCAAGTGGGTCCTCAGGAGCAGGGTTGAAGACCTCTGCTTTACACTAACAACAAAGGGATAGTTTAACCAAAAATGAAAACATGGACAATTTTGACGATGTCCTTGGTACTTTTTGGACCTTGAACGTGGTAGGACCCTTGCTGTCTATGGAGGGTCAGAAAGCTCTCGAATTTCATTAAAAATATCTTAATTTGTGTTCCAAAGATGAACTAAGGTCTTACGGGTTTGGAACAACATGAGGGTGAGTAATTAATGACAGAATTTTAATTTTTGGGTGAACTACCCCTTTAACTGTTCACTGAAAGGTTCTTCAGAATGCCTTGTGGTTTTGGGAAACCCACAGAATCACTGCAAAATGTGTTTATTTTGAGTGTACTTAAGAGATTCACAATTATGAACAATGGTATTTCAAGATAGGAATATTGTTTGATTCATGAAGTCAATAAGCAGAATCTATCTCCAAATCAATCCAGTATCACTAAAGATCATTCCTGATTCCAGCTGACCTCCAGGACCAGCACAGAGTGATAGTCCGGATCTGTTTAAACACTGGGATTCAGGTTAAAATTTAGTGTACTAGTTACTGGCTCTGGTGAGTGTTTGGAGAAGGACCAGGAAACGGTCATAACCAAAACAGGATACTGCGAGTCTTCCAGGAAAACAGTTATCATTTGGCTACAGAGGGCCACGGAGGGTGACGTCCGACCTTCAACTCACAGTGAATGTGTTTCAGACCAATCACTGACCAGGAGATATGGCAGGTTTGTGTTTTTCACGTATCAGATTACAAAGGCCCAGCAAGCAAATGGCCTACTTTGACAACAAGTTTGACATGTTTCTATTTAGCTGGAGACTTGGCGCTGCTGCAGTCTTGGGTAAAGTGCTTCTCTTTTGAGCATTCCAGGTCTGGATGGATTCCAAGTAAAACAGCGAAAACACAACCAGAACGTGAGGTTCAGAAACAGGACGTTGCATGAAATGTGAGTGTGGATGGTTTTGGGATGTCATCCCTTGACCTGCGAAGATGTTTTTGAATTGTGAATAGGTCTACAAACAAAACCACTGCAGTGATGTTGCAGCTGAACAACAGAACTTTCTAGGAACTATAGCTTATGTAATGTTTATCTAATGTTCTGTCCTCGCGTTCCTCGCCCATAATATCTTAAATCTCAGGTTAAATGTGGTTTATCAGCTTCTCACCTGTGCTAATCTTGTTACAAAACAAACACATTTCATTGGAAACAAATGCAGATGGTGTCCAGAGTTTCATAACGGGATCCTTGCAGGTGATCTGTGCTGGGGTTTTTCATCCTCAATCCAGATTACGAAATCGCAGAGGAGGAAATTAGATTGTTTAGGAAAAACTAATTAACTTTGGGGCAAGGCGAGCGATTTGGTCCTGTTACAAGCTCATGAATCCTAATAGAGTTGATAGGGTTATGGATGAAATATTTATAGCATCTCTCACACACTCATCTGTCTGCTGGACATTAAATCGGATTTGGTAACACGCTGACTGTCTGATCCTTCAGAACATCACAATAACTCCTGGCCATTCTTAATTTGCATACATTATCTCTGTATATCCTAACAAAATGAAATGTATGATGCGCATATATATATATATATATATTTTAAATAAGTATTAATATAAATATTATATATAATAATTTAAATATTTAACACTATGCAGATATTCTTAATTATACATTTTATGTGCATTTTAATAAATACATTTAAAGTATATATTTCAATATTTAAACATATTAGTGGCATGTTAAAAGACTAAAACAGATATTTCAAGTTACCATAATCATTAGCTGCAAGAACTTGGACGAAATTATGTTGCATAACTGTAAAATACAATCGTGTTTTCTCACCTCTCCTCTGTGTTGCACATGTTTTCCTCGTAGACCGCTTTACTCTGATAACCCAAAGAGTGACTGTTCTGCAGAAAGTCCACGGAGAAATGCACCATATACGTTATAATTCTCTCTGACGCGTTCTGCAATAAGCGCTCCGTGCTTTGACGCTGAGCACTGACTGCACGCTGACGTCGAGGAACTGCTGCTGAATATTAATGAGCCTACGTAGCGTCTGCCAATCGAACGCCGCGACAGCTTTATTAATATTCATAAACGCGGAGCGCAGAGAATCATGGGAGACAGACGCAGAATAGAGAAGTGAATGTACTTGTATTATACTGGTTTTAAATAACAGTGAGGTCAGTATAGTGAATTTGTAACGTACGACGGCGTTTTAGTGCCATGTAAAAAAAAAAAAAATCTAAGATTCCGAGATTAAAGTCGAAATACTTCGAGAATAAAGTCGAAATACTTCGAGAATAAAGTCGAAATACTTCGAGAATAAAGTCGAAATGTTCCGAGAATAAAGTCGAAATACTTCGAGAATAAAGTCGAAATGTTCCGAGAATAAAGTCGAAATGTTCCGAGAATAAAGTCGAAATGTTTCGAGATTAAAGTCGAAATGTTCCGAGAATAAAGTCGAAATGTTCCGAAATACTTCCGTGCGGAAACAAAGGCCGTTGTGACGGTGACCTGCTTGATTTATTAGCCTAATGTTTATTTGATGTCTGTTTTTTAAAAGCACGGAAGAAAATTTGTGCTGTTCTGTTTATGCATTTAGAAACGGAACATAACAAAACATAACGTTTAGATATTGTTTCAGCTATTAAAACAGTTCCGTTTTGTATGTATGGCATTTCGTTTCTGTTTTAAGTTACCGCAGTAAAGATAGTTTGCGGTTTGATAGGATATTCAGATTTCGTTTGTCTATAATTACACCGTGCGCTGTCATAGACATGAAAATAAAACTGAATGCCATTCTCCATGATTTATGAATTCAGGTGACCGCGTCCTCCTGGCCGAAATAATGTTTTAATCATTGATACTTTTGATTGTATAATGCCTATCGCTCAGAAAGTTGGACACTTGTTGGAAGATTGAAACTGTCATTTTCATCAGCTTGATTTGTGATGTGAATTTTTTTGCAGCAAAGCTCTTGTCCGTAAACCCCTTGGTAAGTCCGCCAGGAAGGAATGTGAAAGATAGGTGTTCTATATCAATAAACACGCAGGCTTCTCGAATACAAAAACATTGTTTTTAGGTCAAACCTGAATTGTGAAAAGTTTTTATCGCTTGTCTTTGCACTGCTCCCATTTTCTTGTATCATAATGTTTCCAAGCCATTGATGTATCATATCCAGCTCTGATAGACTGATAGACTATTGTGACTATCGCGATTTGTATTTTGATTGTGAACTTCCACAGTTTGATTGTTATAGGCTTTCCTTGAGTCCTTGGGTTCTATTTTCTGATAAAGGTTTTAAAGTATAATTTTGTCAGTAAACCCTTTCCTGTGTCACTAACATCACTATTCTGATCTGTAAAAACTTAACTCACAGTTAAATGTTTAAGATAGCGGAATTTTCATATTTATTTGATTCCACAGTGTTTGCTGATTGTATTTGTTAAAACGATATACGTTATTTTATATTATATTAGTCTAGGCCTACATCAAGGTGTATTCCTTGTAAATAACAAATGTGTCGGAGGGTAAGGGGATATTTGAATTATTTATGAATAAACTAGTGTATTCTGAATCAGTGTCGCAAATATCCTGACTAGAAATCTCCACTTTGAAATGCATCTTTACAGATTAGCTACATTATGAAAAAGTTTTTGGTTTTGATTTGTTTTAATTCGTTAAGTAATAATTTAAAGCTCTCCATATATGTTTTTTATCATGCCTGTAAGGCATGTATTGTTTTGATGGATAATTTTAAATTGTTTCCACTGGAAAAAAAATGCAAGTGACGGCGCTGGCGCCTGCATGCCTTTAGCTTCCACTCTCCGCACAAACGAATGGATAATCGCCTAGATATTTAACGTTTAAACCAACATTGTTTTATACTTTAACTGTTTTATATCTATAGACTTTATTTTAGTCATTAGTCATTAGTTCGTGATGATTTGAGAAGGCAAAATGATCAAACAAACAGTCTTCTGCTGGCAGCTGTTCGTTACTTTAAAAAAAAAAAACATTTATATTTGACAAATAAAAAATCCTCCCAACAACATTCCAACTTAATAAAAACAGAAACGAAATCACTTTGCCATACATACACAACGGAACAGTTTTAATAGCTGAAACAATATCTAAACGTTATGTTTTGTTATGTTCTGTCTCTAAATGCATACAGAACAGCACAAATTATCTTCCGTGCTTTTAAAAACAGACATCAAATAAACATTAGGCTAATAAATCAAGCAGGTCACCGTCACAACGGCCTTTATTCTCGGAATATTTCGACTTTATTCTCGGAACATTTCGACTTTATTCTCGGAACATTTCGACTTTAATCTCGAAACATTTCGACTTTATTCTCGGAATATTTCGACTTTAATCTCGGAACATTTCGACTTTATTCTCGGAATATTTCGACTTTAATCTCGGAACATTTCGACTTTAATCTCGGAATATTTCGACTTTATTCTCGGAACATTTCGACTTTAATCTCGAAACATTTCGACTTTATTCTCGGAATATTTCGACTTTAATCTCGAAACATTTCGACTTTATTCTCGGAATATTTCGACTTTAATCTCGGAACATTTCGACTTTAATCTCGGAATATTTCGACTTTAATCTCGGAACATTTCGACTTTAATCTCGAAACATTTCGAGTTTATTCTCGGAATATTTCGACTTTAATCTCGAAACATTTCGACTTTAATCTCGGAGTTTCGACTTTAATCTCGGAGTTTCGATTTTAATCTCGGAATCTCTTTTTTTTTTTTTTTTTTTTTTTTTTTTTTTTTTTTTTACATGGCACTAAAACGCCGTCGTAGTAACGTGCGCTGGTATTTAAGAGAACATAATGTTGAAATTTGACGGTACTGGGGGTTTCTGGGAAGTGACGTTTTGAACATTCCAGCAGTGTTTCTATCTTATATATTTATAGGTGTAATTGACCTATAGTGAAAACTGAATGCTAAAAACGTGCTAAAATCAACAGAGACGTCATGGAGGATGTCAAATCTAATGAAAACAGACTTGAATACCAACTGAAAATACTGTTATTATTTTTAAGACCTCTACAGGACTTTTGAAGCAGGACTTGTTATATAAGTTCTGATAATGGAAACAACCCTAGGCCAAAAGATTAAAGGATTAGGAACCGGACACCAAGCGATGTGATCGTTACACAGCGCAGCGGTGGGTGAAGATCAGTCTCAGTGAGTGAAGTGTATGACCTCCAGAGAGAACCCACAACACAGGCGATATCTTATAGGGTTCAACTCTGCAAGGCACTGAGGTTGAATTTTCAGTAGTAATGGAAACCCAACTGGGTCCTAAATCATTCTAAACAGCATAGAGCAGGGATTTTCAGCTGGTTTATGGCATTATGATTTATGCATTGCATTTAGCCCACCAGTTGAGAACCACTGTGGTAGGGGAACTTAATGAAGATGGGCTGTGGCCTTCTTTGAATCTCATTATTAGAACAAAAAACACAGAAATGAGAGGCACCACTTGCAAGTTGCGTCATTTGGTTCAGTATTGGATTTCATAGCTCAGTTGTTCTTGTTGATCATGAGCTACTGTAGGTGTGGTGTTAGCAATCACCTGATTTGGTGGTGTCTGAAACTGATAAACTTGTTGGATGACCTAAACCTAGAATATATCAGCTGAGATCTCGACACAGTTCCTGTCACACGTCCCTCTATGTGGTTTCGCTTCAGGGCTAAACAAACAGTGAAAATATATTCCCTTTTCCACAAGGATGCTCTATAATGATTCACCCTGCCTGCCGCTGACAGATGAATAACAATAATGACAACATTAATTATCACATAATTTGATATCAAGTCACAGTTTATTAAAGCAGTAAATCATAAAGTAATCACAAGATTCAGGACTGCAAAACTCCTTTGGCAATATTTCTTTGGGCCTGCTAAAAGCACATGTAGGACAGGCAGTTCTGATGGTCCAGTGGGAACAGAGTGTGTTTTATTCCATGGGCAGCATAGGCCTGCTGATCTATTAAAAGCTCCATTGTATCTTTTCCTCTCTGGCGCTCTTGTACATCCAGGAAATGCTTGTTTACTGTGTCAGGTAATCAGCTCAGAGCTGAATGGAGAGATTCTCTCTGTGACGTCAGACAGCGCCTGTACTGCTTTTGATTTCTGCTTTATTCATACTTCGTTTAGTGATATTTCATTGTTGACAAGACTCAAAATACCCTATCAATGTCCCAGCAACCCCTCAGAATACCCTAGTTGTCACCCACAACATCTTAGTAACATCCCAGAATTCCCTTACAACAATCCAGAATAGCAACTAGCCACAGCATCCTAGCAACCACCTAGAATACCATAGCAGCCATCCAAAACACCCTACCAACCACCCCAAAATACCATCTAGAATATCCTAGAAACCCTTGCAACCACCCAGAATACCTAAGAAACTAGCCAGAAATTCTAGCAATGTCTTAGCGACCCAAAATTCCCTAGTGACTGCATAGAACACCCTAGCAACCACCCAGAACCCCAGTAATTCTCTAGCAACTGTCTAGAACAACTAACTGACCAGCCAATTCAAAAGCAACTACCCGGAACACGCAAGTAACCACCCTGAATTCCCCAATAATGCCCTAGAACCCAGCAAGAACATTCTAGGAACCACTCAGAAATCCTTAGCGACCCAAAATTCCCTAGTGACTGCATAGAACACCCTAGCAACCACCCAGAACCCTAGTAATTCTCTAGCAACTGTCTAGAACAACTAACCAACCACCCAGTTCCAAAGCAACTACCAGGAACACCCTAGCAACCACCCTGTATTATTCAATAATGCCCAAGAGATCAGCAAGAACATTTTAGCAACCAACCAGAATTTAATGGCCACCACCTAAAACACCCTAGCAACCACCCAGAACACGCTAGTAATGCCCTAGCAACCACCCTGAGGTCCCTCTAGCAGCTGCTTAGTTAAACTAACCAATCGTGCGGTTCCAAAGCAATTACCCGGAACAGCCTAGCAACACCCTAGCAACCACCCTGAATTCCCCAATAATGGCCTAGAAATCACCTAGAACATCCTAGCAACCACCCAGAATTCCCTAGTAATTCTCTAGCAACCACCTAGAACAAGTAACCAACTACCCAGTTCCATAGCAACTATCAAGAACACCCTAGCAACACCTTAGCAACCACCCTGAATTCCCCTATAATGTCCTAGTAACCACCCAGAATTCCATAGTAATTCTCTAGCAATTGCCTTGAACAATTAACCAACCACCCAGCTCCAAAGCAACTACTTGGAACACCCTTGCAATGCCCTAGCAACCACCCTGAATTCCCCAGTAATGCCCTACAAACCAGCAAGAACATCCTAGCAACCACCAATAATTCCCTGCTAATTCTCTAGCAACCACCTACAACAACTAACCACCGAGCACCTACCCGGAACACTGTAGCAACAACCTAGCTACCACCCTGAGTTCCCTAGTAATTCTCTAGTAAACCACCTGGAACAACTAACCAGTAATGACCTAGAAATCACCAAAAACATCCTAGCAACCACCCAGAATTCCCTAGTACTTCTCTAGCAAACCAACTAGAACAACTTACCAATAATGCCCTAGAAATCACCAAAAACATCCTAGCAACCACCCAGATGTATACCCGGAACACCCTAGCAACCAGTGTTGCCAAGTCCATGGTTTTCCCGTGGAATTGGGCTACTTTAACACTGTTGCCACAGGTTGTTTTTGATTTCTGTTGGTTGAATCGACCCCAATAATATTTAGCCCCCGAAATACAAATTTACCAGGGGAACCCTGACAAAAAACATGTATTTTATCCCCCAGAATGCAGTTTTTAATGGGGGACTCCCCTTGAAAGGCAATTGGGCTAGTTTTGAGTAGCAATTGGGCGGGTTTTGTTGTGAAAACCTGGCAACCCTGCTAGCAACAACCCTGAATTCCTCAATAATTGCCTAGAAACCACCAAGAACATCCTAGCAACCACCCAAAATTAGAAAAAATGAAAAAATTAAAATGACAAGATAAGGTAAGATAAGGTACACCCTCATCAGAGAGAAAAACTGTGGGAAAATGCAATTTTTGAATAGCAGTTAAGCTGGTTTTGTTTTGCAGACCTGGCAACCTGTAAGTACAGCTTCCCTGGGCATCAAGAACTGTTGTGTAAATGCAGCCTATAAGTGTACTTACATCTCTTAGGATGTGTTCACACTTTTAGTTTGGTTCATTTGGTCCAGACCAAATAGGAAAATGTTATATTTGGACCTGGCATTTTTGACCGCGAACCAAAAGATACTGAACCTAAAGGCATTGTGATATGTTCACAACCTGTTTGGTCGAGTTTAATGACGTATATTTTGTGACGGAACTCACCGTAAACCCTAAACAAAAGGAAAAGGTGCGTTCGACTTAAAGCAGTGCTGCATTTGTATGACATCAAATTACCACTGATCGGTCTGCTCAGCGCCGCTTAAAGTCGGATACAATGAATGCTGTCTGGGGGATTAAGCGTGCTTATTGTTGTATGTATATGGTTTTATTTTTACCACCTGCAAACTCACAAAGAGCTCATAAAAGGCCCTTTACTGTACCTTCTTGTTGCTCCACATTTGCCCTCTGCTCATTTTGTTTTGGAACAGGGTTCGGATGGGTTTCTCCATTTATCCAGAATCGCGCAGCTCCAGTGGGTCATTTATCCACAAGTAATGGAGACAAATAAACGACTTAAGATAAAACATCAAAGATCTGGTCAGTGAGGTATAGCGTCCAGAACATATATACTTATTATGTGCTAAGTATTCTATAAATACATTTACATATTTAAATGTTATTAATAATAAAAATATCATGCAATTGTACTTTTGGTATACTAAACTGGTATTTTGTGCTTAATGCACTTTAATTAAATGTAATCTAAATAATTGTGTGAAAGTAGTGCTGAAGTCCAACTACAGATATAGCTACTGTATATTTGATTGTGTTAAAGTCAAACTATTGCAAGTATATTTAAGGTACGCTTTAAATATCTTGCATTTAAAGGCCGATACATAGACCATACAATTTAAACACATATTAGGCATAATATTAAGAAATGTGCATATACAGTGCAATAACAAAATATTTCAAATGAAGCCAAATTATAATTTTATATCAGTAAGTGATATGTCACAAAATATGTTAATGGATTTGAATTTTATGTAGTATGAAAAAATATATATTATGGCAGACTTTTTTTAATTATTATTATTATTTATGGGGCTAATCCCTTATCTCTCCCAACCCTAGCAACACCCCTGGTGTGAACACACCCTTAATGTGAACAAACGATCGATTTAGGTGTATTATAAAACATTTGACTTTCAAAGTGCCCTGTCTCAGTCTCACTGTCCTGACCTCAGCTGTGACGCTCTCTCAGCGTGAGTTTTGTCCCAGTCTCTGTGAGACAGGCTGCTAAGCGACAGTGAAATGTCCCAATCCAGCCAATTGAACGTTCAGCAGCGATGCGAGTTCAGGCTGTTCTTCATGCACGGTCACCTGGGTATATTCTGTCTGAACTGACGTAGACAGAGGCATATCATTTGGTAACCCATGCAGACACACTTCAATAAAAGACATTCTGTTCCCTTACGACCCCTGACCCCTGACCCCTGACGGATGGTTAGGGATGCTGGCGTGTGTCTGGCACCGAGCAGAGATTGTGTGTACACGCGTCAGGGGTTTTGTGGTGTACGGCATTAAGCTGATTGGCACTAATACTTTTTGTTCTGGCTTTGAGTTTCCATTGCGGCGATCCCCACGGGACAGCTGATCTCCAAGAGCACCGCACGCCACTTCCTCTTACTGTCCGTTCATCCATCATGCATAGTTTAAGCCATTAAATTCAAATTTAGATATAAATGTAGACAGTTTAAAATTTCTATTATTCTATAAATATTAAATGTTATATTATTTAATAAATACATTTAAATGTAATTTATTACATTTATATTATACAGTTGTGCTCAAAAGGTTACATACCCCTTGCAGAATCTGCAAAATGTTAATTCTTTTAGCAAAATAAGAGTGATCATACAAAATGCATGTTATTTTTTATTTAGTACTGACCTGAATAAGATTTTACATAAAAGACATTTACATGAAGTCCACAAGAGAAAACAATAGTTGACTTTATAAAAATGACCCTGTTCAACAGTTCACATACACTTGATTGTTAATACTGTGTTGTTACCTGAATGACCCACAGCTGTTTTTTTGTTTAGTGATAGTTGTTAATGATTCCCTTGTTTGTTCTGAACAGTTAAACTGTCTGCGGTTCATCAGAAAAATGAACCGCAACAATGACTGTATCTTTTCACATCAAGGACAACTGAGGGACTTATATGCAACTATTACAGAAGGTTCAAACACTCACTGATGCTCCAGAAGGAAAAAATATGCATTAAGAGTTAATTTGAAGATCATGGTAAATGTAACTTTTTGTCTTCTTGGAAACATGCAAGTATCTTCTGTAGCTTCTGAAGGGCAGTGCTAAATGAAAAAATATGATATTTAGGCAAAAAGCAAAATGTACACATTTCCATTCTGTTCAAAAGTTTTAATGCATGTTTTTTTCCTTCTGGAGCATCAGTGAGTGTTTGAACCTTCTGTAATAGTTGCATATGAGTCCCTCAGTTGTCCTCAGTGTGAAAAGATGGATCTCAAAATCATACAGTAATTGTTGGAAAGGGTTCAAATACACAAAAATGCTGGAAAACCAAAGAATTTGTGGGAGCTGAAGAATTTTTCTGAAGAACAGCAGACAGTTTAACTGTTCAGGACAAACAAGGGACTCATGAACAACTATCACTAAACAAAAAAGACAGCTGTGGATCATTCAGGTAACAACACAGTATTAAGAATCAAGGGTATGTTTGAACAGGGTCATTTTTATAAATTCAGCTATTGTTTTCTCGTGTGGACTATATGTAAATGTCTTTTATGTGAAATATCTTATCCAGGTCAGTACTAAATAAAAAAAGGGGTATGTAAACTTTTGAGCACAACTGTATATTAATAGAATATAATTGTGCTTATTAGAGGATTGCACCCTTTTTTCAGTCCTTAGTCCTGAGATCCATGACTTTTCACTGTTCCCATCTGGGTCTATTTTTGCACACCATGCTTAGAGAAAGAAAAAAAAAAACTTACAATCTTTTAGTGAACTATGTGAGTGTGCGAGTAGGAAGGGCAGCAGGTCGTGGGAATGGGTTCAGCGCACCAGCCTGGCCAGTCAGCAGAGACTCACTTCCACCGAAAGCATCAGAAGTGCAGTAAAAGAACAACTGAGGAAGTAGAGAAACAATGTACGAGTCTGAACAAACACACACACTCTGTGCTGGATCAGGGTGTGGGACTGCAGCGCAGGGACAACCATTTTTCTGGACCCAAAAACCCATAGAGAAAAAGTTCTGTTTCCCATCATTCTGTTTATGTTTCCGACATTTACGATCCCACGGTGACCGCTCTTCTTGTTGATTAGTCTATTTCCGTTTCCTTTAAAACTAAATTTAAATCTGGTTATCGGATAGTGCGTATGAATTTCTGAGTGTGTGTGTGTGTGTGTGTGTGTGTGAGAGAGAGAGTAACTTCAAAGGTCTCCAGGCTGGAAATGAACCATGCTGACCGGTAATGTCTGTTTTAGGGTGTTGTTTATTGAAATGACTCCTGTTCGGAAGTTAGAACGTGACTAATACAGAAGCTTAAGCAATGAAAACGTGAATAATTATGAATACACACTCTGTTTCTGTCTTACACAACGACCGCTGCTGTTATATTCAGTCTTTCACCACAAAGAAAGCTACAGCCGGCACCGATAGCCTCGTCATTAGTGTGCCGGCATACAGCACAACTGCACTTGTGGCAACCTGAGTTCAAATCCCATCTTGTAGTCCTTTGCTGATCCCGCTCCTCTCTCCCTCCACCCAGTGCTTTCCTGTCTGGTGTCTACTGTCCTGTCTAAATAAAGGCATTCAAAAAGCTCAAAAATATAACTTAGAAAAAGAAAAGAAAGGTATGATCAACCACTTCTGCTCACTGAGGCCTACTTCTCTCACATTAGGTATTCTTGCTCATTAAGAATTAGTGGATCAGTGTAACTATAATTTCATAAAGTTCTTATTGCTTGATTTTTTTTTTTTTTTTTTTTTTAATAATGATAATTTCATTTTAAAAGGCATCATTTTGTAACTTTACCATTTTAAATCCCAAATTAACTGCTTATGCCCTTTGGTTTTGCATGGTCTGACTTTTTGTATCTGACAATTCTGACTTTTTTTCACAACTGTGACTTCATATCTTACAATTCTGACTTTTGTCTCGCAATTGCAAGTTTTTTTAATTCTGACTTTTTCTCAGAATTGCATGATATAAACTCACAATTGAGAGAAATAAAGTCAGAATTACAAGAAGTCTTGCGAGTTTGTATTTTGCAGTTCTGAATTTTTTGGCCAATTGCGAGTTTATCTCATTATTTTCTCAGAATTGCATGATATAAAATAGCGAGAAATAAAGTCAGAATTACGAGAACTTTTACAGTTTTGACTTTTTCCTCACAACTGTGAGTTTATAGCTTACAATTCTGACCTTTTTCTCGCAAAACTTTGAATTTTGACTTTTCCTTGCGAGTTTGTATCTGGCAATTTAGACTTTTTTTTGGCCAATTGTGAGTTTATATCTCTCAATTCTGACTTTTTTTTCTCAGAAGTGCATGATATAAACTCACAAATGTGAGAAATAAAGTCAGAATTATGAGAACTTGCAACCTTGACTTTTTCTCACAAATGTGATTTTGTATCTGGCAATTCTGACTTTTTTCACAACTGCAAGTTTATATTTTACAATTCTGACTTTTTTCTTGCAATTGTGAGTTTAAAAAACTTTTAATTCAATTTGGCAGTTTGGTCTTTTTTTTTCTCAACTGCGAATCTGACAATTCTGACTTTTTCCGCCATCATTTATTAATACATTTTTTTTAGAATTGTGTGATAAACACAATTGCAAGAAATAAAGTCAGAATTATAAGAACTCGCAATTCTGACTTATTTTTTTTTTTTTTTTACTTTCAGTACTGATTTCTGACTGCAAGTTTGTATCTTGCAATTCTGACTTTTTCTTGCAAATGCGAGTTTGTATTGCCAGAATTCTGACCTTTTTTTTTATAACTCGCAATTTTGACATTTTGTTCTCAGAATTGTGAGATATAAACTCACCATTGCGAGTTAGAAAGTTCAGTGTTGAAGGTTTTTTTTACTTATGTTCTCAATTGTGAGTTTATCACAATTGTGACTTTATAACTCGCAATAGCAAGTTCATATCACATAATTTTAACTTAATTTCTCAGAATTGCGAGTTTATGTCTTATAATTTTGAAATGCGAGTTTGTGTCAAAAATTCTGATAGTGATTGCACATTAGAAAATGAATTTTTATGTGAATTTGTCATCCTTTTTTTGGTCAAAAGTAGATAATATAAAGAATAAAGATGAAGTTGTCTTTTAACAACTTCAACATTTTGTAAGCCTGAAAAATCGACTTTTTTTTTTTTTTTAAGAATGACCTTTTTAAAACCATAGTCAAGACATAATCTTCAGGGTCAAGCACTCTAGGAATTCCCTCATACAGAAAGGGCTCTTGTTTTGTGGTATTAGATATACGAACACACTGAGCTGCTAAGTAGAACTTCCAGTAAACAGGGACCGATGCGTGACGTTCTGACACTAAAACATCGTTGAGCACTTAATCGGCATGTTGTTACTGCCCTGCTTTTCTTAATCTCTGTGTTTAAACACAGAGCGCTTGGAGAGGACAGATATTCCGGGTATGTCCGGGCCTCTGTGCTCTTCCCAGCAAGTTTGTAAACATCTGTAGAATAACACGGGTTTCAGCATTCTGGCCCTGCTCTGTCCACAAGGCCTGAAGTAGGCCAAACTGCACAGCAGGGCTTTAGAGGGGCAGATTTGTGCCGAGTCGAGGGAATTCCTCCCATACTTCCCCTCGCTGAGTTCGTTTCTGCGTGACTGGATCGCTGCAAAACAAGAAGCGGGAAGAGCTCAGGTCTGACTCATACTTGGGGTCAAGTATATGAACAAAAAAACAGCATAAACCACAGAGCACATGCTTTCCGCTTTCAACTGACACAACAACACAAACGACAACATTAACAGTTAAAATGTACTCATTCTCAGGCCATACATAATGTAGATGAGTTAGTTTTTTCACTGGGACAGTTTTGGAGAAATGTAGCATTACCAAATGGATCCTCTGCAGTGAATGGGTGCCGTCAGAACGTCAGTCCAAACAGCTAATAGAAACATCACAATAATTCACAAGTAATTCAAACCACTCCAGTCCATCAGTTAACATCTTGTGAAGCAAAAATATGTATGTTTGTAAGAAACAAATCCACCATTAAGATGGTGTTGCTGCTTCCAGCTAAAATATTAATAAATATGAATCTTCTATTCATATTTTGTCTGAATTAGGAGAGAAATATGCACAAATCAAGCAGTGTTTACAAGTAAAAACAGTCTAAAACAGTTCTAAATGAATATGTGGGTGGATTTTGATGTGAGAAGACAACAGGAGATGGATTTTTTGACTGGAGGAAGTGTTATTATGGATTATGGACTTGTATTTTGGTCAGAAGCAACAGTTTAAGGTTAAAATGTCTTACAGTTGAAGACCACATTATAAGTCCCCCTGTGAAATTGTACATTTTTTAGAATATTTCCCAAGTGATGTTTAACAGAGCAAAAGGATGTTTTCACATTAATTCCTTTTTTTTTCTAGAGAAAGTCTGATTTCTTATAGTTGCTTGAATAAAATAATTAAAAAAAAAATAAATAAAAAAAACTGCTAAGATCAATATTATTAGCCCCCTTAAGAAATTATTAGTTTGATTAGCTACAGAACAAACCACTGTTGTCCAATGACTTGCCAAATTAACCTAATTTGCTTGATTAACCTAATTAACCTAGTTATCCTTTAAATTGCTCTTTAAGATGAGGATTAGTATCTTGCGAAACAACTAGTAAAATAATATGCACTGTCATCATGGCAAAGAAAAAAGAAATTAGTTTGGACTTGAGAGAAAGAATTGTTAATGCTCATAAAGATGGAGAAGGATACACACGTTTTTCAAAGCATTTTCAAGTGTCAAGAACTGCAGTGAGATGCATTATCAAGAAGTTTAAAGAGACCAACACAGTGGAGAACAAGATGGGCAGAGGCAGGAAGCGAAAGATTTCAAAAACTTTGGAAAGAAAACTAGTGAGAGAGGTTTCTAAAGACCCAAGAACAAATGCCAAGACACTAGTGAATGACCTAGACAAGTCTGGAATTGATGTCTCAACGAAGACAGTCACTAGAGCCCTGCACAGGAATGAACTGCGACGTTGCCGACCAAGAAAGACTCCACTTCTGAAGAAGAGACACCTCCAAGCTACAATGAAGTTTGCTAAGGACAACCTGGGGGAATGTGATGCATACTGGAAATGTGTCCTTTGGTCAGATGAGACAAAACTAGAGCTTTTTGGCCATAGAGATGTTGCCTATGTTTGGAGAAAGAAGGGAGAGGCATTCAACCCCAAGAACAGCGTTCCCACAGTGAAACATGGTGGTGGGAGTATAATGCTGTGGGGATGTTTCAGTGCGTTTGGAACTGGGAATCTCGTCAGGGTTGAAGGAAACATGAAAAAGGAAGACTATAAGAAGATTTTGAAAGACAACCTCAGACAATCTGCAAGAAAACTTGGTTTGGGTCGACATTTTGTCTTACAGCATGGTAACGACCCAAACCATACCTCACTTCTGGTGAAGAAATGCCTCCAAATGAGCAAAGTGAGTGTACTTGACTGGCCTGCACAAAGCCCAGACTTGAATCCAATAGAAAATCTGTGTGGCACACTAAAGTCCAGAGTTTGTGCCAGAAGACCAACAAATCTGGAGGAACTTGAGAGATTTGCTGAGGAAGAATGGGCTGTCATTCCTCAGGAGACATGCTTGAAACTTGTTGAGAACTACAGCAAACGACTAAAGGCTGTTATCACGCAAAAGGGATACACTATTGACTATTAACATCAGAGGCAGGGCCGTAACCACAATAGACATTGAGGGGGACAAGTCCCCCCCAATAATCAGATAGGCCCAATATTTAACATTCCTGAAATTCCTCTGCTGCACTGTGTTGGAAACTGCTAAAAAATTAATTTAAAATATTTTTTAGCGAGGTCTGCTGCAGCTCTAATAGTGTTCGTCAATGTCAAAATGTTGGTCAATCAAATCAAAGAAGGCTTTACAGCTCACAGAAGCAGCGCGTCGGTTTTTAGCAGAGTATGAGGTAAGATTACGCTAAGCAGCTAAACTTTAATATTTGACAAACATTTCGCAGAGGCTTTTCAAAACAGACAGTAATGGAATGCAAACATTTTTGAACATTTAACGTAATGCAGTGCATTATATGCGATGTCAGGCAAA
This sequence comes from Cirrhinus molitorella, assembly GCA_033026305.1. Taxonomy (NCBI): domain Eukaryota; kingdom Metazoa; phylum Chordata; class Actinopteri; order Cypriniformes; family Cyprinidae; genus Cirrhinus; species Cirrhinus molitorella. The sequence continues at coordinate 3,946,475 of CM065141.1, read as the reverse complement.
CAGCCGTTTTCCCCAAATTAATACTCAAGGCTAATTATTAGCCTATATAATTCACACGATTGAATATACTGTATAGGCTACATCATGAATAAAATAAAGAACGTGGGACATTTATCATCTGTAAACCGTGGATTTGACAGTGAAAGTGTGTTTTTAGTTTGTGAATTACATTCATTACATTACATTAACCTATTTGCAACAGATTCTTTTTTTTTTTTTTTCTTTTTTAACAATAAACCTCAGTGTCTACCATTTTATTTTTATATATCCATATCAGGTCTGTTATGACATTTAAAGTAAAAATGAAAATGGGTTATCATCGAATTGAAATATCACCCTTCTGGTATTCTTCATAAAAAAATCCATTCCAGGTCTATTCAATAAAATATAGTGTAATACAAAGGACAAATATGTTAAAGCATTACAAAAGTGTACTAAAACATTATATACTCCAAGTATCCTAAGGTTTGTGTAACCAGGAACGGCTGGACAACACAGAACTTCTAAAAGTATGCCAGGCCTTCATTCAAGTAAATGAAAAGCGCAAGAAGATATTTGGATCCTTCATTTAAAATTTAGTCAACATGACATGAATTGTTATGTAACACTATAAATAATTGTATTGACCTAGGGGTTTTTGTAATGAAAAGTGAGATGGTTTTAGAATGTATGTTGTAATTTATTTTATTATTTTTTTTTACATTTTGTATTTTTACATTTATTGAATAGTTGTTTTGGGCCACTAGTCTATTAAAAAAATTGTAATAATAAATAAAATTGTTTTTATTGTGAATATAAAGGACAATTTTTAGCTAAAAAGATGCTTTTACAAACCCTCAAAAGGTGATGTGATAAGCTCATTGAGCTTACTGTAATTTTTGAGTAAAAATATGGAAATATCTTGTGTTTTGTTTGTACTTTTGGATAGATCGATAGATAGATAGATAGATAGATAGACAGACAGACAGACAGACAGAGAGAGAGAGAGAGAGAGAGAGATTACTCGATTGTTTTGGTCCCCCCCAATGTTCAAGGTGTGGTTACGGCCCTGATCAGAGGGCTAATAATTTTGACCAGTGGACTTTTTAAAATTCTTGGTAATACATTTATTTCTATTTGTATTACAAACCCTAAAAGCTTCCTGAATAAAGTATTATGTTTAAAAATGCTGTGTTGATAAAATCGTCTTTCTGTTAAACAACACTTGGGAGTTATTTAAAAAATAATGAAATATTTTATAAGGGGCTAATAATTTTGTCTTCAACTGTATATAATGGACTGTTTTATAAATGCACAGCTTATTGCTTCACAAGACATCAACTGATAAAGTGTGGATCACTGTGATGTTTTATCAGCTGTTTGGACTCTCATTCTTATGGCACCCATTCACTACAATGGATCCATTGGTGAGCAAGTGATAAAATGCTATAAATCTGATGAACACACAAACAAGCTCGTCTACCTCTTGGATGGCCTGAGGGTGGGAATTTTAAGCACATTTTCATTTCTGGGTAAACTGTTCCTTTTAATGTAGTAGTTTGCTGTTGTTGTTCATCGTACAGCACTGCAGAGAGAGAACAGAAAGCATGTGCTCTGTGGTTTGTAATGTGATTTTTATCACTCAGTGCTTGGTCAGAGTGTCTTTGACCTCAAAATGCAATCTTATTCCTGTCTTTCAATCATATAATGCTCATTATTTCTGTGTTACAGACATTTAAATAACAGAAGTACTAAAATAAAAGTTTATAGTTTGGGGATAAACACTTATAGTCTATAATAGCGATCAAAACGAAAGTATCTTAACGTGTATGTAATGTAATGTTTATCCTCTTCCACCAGGAGGTGGCGACAACTGCACGTTTATCAATGAATCATTCATTCAGGAGATTCCAATAGTAAATTAAGTCTATTAATTAATTTGATCGAATATATATATATATATATATATATATATATATATATATAAGACTTAAGCAATGAATGTTGTGTCAGAAACACTAGTAAATTATTTTGTTTAGATTTCTAATCTAATCTTTTTTTTTCTTTAGAATCATGAGAATCGTGATCTCCAATTTTTCTTTTAAATTGTTTAATTTATCCAGAATCATGTAGCATAAGTTTACATGTTTATTACTGCATATAATTCATTAAAATAGAAGTTTAATTTCATAAAGTACAAGTTCATATCAAAATGCACCTATATTTTTGGTGTTTTCCGGTTGAATAAATTACTATTTTTCCCTATACATTTCATTATTAAGGATTTCTTTAAAAAAGTTAAAAAATCTCATCTCATCTCATGTCTCGTCTCGTCTCGTGGGATAAGTGTCTCATCACACCCTTAATAAACAGCATTTATATTTTCTTCAGAACTCACTTGTATGTTTTTCAGTGTGTGTGCTTGCAGTGTCTATATTCATCACATGACTCACAGTGCCTACAAATAAAGCCTCAAAATACAGCAGCTGAAGTTAACCGCTGTCCTTGAATCATTATCAACGATCTTTTTGTAAGAAAAGGTGACTGATGTGAAAATGTGTCTGTGATGAGGTTTTGTATTTTTTTTTTTTAAGCATACACCTTGTTTTAAGCATCAATTTGGATCTATTTAAGTCTTAACAATTACTAAAAAACTATTAACATCTGTGTTCCTTAGTATTGGTGTGCAGGAGAGTGCATGTGTTAGTGATTTAGAGAAAAGCTCTAAAAACTCAAAACATCTGAAAAATGTGTGCATATAATCATTTCTCTGTGCTGAAAACAGAAAGCCACTGCTAGGGTTTATATTCCCCACAAGCAAGTCCTGACCTAAACACAAATAGACACACATGCTGTCACTGAATTGGAATTGAAATGTAACTGATTCAAAATACAATTTATTGCATAAGAGGTAATGGGTCAGGGGCAGTAACTGTGTGATTAAAAACAGGAGCTGATGTGTCACTGTATAGATGTTCTAGCATATAGCGCCATCTGCTGTTTATGGTTGGAAACGAGATGATTTTATTAAGGCGGGAGTAGCCTATTTTCCGTAAATGTGCAAGACTTCTAATACATTAGTTACTGGCACTGTAATTTTGGGGGTCGTGGGCTGAAAAGTTTGGGAACCCCGGCTTAGATGAAGAAGAACAAGAACAAACAGGTGTAGTAATTATTTGGGATACAAACACAGCGTTTAAAATTACAATACATTAAAATAATAATATGATAAGAAATACCAACTAGTTTGCAATAGCAAGCAGCATAAACGAGCTGTTTTGTATTCCTAGCTAAAAATAACTGGAGGGGATGTCACCGGAAGTTTCGCACATACAAATGTCCGCGCCTACTGTTACGTTAAAAATTAGGTGGAAAAATGAGGTTAAAATATTAAATAAACGAATAAAATATTAAAACGAATATTAAAAGACAGAAATCGTCAAAATATATAAGAAGTAAAAATTATCACCATTGTAAATATTTCCCCACAAAGTAATACAGGAAGTAACAACAGAGTAAGTTAGTAGAGTGTGCAGATTTCATATTTTTTATTCTTATTTTTTTATTTATTGATTGATTTTTGGAACACTGTTGGCTGAAGTTCACACAACCCTGCTGAAACAAACAAACAAAACAACAGAAACCACCACAGAAATTCTAATGGTTTCCGCTACAAGTGGGGCATTTTTAAAAATAAAAAATAAAATAAAATGTATTGCTATGCATTTAAAGTTAGTTTAATATACTATATCCATTATAGAAGCTTAATTTTGATTTTTAAATAATTATGACTTATGTCTATGGTGTCAGCAGGAAAGACGGTAACACCATGGACAGTACACCACAGACAAATTAGCCTAAATCTAGACTTTTCTAAAACGAAGAATGATGTAATGATGATTTCAAGATCAGGGGACATTTTGGAAACATTAATAAGTATGTATTTATCAAAATTCTGATTAAAATACATCAGATCTGCAAGTTATCAACATAACACCACAGACACTAATGAAGTGTGACACATGAAATTGTCAGAAATTTAGCTAGCTTTAAGAAAATTAATAAGAAAGAATATACAAACCATGCACCCCACAGATCAACCAGCACCTACAATGACCTTTACACACAAAAAAAGTAGTCCAAATAGATTTCCCCCTTTTCTTAAAGGGGCGACATCCATTGTTGTAACACCACAGACATGAATTTGGGGGACACAACTTTTCTTCTTAGATATAACAAAAACATGTTTGTTTGTTTTTTTTGTTTTTTTTTTTAACAATTTAGTCAAATTGAACATGTTAAATAAAATCTATATTTACAGTGTAACCACTTTATTTGTGTTAAAAATGTTAGGATGTTGCAATTGCATTCCATGATACCTCTTTGAGGTATTTTTTTAGGTATTTTTTTTCTTAACCTACAGAATACAAACATGCAAACATTTTATGATTTATTGGTATTTCAAGTTTATTTCAGCAGTTGTAAAGAAGAGGAACACCACTTGCCACCACAAATGAAGAATGACCCAAGTACCATTACAAACCTTTTAACAATTTAACTATTAAAACCATTAAAAAATGTTTTTCTATCTGTGTTTTAGGACATATTCCATTAGGATTTAGTTCTTTTAAGTCACCAATAGACCAGTAGTCCTCCAATTACCAGAGACCAATAGGCACCATTTCAGTTTCCATTCAAACCAGTACAATTCCTATTATAAGTAAAACTGTTACATATTCTTGTTTCTATTGTTTTTTTCAGCAGGGTGGAACAGGATGACACCAGTCTCGCACATAGAAATGGCTGTGCCTGCTTTTACGTTAAATATAAGGTGGATAAATTAAGATGGATAAATGAATAATATAAGACAAAAGTAGATTACACAACCAGTCCTTAGTGTCAATTTATACATTCTTTGAAAGCTAAATAAATAAGCTTTCATGTAAGCATTGATGTATGGTTTGTTAATATTTGGCCGAGACATAACTATTTGAATATCTATTTGAATATCTGGAATCTAAGAAATCTAAATATTGAGAAAATTACCTGTTCAGTTCTGTTCAATACAGTTGTCCAAATGAAGACCCATATTGTTGGCTATTGCGTAGCAAGTAGCAAGAGTGTGCGAATTTCACTGTTTAATGTATTTTTTAGTCTTATTTGTATTTTTTGTGACACTGTTGACTGAAGTATTTCTCACGCAACCCTGTTAAAAAACAACAACAATAGAAATCATCACAGAAAATCGAATGGTTTCTACTAGGATTTAGTGGTTTTAACAAGCCACCAATAGAAGGTGACCAATTTCCATTAAAGCCAATACAAGTCCCATTACAACCCTTTAGAAATTCAGTGATGGTTTCTGTTGTGTGTTGTTTTTTTTTTTAGACCGGAAGTCTAGCACATAGAATGGCCGCGCCTGCTGTTATGTTAAAAATGAGGTGGATAAACACGAATAATACAAGACAAAATGGTCAAAATAGCCTATAATAAAAATATAGTAGGTAGTAAATATAAGTAAAAGTGATCACCATAGTAAACATTTGCCCACAGACTCATACAGGAAGCATTTCGAATATGCGAATTTCACTTTAATAGTCTAGATTCGTCTTTTATATGTGTATTGTCTTTGTTTCAATTCACTTCTGTATTTTTAAGTCCCTGATTTTCGGGACAGTGTCGGCTGAAGTTGGTCTCACGCAAGTCAAATTATTTTTTCGGTTAGGTTACCGCAACCTTTTTTCTTTTCTTTCTTTCTTTTTTTTTTTTTTTTTTGACGTTTTTAAAACACCAACGATTTTTATGACATTTCTGAGCTTTAATAACGTGAAAAATAAATATAGTTTCGTGTTTGTCGATTTACCGGACAAATACATGGATTAAGCAGGTGTTGCTATGATTACCAATCAGCACTCACGTGATTTCTGTTCGCGGGCATATACACAGAGCTATTTTTACATTTAAACAGAGCACTTAATTTAATACCTCTTCTGGCGCTACCTTCGCACAAAATTATTTAAAAGTGATCACATTTTTTGATGATAACTGAACGCCTATTGCTAAGGCCACGGCCACGGGTACTGTTTCAAGTTTATCGTTTTGTAGTAAAGTAAAACTATCCCCACAAGAGGACGCTATTGTTTAACAAGTATTACAATAAACAACAATACTTTCTCATCTTTCACTAGGTTCCTTGACAGTTTGATGACAAGTCTCTGTTGTGGAGCCATATTCCTCCTTCCTGAAATAAGCTGCAGAGGTCAGTACCAATAAACTACAGCTTGTATGCTGTAAGGGAAAATCGTTAATGCTGTATTTATGGCTTTAAAAATCAAAATTCTAATTGGCTTAAGTTCTCATCCTGGAGTCAGAATGAAAAATTATCTTCTGCCTCATAGGCTACACACACACACACACACACACACACACACACACACGCCTCCAGAACGAACAGCTGGACACAATAAGCAAAATCTCCTTCTGTCTTTCTTCTGACTGTTTTTCCACAGTATTGTGTTTCACGAAGCACGCCGATCATGTGAATCCTGTTTGGATGTATTAGCACATCTGAGAAACACAAAGCCAGAAATATTAGTGCTTTTAGACAAATCCAAGCGCTTCATGAAAGAGCTTTACCTGTGCCAGACATACGCAAAATCCTCTGAATTCTTCCATTACGTGGGAGACAACGTAAAACTTTCAAACCAGCACTGATTCAGAGAGAAAGACCTTACACAGATGCATTTCCGTAACTTCATATTCATAAATCTGATGAAGCAAAGGAAGCACTAATGACTATTCAACCATTTTGGCCTCTTGGCAAAGTAACCCATATTTCAGTAGTTTTTTTGCTATTATCATTGACTATGTTTTTTTAAGTGTATGTTCATTCTCTGACTGTTCTCAGTTGGCACAAACTTGTGCACTGCATAAAATTAGAGGTTTTGCAAATAATCTCAATCTCATGCATGCATTCCTTTCTCTCTCCCTCTCTATGGACATACCTACACTGATCAGAAGAAAGGCGAGTTTATGCCGCAGGAATCAGATTTGTAGGGGAGAGTCTTTCATTGTGATGTCACTGTGCTGGAATGTGGCTCGGTTGATGAATAACGAGTGGAATTCCAACTGGGAAAGCGCTCGTTATCCCAGCGTGGAGGAGTTTTCTTTTCTTTAAGAATTGCATCATGATATAAGCACGAAAATTGTCCAGCATCCCTTAACGCCTCGTATCCCTCAACAGAAGGCCGCAGCAAAACCAAAAGAACACAAATACCCAAATTTATGATCCGCCATGCAATTTTACACAGATTTGGCTGTGCTGAAAAAGAATCATGCTTATTTTTCTTATTTTTGCACAGTTTAACAGAACAATCAAGGATTGAAGAGAACAATGTGTACAAAGTCTGTCAAACCTTGTTGTTTCTGGCTGTGCATAGAACCTGCAACTCTGCAGATTTAACAAATTCCCTTTTCTTTAATGAAACATTAACACTTTTAGTGCAAATTGTGCAAAAATTTGTGACTCTTTGACAATATAATGCATGCAGCTTTGCAGGGTAGTAAAAAAATGGCTAATAATTTCTGAGACAGGTAAGCCTAGAGTAACGTGTAAAAAAAAAACCCTGACAGTTCTTTATACACTACCAGTCAAAAGTTTTTGCACAGTAACATTGTTAGTGTTTAAAAAAAATCTCTCTTCTGCTCACCAAACCTGTATTTATTTGTAAATGTTTTTCTAAAGTAATATTGTGAAATATTTTTACTATTTAAAATAACTGCTTTCTATTTGATTAGATTTTAAAATGTCATTTATTCCTGTGACCAAAGCTAAATTTTCAGCATCATTACTCCAGTCTTCATTGTCACATGATGTTCATTTAAGAAACATTTTTTATTATTATTATTATTATCAATATTTAAAACAGTTGAGTACATATATATATATATGTGTGTGTGTGTGTGTGTGTGTGTGTGTGTATGCGTGTATATATATATGTATATATATATATATATATATATATATATATAGCATTTTTTGATTAATAGAAAGATCCAAAGATCAGCATTTATTTGAAACAATAAGCTTGTGTTACATTATACACTACATTGTTCAAAACTTGTAGTCCGTATAATATTTTAAATATAGAAATTATAAAAATAAATACTTTTATTTAGCAAGGACGCTTTAAATTGATCAAAAGTTATGATAAAGATATTTATAAAGTTACAAAAGATTTCTATTTCAGATAAATGCTGATAAATCTTCTAAACTTTCTATTCATCAAAAAAGAAAAAAGCTAAAAAAAAAATCCACTCAGCAGTTTTCAACATAATAATAATAATAATAATAATAATAATAATAATAATAGTTTTTTGAGGAGCAAATTAGAATATTAGGATGACTTCTAAAGGTAATGGTGCTAAAAATTCAGCTTTGGAATCACAGGAATAAATTAAATTTTAAAATAGAAAATTTTAAAATAGAAAACTAAATATTAAATATTTCATACTGTTTTTGCTGTACTTTGGATCAAATAAATGCTGGCTTTGTGAACAGAAAAGACTTTTAATCCTACCTACAAAACATAAATCCTACTGTCCAAAAACTTTTGACTGTTAGTGTAACTACGGCCAATAAATATGGAAGCTTGTTTTCACCATGTTATATTTTTGTAAGAAGTGTGTTTGAGGGGAAAAAATATTTAGGGAAAAAAAGGAAAGAAATAGAGTTGTTGAATGATGCAGGCTCTGTGGAGTTTAGAGAGCTGTGGGCGACTGCCGCTCGTCTGTATCTCTGAACTCAAAGTGGCAGTTCGGTGCAAGCATGAAATATTTAACCTGTTAAGTGGAGCTCAACGGGATGTCTCTGATCCGAAATGAAGCCTAGAGAGACCTGCGAGATAACCGCACACACACGGCTCCATCTCTGCGATCTGCATTCACAATAAGGATCTAAAATTCATCATGATGGAAGAGTTTTCAGAGTTTAGGCCAAGTACGCCCTTTCTAAAAAAAGTGATGCTACTATGTTGTTTTGGACTATTGAGGATTCTTTGGAGGACACTGGAGTATCAAATTAAATTGCAATCTAACACTGGCAGTCAAAGAAGGAATAAATTACATTTTAGAGCATAATAAATAGAAAACTAAAAATAATATTTCACAATGTTACTATTTTTATTTAAAAAAAAGTTGAAAGATGAAGCAGAAGTCATAGAAGAAGGAAAAAAGTCTAAGAAGCAAAAGTCATAGATGAAGAATAAGTCGAAGCAGAAGTCAAAGAAAAAGTCGAAGAGGCAGAAGTCATAAAAGAAGACGAAGAAGCATAAGTCGAAGAAAAATGTGAAAAAGCAGAAGCCATAGAAGTCGAAAAAAGTTGAAGCAGAAGTCATAGAAGATGAAGAATAAGTCAAAGCAGAAGTCAAAGAAAAAGTCAAAAAGGCAGAAGTCATAAAAGAAGCTGAAGAAGCAGATTTGAAAAAAGTCGCAGAAGCAGACGTCAAAGAAAAAGTTGAAGCAGAAGTCAGAAGATGAAGAATAAGTCAAAGAAAAAATCGAAGAGGCAGAAGTCATAAAAGAAGTTGAAGAAGCAAAAGTCATAGAAGAAGTTGAAAAAAAGTTGAAGAAGCAGAAGTCATAGATGAAGAATAAGTCGAAGCAGAAGTCAGAGAAAAAGTCGAAGAGGCAGAAGTCAAAAAAGAAGTCGAAGAAGCATAAGTCGAAGAAAAATTTGAAGAAGCAGAAGTCATAGAAGATGAATAAGTCAAAGCAGAAGTCGAAGAAAAAGTCAAAAAGGCAGAAGTCATAAAAGAAGCTGAAGAAGCAGAAGTCAAAAGATGAAGAATAATTCAAAGAAAAAATCGAAGAGGCAGAAGTCATAAAAGAAGTCAAAGAAGCAGAAGTCGATGAAAAAGTCAAAGAAGCAGAAGTCGAAAAAAGTCAAAGAAGCAAAAGTCATAGAAGAAGTTGAAAAAAAATTGAAGAAGCGGAAGTCAGAAGATGAAGAATAAGTCAAAGCAGAAGTCAAGGAAAAAGTCGAAGAGGCAGAATTTATAAAAGAAGCTGAAGAAGCAGATTCGAAAAAAAGTCGAAGAAGCAGAAGTCAAAGAAAAAGTCTAAGAAGCAGAAGTCATAGAAGATGAAGAATAAGTCGAAGCAGAAGTCAAAGAAAAAATCGAAGAGATAGAAGTCATAAAAGAAGTCTAAGAATAAGTCGAAGAAGCAGAAGTTGAAGGAAAAAAGGCAAAGAACAAGAAGTCATAGAAGACGTCAAAGCATAAGTCAAAGAAGCAGAAGTCAAGAAAAAGTTGAAAAGGCAGAAGTCATAGAAGAAAAAGTTGAAGAATAAGATGAAGAAAGAGAAGTCAAAGAAAAAGTTGAAGAAGCAGAAATAGAAAATGTTGAAAATAAGTAGAAGCAGAAGTCAGAATTCGTCGAAGAATAAGTTAAAGAGGCAGAAGTCATAGAAAATTTAAAAATAAGTAGAAGAAGAAGAAGTCGAAGAAGAAGTTGAAGAAGCACAAGTCAAAGAAAAAGCTGAAAAGCAGGAAAGTGTTTTTAATCAAATAAATGCCGTCTATCCACCTTTTTCTTCATGGAAGAAAGGGTGGAGCCATTTTTACATTTTATGGGTCTAGCTTGTGGTCTCATCCGCGTCCAGTTAGTTTTAGCTCTACAAAACTGCCCGCTTTGCTGCTTAAAATTGCAAATTGGTGTGTCTTACGATATTATTTTAATGTATTATCTAAATTATGAGCACATTGGTTTGTAGTGCGAACAATTTAACTGTTTACTGCACGCTGTTATTCTTGGCTAATGAACCAGAAGTCTCACCCATAGGCTTACATCCACATTGAAGAAAAAGGTGGCTAACATAGCATTTGTACCTTGTGTAAGGCCAGCAACAAAAAACTTACAGAATGCTTCCTTTCTGTTTGTTCCTGTGCTGTACTTTCTGCTGTTAACCTAACTGTAAACCATAAACGGTGAGTCAGACATCAGCCTAAGGAGCTCCAAAGATCAAACATATCTGCCTGTAAAGGTGAAAGGTCACAGATTTTGGAGTTGCAAATGTTTTAGAGAGTCATCGACAGACTGATGGTAAACACTACAGTCACTAGCCTCTCTCTCTCTCTCTCTCTCTCTGCACATTCCTCTGGTGTTAGGTAAGAAGCTCTCTTGCCAACCCAAGTAAAATGATGTATTCAAATTTCCATGATTCAACTTCCTCATCCTGGTCATCGAGTCCATATACGGCTAATTTCCATTTCCCTGATGTAATCAGCACTCTGCTTGTTGTAATTGTTTCTTGGTGCGCTCAGATTCATATCACGCGAGTAAATAACTGCACTTCTGTAATAATTGTGGAACTTGTGGTGTTTTGATGTGTTTGTTTGAGTGATATGGACATTTATGTTGGTTGACTTGGGCAGAATACACTTAGAAACCATAGCAGTGGTGCATTTGTTATTATTTGATGTTGTTTAACTGGTTGTTTTTTATGTGTACTTTCTACACTTCCTAGAAGTCATCTTTTTATCTTAGTCATCACTTTGTGCAACCAAAATAGCCATGATTTACTTTTAGACTCTGACACTACTTGAAATCCAAATGGATCCCTATGTACTTTTGCTGTATGCCATCATTCAAATATTTGGGGTTGTTTTTTTTTTTTTTTAAATCTTAAATTAAGAAGGATTTTCTAGACAAGTAAAAATCATTGTCTTGTTTCCAGAAAAAACAAATTTAAATTAAGTGAATTTTTGCTTGAAACAAGCAAAATAGTCTGCCAAACTCACTTAATTTTGACTTTCTGAAAACAAGACAGTAATTTTTACTTTAAATCCTTCTTGATTTAAGATTAAAAATTTTTTTTTTTAGATATTTCGGCTGGAAACAAGAAAAGCATTTTTTGCAGTGTGATGATAAAATACTGATATGATGACCACAGCTCCTGAATAAGCTTACATTGATTTCCATACCACTGATTTTCACTACAAGGAGTGTAAATGCCCCGGATATCGAGTGAAATCCAGTGGCTGCAGCATTATGACAAGCGTCTGCATGTTTACATCCTGTCAGGATGGCATCTAGTGTTTCTTGTCTCTGCCATTTGTAAGCTCTTTCAGTTAGGGCTGTCCAACGATTAATCGCATCCAAAATAAGTTTATGTTTACATACTATATGTCTGTGTACTGTGTATATTTATTATATATATATATATATAAATACACACACATGCATGTATATATTAAGGAAAAATATTTTAGATTTATATCTAAAATATTTATACTAATTTATAATCTAAATTATATACAGGTGTAAATATATATATACATATAAATATTTTTTTTGTACATATATACATGTATGTGTGTGTATTTATATGTACATAATAAATATACAGAGTAAACATAAACTTTTATTTTGGATGTGATTAATTGCGATGAATCGTTTGACAGCCCTACTTTCAGTAGCTGTTGTCTCTTAAAAGCCTCAAAAGCATCAGGGCTGAAGTGGAGAGAACAAAGACGTAGGTCTTTAGGAAGTTTTATTTGTCCACAGGCATTTTCCTTTTCTGTTCTTATTGCTAGGAAAGCACTGAAGACTTAAATCGCTTCTCTTGTTGCCCTTTGACTGAAAATTACAGCCAAAAGCTGTATTTTCCAAGTTGTGTTGCAGTAAAGATAGCAACAGTTAGTGGCAGTAGCTCACTGAGTGCAGCCATTTCACATCTTTGAAATAATGGCACCCTTCTCCCTGGGCTATATATATATATATATATATATATATATATATATATATATATATAAATAATTATGTGCATTTTTCTAAATAACATAAGTCATTTATGGGTTTTCTACTACATATTTTAGTAAGAGACATAATTTACATTACATTAAGCCATACAAGTCTTAATACCCAGGGTTCCCTTTAAAAATGCATAGCAACACCTTGACAACCACCCACACCGTAGAACAAAAATAGAGAATGCTAAGAAAGCTTTTGCATTTGCATAGAACCACAGAACAGCCTAGCAACTGCATAGCAACATGCTAAAATACTCAAAGCAGCTTGGCAACCGCACAGTAACACCCTGACAACCACTCACACCCTAGAAACTCCACAGTTAACAAACAAAAAGAGGGAACGCTGAAAATACCTTTGCATTTAAATAGAAACCACCCAGAGCAGCCTAGCAACTGATTAACAACATGCTAAAACACTCAAAACAGCTTGGTAACCGCATAGCAACACTCTGCCAACCATTGACACCCTAAAAACTCCACAGGAAGCAACCAAAAAGAGGGAATGCTAAACAATTTTTGTATAGAAAACACCTAGGATCCACCCAGAACAACCCAGCAAATGCATAGCACCATGTTAAACACTCAAAACAGCTTGACAACTGCATAGCAACACCTTGACAACCACTGACACCCAAGAAACTTTACAGCAGGCAAGCAAAAAAGAGAAAGCCTTTGCATTTGCATTCAAACCACATGGAAACCACATCGGGCAGCCTAGCAACTGCTTAGCAACATGTTAAAACATAAAAAAGTATCTTTTGGTCACCAAAGCTGTCAATTTGAGCAACCTTTTGGCACTAAGTTAACCTTTTTATGCAAGTGAGCCGGAATGGGAAGCAGCAACATCTACTAACACAAAACAGTACAGAGGTTTGATAATATCCAGCAGTTTGATCAGTGTCAGTTCAAGTAAATATACATGGTACATGTCAAAAGATCAAGGAAAAACATTCTTTTCATTATATGACCATGAATTCACTTGACTATTGCTTTTTTTCTTATATTTAATTTTTGTTCTGAGCTTTAAATCACATGTGTTTTTGTCACAGTAGACTGTAGAACCTCTCCATCAACAAACCACACAGAATCACTGTTTTTGCTGTTGATTGGGAGGATCAGTCCGATCTCAAGTTGCTACTTGTCTGGTGTGATGTCCTTCATCTAAGTCCTACCTCCTGTGTCTGTACAAACAGGAAACCCAGTGCGACACGATTACATCAAACTTACTCAAAGTTCTCCCAACTCTCTGGAGAAGCGTGTTCAGATTTATGAGCTGCGTAACTGTTTGCACACACATACACACCAAGCTTCAGTAACCCCCGCTCTCCTCTTTTTCTCACTCCCTCTTTCTTTCCTCAATTCACTGGAAGTTCTTTCATATTTAATGAGATTAGTTCCACCCACTGCCTGTGCTGCAGCGTTCCTGCATCTGAGAGAGACACAAAGAGATGGACAGAGAAAACACAGACCACATGATGAAAGAGAGAAAGAGAAAGTTTTATTCTCATGAGTCAGTCATTAGTGTATGACGGCCAAACCTGACCCCAAATCAGATCTCCTGCCCCTTTCTGCTGCTTCAGACCCATAGATGGTGCTATTTCAGAGCTGAGGTTGTGTATGTGTTTGTGCGTGTGTGGACTTTCTATGAACCCAGCAAGAAATTTGATGAAAAAATTATTGTATTAGTGGTGGCAATTACAATAATACTAGTAATATTACAAATATTACTAGTATTATTGTTTAAAGTCTTAGTTATTTGAACAAACCTCTACAGCAAAATGTCAAATATATACATTCACAGCATCTTAGCAAATGTGAAGCAAGGCCCTGGCAATGCTTATCAGTGCACTAAAACATTTATAGCACCTTAGCAACTGCATTGAAACATTTTAAAACACTCAAGAGTACTCTAGAAACTACCTAGCAACGACCCTCTACCAAAACAGAACGCTGCTGTAACTGCATAGCAACATGTTAAAAACACTCAGAACACATCAACAAGTATATAGCAACCCCTTGGTAACCCAGCAGCAAACAAACAGAGAATACTACAACACTTTTTAATTTGCAAAGCAACCACCTAGCAATGCCATAGAAATCACGCAGAACAGTCTCGCAACTGCATAGTAATACTAAAACACACAAAAAACGGTTTGGCACCCGCTTAGCAACACCCTGACAACCACTCACACCCTAGAAGCTTCACAGTAAGCAAACGAATAGAGAGAACACTGAGAAAACCTTTGCATTTAAATAGAAACCACCCAGAGCAGCCTAGCAACTGCTTAGCAACATACTAAAACACTCAAAACAGCTTGGAAACTGCATAGCAACACTCTGCCAACCATTGACACCCTAGAAACTTCACAGGAAGCAACCAAAAAGAGGGAATGCAGATTTTTTTGTTGTATAGAAACCACCTGGGAACCACCCACAACAACCTAGCACTACATAGCAACATGTTAAAAGACTCACAACAGCTTGGCAACAGCTTAGCAACACCCTGACAACCATTGACACCCTAGAAACTTCACAGGAAGCAACCAAAAAGAGAGAATGCTAAGGAAATCCTTTGCATGTGCATAGAAACCACTCAGAACAACCTAGCAACTGCATAGCAACATGCTAAAACACTTACAACAGCTTGGCAACCGCTTAGCAACACCCTGACAACCACTCACACCCTAGAAACTTCACAGTAAACAAACAAAAAGAGGGAATGCTGAGAAACTACCTAGAAAAATCCAGAACAGCCTATAAACGCCCTATAAACACACTAGCAACAAGGTACGTCCCGATTTGTGTGCTTATGCACTATTTTATGCCATTTTGTAGTATAAATAGTGTGAGCAGTGCGTTCACACTAAAACTTTCAAAAATAAAAACTTAAATAACGAAGTGTGGAATGTTGGAAACTCCTGCAGCTTTAATAAGGTAGTGAAGGGGGCAGGGCTTTCAGTCTCCAATTTCAAATGACAAAATATGCTTATAAAATAAATAGACTACACAGTTACAGTGCATGATTTGGGACACAACTATTAAGTTTTGCACAGACAAACACAACACAGACAAACCTTTTTTTTTACTTTTTTTTTTGGTACCGATATTCTTGATTTGTTTATAATTAAAGCTCATTCTTCTTGCTTTCATCATTCTTGCTGATCAAAACCTTCTGCATGAGTTTATTTTCAACAGATGGGATTTCATTTTGATAAGCGATTGAGTTGCATCAGATATTGCAGAAATTATATAGTTTCATTGTGTTTTTGTTGCAATTTTACACACACTGAATAGTTTGGAAACTTAGACCAGGGGGTTATCTAAACATGCCGAGAGCGGAGGAGAGATTTTCAGGTGGGCCTGTGGTTTATCACTGACAGCTCATAGACGTAATCCAGATGACAGCGGGAAGAGCGCAAGAGAGACAGAGAGATATAAACAGAGATGGCATGTGTTATGGTTTCACATCTCTGATTGATGATCTTTAGCACAAGGTTGGCGCTTGCAAACGACCCCTTGTGTCGATCCGGAGAGCAGGAAGTTTTAATGTCTCCTGAAGTCCAGTCCAACTATTCCTAATGAAAGAGTCAGGTGATATAACCTCACATTAGCACATTAATGAAGAGAGAAAGTGAGTATTTCCATTTTTCTGCCCTGTTAGAGTTTATAAATGTTAGCGGGCAGTTTGCGATTGGAAGAGGACGTCCTACACAGAGATATCTTATCTTAGAGAGACTCTTCAAAGCTCCAAAAGGAAACGCACAGCCTGAGAAACAGAGACTGTAATCTGAGGATGTTAGCAGTGCTGTAAGCTTGTATTTATAAAAGGGAAAGATAAAACAGTTTTTCCAGAAATCAAGCTTAAACTAACTTGATCAAAATCCCGCCCTTCCAATGCCAGGAACCATGTAGTCATAGATTCACTTTTGTGCCTTGCTCAAGGGTCTCACTGCAGTCGTGGTGTTATATGTGGAAGAGAGTGGTGTGCATTCAGTCCCCTCATTTACAATTCCTGCTGGTACCAAGACTCAAACCCTTGACCTTTGGTTTACAAGACTGACACTCTAACCTGGCATTGGAAGGGAGGTTTAAGGAGCAGTGACTGCTCCTTAAACCTCACTCTCCTGATCTCAAGTGGTACCCTAGTAGCTGCAGTCTTTAGCATCCCTGTTATTGCACCCGCCCCCCACACCTGTGACCAAGGTTCACGTCCCATTAAGAACGAGAACAAGGCGGGGCGGTTAGGACCGGAGGGCTCCCATTGGTGCCGTGACCCAGATGGAAGTAAGGTTTAAGGGGGCGAAAGTAGCAGAGGCTAGAGCTGTGCAGGTAAACCTTACTCCCCTGATCTCAAGATATGCGCTAGAGGCTTTGGTCTTTAGCGTCCTTGTTAGTGCACCCACCTCCCATGCGGGTGACCCGGGTTCGAGACCCACTCGGAACTAGAACGAGGTGGGGCAGTTCGGATGAGAGGGGTTATATTGGTGCCGTGACCCTGATAGCAGTGAGGTTTTAGGGGCTGAGTGTAATGGAGGCCAGCTGGTAAAAGCTGTGCAGGTAAACCTCACTTTCCTGAACTCAAGAGGCAGGCTAGTGGCTGCAGTCTTTAGCATCCTTGTTAGTGCACCCGCCTCCCATATGGGTGAAATGGGTTTGAGTCCCACTCAGAACTAGAACGAGGTGGGGCAGTTTGGATGAGAAGGGTTATATTGGTGCCGTGACCCTGATAGCAGTGAGGTTTTAGGGGGTGAGTATAATGGAGCCAGCTGGTAAAAGCTGTGTAGGTAAACCTCACTCTCCTGAACTCAAGAGGCGGATTAGTGGCTGCAGTCTTTAGCATCCTTGCTAGTGCATCCACCTCCCACCTCTGTGACTGGGTTCAAGTCCCACTTGGAACAAGAACGAGGGAGGGCCTTTAGACCCAGAAGGGGTTATGTTGGTGATGTGACTCAGATAGGAGTGAGGTTTAGGAGCGTTAGTGAGATCACTCCCCTGATCTCAAGAGGTGCACTAGTGCATCCTTGTTAGCCCCTGCTACCCATGCCAGCAACAGAGGTTTGAGTCCCACTTGGAATAAGAACTAGTTTGGGCGGTTAAGACCGGAGGGGTTACAGAGACCAGCTGGTAAGAGCTGTGCAGGTAAACCCCCTGATCTCAAGAGGCACGTTAGTGACTGCAGTCTTTAGCATCCTTGTAAGTGAGCCCACCTCCATGTGTGTGTGACCCTGGTTAAAGTCCTATTCGAAACAGTAAAGAGGCGGGGTTACATTGGTGCCATGACCCAGATGGGAGTGAGGTTTAGGAGGGTGAGAGTAGCAGAGGCTAGCTTAAAGAGCTGTGCAGGTAAACCTCACTCCCCTGATCTCAGGAGGTACGCAGTGGCAGTCTTTAGCATCCTTGTTAGTGCCCTGCTACCCATGTCAGCGACCCGGGTTCGAGTCCCTCTCAGAACAAGAACCAGAGGGGTTACACTTGCAACACCCTAGCAACTGCTTAGCAAATTAACAAAATAAACAGTTAGAATGTCTTTCCAAACTTTCCAAATCACCCAGAACAGTCTATCCACTGCAAACTTCCACAAATCCAGTTTCTTCATCAGAAGTGCTTGTTGCAGCAGTCCTGGGAACTTGTAAACACGACTTTGCTTCCTGTGACTCAGTGATGTTGTGTAGAAGCCAGCTAATCTGATTGAAGCTAGTGCTTTGAAACAGCTTTATGCTGTTTTGAGAAAGCTCTTGATGTTTTTTTATGCCTGTATGTGGCTTTTCGAACCCTAGGAGGAGATGATGTGATCATGTCTCATAGATGTAAAGAAAAGGTTAAAGGCCATTAGTTCTGCTCTCCATCTCACTTCTAGATCAACAAGGGTTAAACCTGGATTGATGGCGAACCTTTTAGAGGCAGGTAACTCAGAACATAACCTTGAGAATAAAGCGGAATACAGAAGTGTGGTCAAGGATATTTTGTTTACTTCCTACTGCAAACTCTTTCATGCATTGGAAATCCCCTGAAAACACTGATAAGATTGGAGACCAGAAGACATCTGGAATATTCAAAATTCACAGATTCATGGACACACATCCAGCAACTACTTCTTCATTGTACACATGTAATCCACACTGTCTGGAACATTTGAACTGGTGGAAAGTCAGTGTCTGAACCTAAATATATCCTGCGATGTTGTTTGAGGGTGATGGGATTCCCACGCTTTGTGTGTGTGTGTGTGTGTGTGTGTGTGTGTGTGGATCAGTTCACTGTAAATGGGGATAACGGGTCACAGAGGAAGGCCAGAATATTTGTGGGTGGAACCCCAGCAGCGTCTCCTGTCCCGGCTTTGTGGGCTCAACCTCACTGGGGACTCATGGAGGTCGTGGAGCTGTCAGTCATGTGGTCATGTGTTCATGGGAAAGCTGGAGTTGGAGCAGAGATGAATCTGAAATCAGTTACAGTAGAAAACTGACCTCAGAACAGGGCTTCTGCTCAGAGACATGTAGAGACTACATTTAGCACTGCTTTGGTAATTCAAATTCAAACTTTACACTGCATTTTTATATATTTTTTAAAGTTCAGTTTAGTTTAACACTGCTTTGGCAATACAAATGTACATTTTACACTGCAATGTTGTCTAGTTTAGTTTGGCAATGCTTTGGCAATACAGGTTTACACTTTGCACTGCACTGTTGTGTAGTTTAGTTTAGTACTGCTTTGGCAATACAAATTCAAATTTTACACTGCACTGTTGACTAGTTTAGTTAAGTTTAACACTGCTTTATGATACAAAGTCAAATTTTATACTTCACTTTTCAGTTTTGTTTAGCACTATTTTTTGGCAGTAAAAATAAAATTTTTACACTGCACTGTTTAGATTAGTTGTTTAACTTAGCTTAGCTTAGCTGAGTTTAGTTTAGTTTAACACTGCTTTTGGCAATACTAATTCAAATTTTACACTGCACTTTTTAAAATATTTTTTTAGTTTAGTTTAACACTGCTTTTGTGATACAAAGTCAAATTTTATACTGCACTGTTTAGTTTTGTTTAGCACTATTTTTTGGCAATAAAAAAATGAAAAATGTACACTGCACTGTTTAGTTTAGCACTGCTTTAACAATACAAATTTACACTGCACTGTTGTTTAATTTCGTTTAGCATTGCTTTGGGAATCCAAATTCAAATTTCCAACTGCACTGTTGTTTAGTTTACTTGTTTAGCTTAGTTTAGTTTAGTTTAGAACTGCTTTGGCAATACAAATTCAAATTCCACACTGCACTTTAGTTACATTTAGTTTAGTTTAGCACTGCTTTAGCAACACAAACTCAAACTTCTCACTGCACTGTTGTTTAGCTTAGTTTAGTTTGGTTTAATTTACAAATACAAATTCATATTTTACACTGCACTGTTTAGTTTAGTTTAGTTTTGCAATTTTTTGAGAATTTTACACAAACTGTTGGTTTGTTTGGTTTCAGTGATTATGCACTGCTTTGACACTGTTTTGGTTACACCAATAAAACGTTCTAAATCGAGTTATAATTTTACAGTGAACTGCTATTTTGTTTTGTTTGACACTGAATAGAAAGAGAAAGAAAGAGGAAGGAGAAAGAATGGAATTTCCCATGTTTTCCTTTTTTCTTTTCCACAAACTTCTCAGAGAACTAAATTTAGGAGCACTGGAGATGCTCTTAGTGACACTGTGAAGAAGAAGGTCAGAGTCCTGCTATTTTTGTTCTCTAGAGACCCCCTCAGCTCCCTCCATATTTCTCCCCTGCTGTGAAAGTCCCGTTAATCGTTTTCTCTGTGTGTTTGTTGGGAACATGTTGCCCTTGACCCCTGGTTGCAGAGACAGAGCCCTCAGTCTCTCCGTCTGACGTCATGTGGGAGCTACCGCTCGAACAAACTCCCTCTCTCTCCACCAGGTGTGTTCATGATCAATCGTTGCCCTGTTCATCCCTCAGTTTTTTCATTCCGCTGTTCATGTGACCTCTTTGTTCTACACATGCACACGGACAGACTTTAAGCTACAGTATTTCTCTCTTTCTGCTCTGGTCTGTGGCCAAGTCCCTCGTTCCTTCCAGTGGATTGTCCTCCTCCACAGAGCGAGGGAGGGTCGGCCGAGGGAGGCAGGAAAAAGAGAGAGAAAGGAGAGCCCAACAGAATGTAAACACCTCGTGTCGAGGACAGGCTGTTCTTTTGTTTGGCATCTCGAAAGAAGTGATTTATAAAGCTTAAGACGTAGAAAGACTTTTTTTCTGACTTTAGAGCAGCACCAGATCTCTCTGAGCTCATGTGATCGATCAGAAAACCGCATCGCTGTGTTATTCTTTCACCACAGACTCTCACTGTAATAAACACAAGCTGCATTTCCTGTATTGTTAACTGGCAGGAGCATTGTGTTTGGCTACCTTAAAACTTAGTGAGGTGACCCTCGGTTATATGTTTTGCTGTGCGCCTATTACGAAAATTATGGTAATTTTCTGAAGGCACAGAAAAACAGAACTTTTTGATTTTTTTTTAACCTGTAAACACATGCTGTTATGATTTTCTGTCCTTTACCAAATGCATTTTGTTTGGAGATGGGGTTTTAAAAAATAAAATGAAAAAGTATTTATTTCAAGTCAAAAGTGCAAGATCCTGCACTTAATGCTCTTTGAATTATGCAATCAAAGTAAAAACAGTGGTATGATGTAAAACTATTGATTTATAGTCATGATTAAAAGTATTAAAAGTGATTTTTTTTTTTTTTTTTGCTAAATATAAAGATAGTATACAAATATATTCAATTGAGGTCAAAAGTTTATATACACCAGGCAGAAGCTACAAAATGTCAATTATTTGACCCAAATGGGAGAGATCATACAAAATGCATGTTATTTTTTATTTATTTTTTATTATTCTGACCTGAATAAGGTATTTCAAATAAAAGACATATACATTTGTGACCCTGGACCACAAAACCAGTCATAAGTCAATAGCCAAAAATACACTGTATGGGTCAAAATTATAGTTTTCTTTTATGCCAAAAATCATTAGGACATTAAGTCAAGATCATGTTCCATGAATATATTTTGTAAATTTCCTACAGTAAATATATCAAAACTTAATTTTTGATTAGTAATATGAATTGCTAAGAACTTAATTTGGACTTAGTTTTAAAAGCGATTTTCTCAATATTTTTATTTTTTTGCACCTTCAGATTGCATATTTTCAAATAGTTGTATTTTGGCCAAATATTGTCCTATCATAACAAACCATACATCAATGGAAAGCTTATTTATTCAACTTCCAGATGATGTATAAATATTTTTACAATTTGACACTTATGACTGGTTTTGTGGTCCAGGGTCACATATAGTCCACAAGAGAAAATAATAGTTGAATTTATAAAAATTACCTTGTTGAAAAGTTTGCATACACTATTCTTAATACTGTGTTGTTACCTGAACGATCACAGCTGTTTTTTTTCTGTTTGTTTATTGATAGTTGTTCGTAAGTCCCTTGTTTGTCCTGAACAGTTAAACTGTCCGCTGTTCTTCACAAAAATCCTTCAGGCCCCACAAATTCTTTGGTTTTTCAGCATTTTTGTGTATTTGAACCCTTTCCAACAATGACTGTATGATTTTGAGATCCATCTTTTCACACTGAGGACAACTGAGGGACTCATATGCAACTATTACAGAAGGTTCAAACGCTCACTGATGCTCCAGAATGGGAAACAATGCAATAAAAACTTTTGAACAGAACTGGCCCACTTTAGTTTACAACTGACTACAGCTATTACAATAATGTCATTAAAATTTCAGTAGGCTATATAAGTCTGCAATAGTGCACTGTTCTCTACAGCTGTGTGTTTTTCTACAGCCTTTCTCTTATTCATTTCTTAATCTATTATTTTTTGCTTGGATATATTCAACAAAATATGTGTACTGTATGCCATAATGTATGTCTGCATGCAGTTAAAAAGTTACCAGAGAAAATCACATTTTCTTAACAACTGAACGTCTATGAAACATATTTTTATAATATTTTGATAGTAATAATATTTTGCTAAAAACTTTGATTTTTGAACTAAAATAGGCTATTATTGCAACCATATAGAAAATGCATATTTTTCATTTAAAGAAAACCTGAGTGTGGGCTGCGTCTGGTGCTTGGATATCTACTTCAATATAATGAGGTCTAAGTTTAAGAATGCTTGAATTTATTTATTTATTTTAATGAAGATTGAATGTTTTGCTCTCTTGCTAAATGTTGAGGTCATGATCAAGTTGCGTTCGCCCAAACTGATTTGCCAAAATCAAAACACGGACGATGAAGGGAATTGCTGTTAACGCGTCCCGCTCGCTGTGAAGCGCAGCCGGAAGAGGATTCCGCTTGGTCTTAAAGCCATCCTCAAATTGCTACGTTCACAAATAACTCAATAATTTGCGCAAAAAGAATGAATAATTATCAACTGATAATCTGTTATTCATATGAGTTGGTGGTCATATGGCATTTGCCTGTGAATACTGCACAAACTGTGTTACGGCTTTCATACGGGATGCTTCTTTGATGCTTTAAATAGGGGCATCCATATTTCAACCCCAGTGGCATGACAGTGGTGGCCAAAATAACAGACCGGACCACCGGGAATTCTCCCGGAGCTCCAGATTAGCCAATCTGGGCCTGATTATACAGGATTTCCGGGAGACGCACATGTCGTGTTCTTTAACTTTCTACCTGGAAACAAAAAGGCTGTGTCCCCTCACGAAAGAAGAAAGTTGTCGTGTTTAAAACTGTGACGACGAGTGCCTATTATGATCAACTAAGTACTGAATTTTCAAAAGAAAGTGAAAAATGTAAAGTTCACCACATAGAATCTTTAAAATATGTCAGAATTTCACACACCGGTCTGTTATTGTGCCAACATTTCCACGCCCCTAAACATGACGCGGCCAAAAAAAATGAAACGTGATTGGTTGCTTTACCTGTCAGTCATATGACCTAATAGGTGAGCATTTGCCATTCAAAGCTCCCAAAGTTCCCAGACCTTCTGCCTACATTTACCCTGATCTTCAAATTTAAAAAGTTTTCACCCCCTGACTCTTAATGTTTCCTTCTGAAGGAGTGTGAAAAGATGGATCTCAAAATCATACATTTTTCTGAAAAACAGTGGGCAGTTTAACTGTTCAGGACAAACAAGGGACTCATTAACAGCTAACACTAAACAGAAAAAAAACAGCTGTGGATCATTCAGGTAGCAACACAGTATTAAGAATCAAGTGTATGTAAACTTTTGAACAGGGTCATTTGTATACATTCAACGCTTATGTGAAATATCTTATTCAGGTCAGTGCTAAATAATAAACAACATGGATTTTGTATGATTCCACTTATTTTGATGAAATAATTAACATTTTGGACATTCTGCATGGTGCATGTAAACTCTTGACCTCAAATGTAAATATTTTGATGTTGTAGAAAGACGGACCTGATTACATCAGTTTTGTTTTTTTTTGCTGTAACTTTTTTAAATTAATATACATAGAAAATCTGATTCCTGTTTTCCTGTCTAGGTACCTGTGATTTTAGTGCGTAGCTTTGTAACCATGACGTGGTTTGAGATGATCTCTACCGATTATTTAGCTCTCCATTTGGTAACACCCTGCAAACCCTGATAAGATTTAAAGACCAGAACACGACCGTGACGTGAACAGATCCACAAGCTAATCTCAGAATTGCTGGAGTAATTTTGTGTCATTACTGGCATTATGTTGTCTCGAGCGTTATCAAACACAAACCCGGGAAGTGAGGCCCACGATCTTTCCTGTTCGGAGAGATTTTCAAAGTGTTTCTGTTTGTTGGAAATGAGGGCGGCAACAGCGCAGAGGACAGAGGGGGCGCAGAGAGAGCGTTTTAGCACTGCGATGAGGCTAACGCGATCGGACGGCTTCACTGAGGTGAGAGAGAAAGAAGGAGGGAAGAGAAAAGAGACATGCGGGGGATGTCGAGGGACCTCTGGGACGCTCTCTCTGCTTTTAGGTGAAACCGCGGCTCCACTTGTACCTGCAGCACCTCCTCTCTGAGGAAAAGAGAAAGAGAGAATGCCAAAATGCTGAAAATAACAATGCAAAGACGTGTTTTAAAGCAAAATGTATGCTCAAATGGCTGGAGAACCCTGCTGTAGAGATCATGAATGTCCATGTTGGTCAACACTGATTTGTGTGAATTAGGGCTGGCTGACCTTGTAAAACAACATAGTCTTTCTTGTGAAGTTGTCTGACAAAAGTATATTGCTGGTTAAGAACAGAAAATAATAATTTATGCTGGTTACCTAATTAAGAATTACGAGAATTATTATTTTTTTTAAATTTAATCTGCTTAGACTTATTTATTCGGTTTAGGGCTGTCAAACGATTAATTGCATCCAAAATAAAAGTTTGTGCGAGTACTGTGTTTATTTACAGTGTATATAAATATAAATACATACACATGCATGTATATATTTAAAATATATAATATATAATTAATATATATATATATATATATATATATATATATATAATTATTTAAATTTAAAATTATATATACATAAAATATTTTTATATATAATATTTTTCTTAAATATATACATGCAAGTATGTGTATTTATATATACATAATAAAAATACATATATATAAGTTATTACTTTACCTTTATTTTATTCCATGCGATTGTATTTAGTTGTACTAAAATGTTTATATAAATATTATAAATATCAAATATTTCAAATATAATAGAAGTATTAATTTAATAAATCAATAAATATTTATTTAAACCAATAAAAAACAGCAACTTTTAGAAATAGTGGTTTTATCAAAAAAAAAAAAAAATGCTTTAAATGACTTCAAAATATGTTTATTATAGGTCAAATTAATTGCAGTGGTAGATTTTAAGAAAGTGAATATTATGAAATAATATTAAACAATAAATTCTGTGTTTTCATGGAATGATTTTTAAAGAAAACAGCACTTTTGGAAATATTATTTGTATTTCAAAAATAAATAATGCTTTAAATGGCTTAAAAATAACATGTTTATTATGGGAAAAAATAATGATTGATTGCAGTAGCAGTTTTTATAACAGTGAATATTATGATATATTCAACAATAAATTCCTGTTTTCATAAAATTATTTATAATAAAAACAGCAACTTTTGGAAAAATTGGTTTTATTTAAAAAATAAATAATACTTTAAATGACTTTTAAAAAATAATGTTTATTATGGAATATTATTAAACAATAAATTCTGTGTTTTCATGGAGTGATTTCTTATTAACAGCAACTTTTAAAAATATTAGTATTGTTTCAAATATATATTTTTTTAAAATGACTTTTAAATAATAAATAGTTTTAAATAATATGTTTATTATGGGGGAAATACAATTTAGTCGCAGTAGTAGTTTTTATAAAAGTGAATATTATAAAATATAATTAAACAATACACTGCAGCAGTGTTTTTCAGCAGTGAAACTAGAAATTTTGGTGACCTACAGTACTGAGTGCAGAGAAACACAACTGAACCCTTCAACGCAGGCTTTCTCTTCATCGTGAAGCAGCGAAGAGCTGTCACTTTCAGGTAGCAGAGGCTAGAAGATGTCAGAGGTGTGACATCAAGTCCAGACACCCGTGGCCTCATGGGAGTCTGGCTGCGGTGAATTGCCTGGAAGAGAGAAAGAGAGGTGTGATACACAGCCAGATCAATCAAAACAAGATTGCTCAAAAAATACATAGATATATAATATATTGGTACTCATTTATTCAGTGGATTTGGATGCACAGCCATAGCTAAACATATCGGCACCCTTGCAATTCTGTCAGAAAATGCAACACTTGTCTTAGAAAATTGTTCCAGTAGCTAATGTTTTGGTATTCACATGCTTATTGTTTTTGTTTGCACTGGAACAACACAAAAAAACAGAAGAACATTCAAACTTGATAGAATTTCACACAGAAGTCAAAAAATGGACTGGACAAAATTACTGGCACCTTGTCAAAACTGTAAGAAATAATTGCTTTTCAAGCATGTGATGCTCCTGTAATTTGTATTTAGACACACCTGTGGCAAGTAACAGGTGTGGGCGGTATATAATTCACACTTGCAACCAGTTAAAAGTTGACTTTGTGTTGTGTTTGACACTGAGCATGGAGAAAAAAAAAGAAGAAAGAGTTGTCTGTGGATTTGAGAGAAAAAATTCTACGAGTCCATCTCCGGAGATCTTAATGTTCCTGTGTCCACTGTGTGCAATATCATCAAGAGGTTTACAGCTCCATGGCACTGTAGCTAACCTCTCTGGACGTGGATGAAAGAAAAATTACAACAAAGGATTGTTCGATTGGTGGATAAAGAACAAAGATCAACTTCCGAACAAATTCAAGCTGATTGAAATTAGCTTGCACTATCTGTCACCATCTGAATGAAAAGGGACGCTATGGTAGGACACCACTGCTGACCCAAAGGCATAAAAAAAGCAAGACTGGAGTTTTCCAAAACTTATGTGACAAATTCAAAATCCTTCTGGGAAAACATACCGTGGACAGATGAGACAAATATAGAGCTTTTTGGTAAAGGACATCATGACACCGTTTACAGAAAAGGAAATGAGGCACTCAAAGAAGAGAACACAGTCCCTACAGTCAAACATGGTGGAGGTTCAAAGATGTTTTGGGGTTGCTTTGCTGCATCTGGCACTGGATGCCTTGACTGCGTGAATGGTATCATGAAATCTGATGATTACCAAAGAATTCTGGGGCGCAACGTAGTGGCCAATGTCAAAAAGCTGCGTCTCCACCAGAGGTCTTCCAGCAGGACGATGACCCGAAACACACATTTGAAAAGCAAGAAATGGTAACAAACAAAGCGCTGGAGAGTTCTGAAATGGCTAGCAATGAGTCCAGGTCTGAATCCCATAGAACACCTGTGGAGAGATCTCAAAACATCCTTCAAATCTGAATGACCTGGAGCAGATTGCAAAAGAATAATGGTCCAAAATTCCAGTGAAGAAACTCATTCATGGTTACAGGAAGTGATTGATTTCAGTTATTTTTTCCAAAGGGAGTGGTACTAAATATTAAGTTAAGGGTGCCAATAATTTTGTCCAGTGCATTTTTTGGGTTCTGTGTGGAATTATATCAGATTTGACTTTTCTGGGTTTTTTTTTTGTTTTGTTCCAATGCAAACAAAAAAATAAACACATGAGTGCCAAAACATTAGCAACTGCAACAATTTTCTGAGAGAAGGGTTACATTTTCTGACAGAATTGCAAGGGTGCCAATATTTTTGCCCATGACTGTATACTGATGTGCACTGATAAATGTAATATTTTGCAGATCACAAGATGAATAGTGAATTGGTTGAGACATATGGTGTACTCTGTCAATAGGAAAATCCATAAATTGTCTTTCCTTCTTCTCCGAACAATAGAGTTGTCCTGCCTTTATGCTCAGGTGTATAATTCCTCAGCCTTCCTTCAGTATGTTGACCTCACTTCCTGTCTTTCTTCTCTTCACACTTCCTGTTCCACAATAGGTTCATTTTTTTTCCACAAGCTGCGTCTTAAATCTAATGTTAGGATTGTTTCCATTGGGGGCCCCATGCATGAATTACCAGCGGCCTTGAGTTAAGACCAGCTTTGACTAAACTAGCCATGCCAGCTTCACCGTAGGCCACAAGCGAGCAGAAACTTTTTCTTTCCGAAGCCACAGCGCTGTGAATGATTTAGCGTCCCTGCGGCAGTGCTGCTGGGAACAGCAGGGCTACACCGGTGCGGGCTTTAGCGCTCATCATTTATGGAAGTTCAGGGGGAAGGCAGGCTTGTTTTAACCCAGCTAGAGCTTCTCGGAGCTGGAGAGCATGAATAAGGCATGTTCAGCCTCCGCTCTGTCGGTACGGTAGGACTCGGACGACGTGATGGAGTCCAGGGGGGAACAGGAGGGGTCGGTCGCAAGAAAACACACACGGGGCTAGACAGGAGGCATGTTGTGACTGGGAACAATGAGGTTTATTTAGTATGACAGCAGCAGCAGGAGACGCAACGAACACGAGAGCTTCAAGCAGGTGTGTGTCCGGCTGTCTTCAGATCAGTGGACGGCTGATTTTCTTTTTTTTGCGATATATTTTGAAATTTTACTTCATAAGGAAAGTGTTCTTAGAGGGATACTTCACCCTAAAATGAAAATTCTGTCATCAAATACTCACACTCATGTTGTTCCAAACCCCTAAGACCTTCGTTCATCTTTGGAACACAAATTAAGATACTTTGGATGAAATCCGAGAGCTTTCTGACCATGCAAACACAGCGACGCAACGTTCAAGGCCCAGAAAGGTAGTAAGGACATAGATAAAATTGCTGTCTATGGAGGATCAAAAAGCTCTTGTATTTCATCAATGTCTTAATTTGTGTTTATTACATTATTACATTTATTACATCTTACATTATTAGAACTTCAAGCATAGCACTTGAAACCCTTTTGTAAATTGCCACTGATTCCCTGGAGAGTGAATATCAATAATAATTATCAAAAAAAGTTGAACTTTCGACTCTGTCACGAAGGGACACCTCTACTTAAACAGCTATAACTTTTGAACAGAATGAGATATCTTTGACAAAATCACATTGTGTATGTAAGAGCTGAATCTGAGGTCACAAGAAAAAAGTCACAGAGCTTGGCCACTTGGTGGCGCTATAAGTGGGAAAAAAACATAATAATGGACATAACTACACTGTTTGTCGTATCGACGTGGAAATCGGTGTGCACAGTCTTGGTCCAAAGCACCACAATCATCTATAAGGAGATTTGCATATATCAAAAAACATGGCCGCCATAGGCATATGAATTTTGAGCACCTATTAGATAAGGTTAACAGAGGCCGATCAGAACAAAACTGGGTGGGCCTGTTTGACTCATGGCCCTAAAGGTCTGTGAGAATTTTGAAAGAAATCGGCACCTGAGTGGCAATATTGCATCTGCAAGAGTGTAAACGATTGTATATTGTGTGGGAACTACAACAAACGGCTCAATGCTGCCTATTAGAATATGTTAAAATAAACCCTGCCTACTGTTATTCGAATGGTTGCAATGCAGCACAGAGAGCTGCTTTTGGGACGCTTCAACGAGCCGCAGCGTTTCAAGCATTGATGACGGTGATCGCGGTCTCCTCCGGTGGCCGCGTCAGAGCCGCACGCCGCAGACATGTGCAGTATATGCCAAGGCGAGGCTGATATAAACACAAGCATTGACTACAGTAGCCGCGAACGGATCTGGTGGCCACATCAGAGCGCCACAGACGTGTGTAGTGTGTGGTCAGAGATTTATTCATTATACAGTGTAGATAGCTTCACTTATAACACAAGTGCTTTTTAAAAATGCATATACTTGCACTAGACTAGGCTAGGCTAATCACTGATGTTATTTGATAATGTTAATGTTGTTTGCTCTTTTTCTGTAGCTGCTTTTTGAATAAGGAAATGTAAGCATTATACTTAGTAATGCATATACATATTGTTGTCATGTTAAATACAAATGAAGTCATATTAAAAACATTAGCCTTTTTGGCCTTATGCTGGAGCTGGTTTCAGGCAATGAAAGTATGTAAATAATTTAATAAATGAGCACGATAATATCGTGTAATGGCCATCTGGCAGGCTGATGATAGGACCCAACACTACTGTAGCATCTAGTAGCTATACCTTCATATATCCTTAACTATAACCAGGTTAAGCTTGATGCATTGGCAAGGGTCGTGACAGTAATGAAACAGTGTCTAAACTGTTCACCTTCCTCAAACCGGGAACTAATCGAGCCATTTGTGCCAGGCTGGGGAGAAAGCTGTGATAATGTAAATTACGTGAAAAATAATGCGTTTTTCGAACCACCAAGCATGAGAACATGTTCTAGAACAACCCCAAAACAAAATCAAGACTTTGTAAAAGAGCATAATAGGACCCCTTTAACGCAAAAATAGGCCTCAAATCTGGCCCATGGTATCCACTTTCCTGAAAAGTTTAGATCTAACCCTAAACACACCTGAGCATGCTAATCAGTGTATTCAGGATCATTAGAAAATCACAGGTAGGTGAATTTGATCAGGGTTGGAGCTAAACTCTGAAGCGCATTGGTCCTCCAGGGCAAGATTTGAGGAACCCTGCCATAGGCCATATGCCTAGCAATATGTGTCCACCAAACAGTTTTTAACCCGTGTATAGGTGTATAGTGTACAGGTTAGTTTTACGACGGATATATGAGCTTTTTGGAGCTTCAAAATAATAGCCACTATCCACCACCATTATAAAGCTTGGAAGAGCCAGGATAAATTTTAAAACAACTGACTGTGTTCATCTGGAAGAAGAAAGTCATATACACCTGGCTTAAGGGTAAATCATGGTGAACTATTCCTAGTTTTTTTGTCCTGACATTGATTGCAATTGTATCAGATGGAATGAAGGAAGTGATTTCAGTTTGCAATGACATGAGGGTGAATAAATTATGACAGAATTTTCATTTTTGAGTAAACTGTTCCTTTAAAGGAGCCTGGTGGACATCTCTCTGGGTCTCTGCAAAGGAGGAAACCACATTTCTAAGATTCACATGTAAAATTTCAGAAATTAGTCATTGAAAAACCCATATTAATTCATCACTAATCTGATTATAGGGTGGGACATGTTGGTTACAGCCCAGCTTTCTGCCTTCTTCACATATGTGTGCTGTGATTTGAGATGAACATTTGATTACACACGATGAATTAAAAATTCAAAGGGACGGCTTTCCTCTCCTTCTCCGTTCTCATGTATCTTTGATGTGCATTTCATTTCTTTTCTTCGGTTTGCTCTCAGACCCGGCGTAACATGCGCGCAAGGATGTTTTTAGCTCGGGTTGGGTAATGAACTGTAAGATTTGACTGTGTGGAAGAAAAGGCAGTGAGACGGAAGACGGTCCCTCTTGAGGGCTGCTAAAAGCCTGCTGTCGTACAGCCTTTCTACCGCCACACCCCACCAGGGCAACGATCGCTGAATCCCGCGCAGATGCAGTACAACAAACCAGCATTGACAGGATTTTGTTAGAGTGTCTATACGTCCTCTTTTTCCCCAGACAAGTCCTGTCCGGGATTTCTAAATTGCCTATAATGTCTGGGTTTAGACTTTGTTTTCATATTGACAGGCTCTCCACAGTTCTCAGAAATTAAGGTTTTTGAGTTTTTTTCTTCATATAGTGGACCTCAATGTAGGCCAAGTGTTGAAGGTCCAAATTGCAGTTTCAATGCAGCTTCAAAGGGCAATCGTGTCATTTTTGAAAAACTCTGAACTTCTGAAAATTGTCCGACTTCGTTGTTTTATCTTTTTTGTAAAGGACTTTTGACTTTCTTTGCACGTTCGCTTTGTAAACACTGGGTCGGTACTTCCGTCTACCTTTCCAACATGACCAAATGTACACTACCAGTCAAAAGTTTTTTCTTTATTTTCATGACTATTTACATTGTAGATTCTTACTGAAGACATCAAAACTATGAAGAAACACATATGGAATTATGTAGTAAACAAAAAGGTATCCTCTGAGCAGTTGATGTAGAGATGTGTCTGCTACTAGAACTCACTCAGAGGTGACTCTCAGAGCTGGGTAGATTACTTACAAATTGTAATCAGTTACTGATTGTATATTACATGTCAAAAAATGCAGTCAGTAATGTAATCAGTTACATTACATATTTTAGGTAATATAATCAGATTACTTTTAGATTACTTTTGACTTAACTCGTTTATCACATTGATTTAAATAGGATTATCTTGTAGCATAAAGATGTAAAAACGAAAAGAGTAAGAAAATATGTTCCATTGATTGTAATTTACAACATGAAATGCATTAAACATTTTATTACATCAAAACCAAACTAGGGTTCGAACAGGAACTGCAAAGTGTTTGTGGGTTTAATGAAAAGCTAACAATTTATTAAATCATAAAAAAATTAAAATTAAAATGAATCATTTTAAAACAAAGTCCTTTTCAAGGAAAGTCTCTTTACTTGGTGGCCATATTTGCAACGCCTCCGGGCAGCTCATACAAGACCAAGTCCAATCTTAATGAATGGGGGAATCCTGAAAAAAGCTTGCTGGACTCACAATTAAATTACATATATCAAATCAGCAACAAAAATCTTAAATTAATTGCCCCATGAATGCTGTTTCTTATGCTCAAATAGTGTTTAAAAGGCTTATTTTTCAGGCTAGACCAGCCAATGCGCATGCGCAGTCATAATGTACTTATGCGTATGCGCATTGACTAGTCTAGCTCTTTAATTTAGCTCTTTAATTTAGAAGGTGGGACTATTCCTCCATATTGTGCTTATAAGTATAGGAGTGAACCGTCATTGTGTCTCATTAGTCTTTGTTTTAAAATAACAATTAAAATAAAACACTTATATTTTTATTTACCTGCATGCCATGTGACCATTAATCAACATAAAAGAAACCGTGAACATGCAAATGTGAAACTTAATTATTGAAATATTTCTTTTAAAATCTCAGGGGTACTTAAAATAAATATATTTGGGGAATAAGGTTTGGGAATGCCTGCATTGCATATAAATAAGAAATAACTTTGCATTTTAATGAGTATGAAAGACAAAAGCCTTCCAAAGACACAATAATACATGGTTAAAAAAACCTACCGAGTGATAATTCAAATAAAAATGAATGTGTTCATCAGTAGCTGATGCAATGTTGAAACCATTTTGTAAATCCATTGGTCAAATGCTGTGTTGCCACCTGACTAATGACTAGTCTATGTGTGAATGTCCACAAAACTTTCTGAATGTATATAATCGGTAGGCTATTTTAGATTTAGATTTTTAGAAAAGTTAGAAAATGTAAAAGATGAAAAAGAGAAATTAGGGGGAATCGATGAAATATGAATAAATTATTGCTATTGTGTGAAGAACATGTAATCATGTAATCCATGAAAGTGTAACTGTAGTCTGATTACGAGTACTTTAAAATGAATTACAAGTACTTCATTTTTTGAATCTGATTACATAATCCAGATTACATGTAATCCGTTACTACCCAGCTCTGGTGACTCTTGGCCTTCCTTTCCTGGGGCGGTCCTCATGTGAGCCAGTTTCGTCGTAGCGTTTGATGGTTTTTGCAACCGCACTTGGGGACACATTCAAAGTTTTTGCAATTTTCCGGACTGACTGACCTTAAGTTCTTAAATTAATGATGGACTGTCAATTCTCTTTACTTAGCTGATTGGTTCTTGCCATAATATGAATTCTAACAGTTGTCAAATAGGGCTGTCAGCCGCGGTCCCAACCCCATTAAGAAGGCAAGAAATTCCATAATTGAACCCTGACAAGGCACAACAGTGAAGTGAAAACCATTTCAGGTGACTACATCATGAAGCTCATTGAGGGAAGGCCAAGGGTTTGCAGCGCTGTCAATAAAGCAATGGGTAGCTACTTTGAGAAATCTAAAAAATTAAACATATCTAGAGTTATTTCAAACTTTTTTGTTTACTACATAATTCCATATATGTTTATTCATAGTTTTGTCATGTCTTCAGTGAGAACCTACAATGTAAATAGTCATGAAAATAAAGAAAAAACATTAAATGAGAGGGTGTGTCCAAACTTTTGACTGGTAGTGTGTATATATATATATATATATATATATATATATTTTAAGAAAATGACTAAACATTTCACTATATAAGACCCTTATTCCTTGGCTGGGATCTGCAATTTGAACCTTCAACCTGTTGGCTCCCATTGAAGTCCACTATATGGAGAAAAATCCTGAAAAAAATATTTTCGACTTAAGACAGAAAGGCATGAATATCTTGGCATTTTCAATTTAGTTCACAATCCTATTTGTACTTACTGTTGATTTAGAAATTGAACATGCTGGTCTTTTCAGCAGGGACATCCATTAAAATCTGCTTAGTAGGGTTTTCTCAAATTTGGACCAAGCTGAAACTCCATGTCTGTGGTCTTTCGCTGCTATATCAGGTGGACACTTCAGGGGGCCAGTATCACTCCGGCTCCTAGTCAACAATACGACTGACACCCAGACCTTTTAAGGCAGAAAAAAGACAGAAATGACCAGTAACACACAAATGAACTCACCACTGTGTGGACACACAGGCCTCGGAGTGTAACAATAGCCGGGACTGATATTACTCTTCATGCTTTGATGTACATGAGCGCTTCTCCTCCCTAAAAGGACAGAGAGGATCTATTAGCTCAGAAATAGACCTTTAAAATCCTCAAGCTAATAAAAGACTTTCAAGCTTCTTGACCACACGGGTTTACAAGACCCAGATCTTCCATTCCGATAATGCAGGATTACGTAGTAAACGCTTCTCTTTTTTTTTTCAGTTTATCCTTTTAAGTCAGGCTTTTCTGCTCTTTATATTAGTTCGATTTCGTCTCTAGCCCTCCGTCAGTGTGTTTTATCAGCTGACGAAGGGCCGGAGTGCTCAACTGCTGATTTGTTGGAAAATAAACACTGACAGTTTAATTTATCTCAGCTGCTCCAGACTCCATAAAAGGCCTTGGTCTTCTGAAAGTCATTTGTTTACATTTGAGCTCTTGGACGTTACATATAAAAAAAATACTCTTAAACAATGGGAACAGAAAGCCAATGGGTGTCATAAAGAATGTTTAAGCTTCGCTAATCGGCAGATCTGTGCTTTTCTACTCGCGTATCTCGTATCTGGGTGAGGAATCACTCAGCGGGCTGGTTTATTTAGCTGATGTGTGTCAACAGCTATGAACTTCTGTGTCCAGTCGTGCTGAAAAGCAGAGGAAAGAGATATTTATGAATGTTTTTGGAGGAAATGAGGAGAGATTTCTTAGGCATGTTCCAGTTAAGGATCATCTTTGCCTCAGATGTTTCTGCCAAAATCATACAAATAAAAACAAATCACATCAGTGGTTCAACTTTAATATTATGAAGCTACGGGAATAATTTGTGCGCAAAGAAAACAAAAATAACGACTTTACGCATGTGTCTTGGAATTCTTGTGAACATGCATCAAAAGACGAAAGAAGAAATTGTTGAATAAAGTTGTTGTGTACAAAAAGTACTCTCGTAGCTTCATAAAATTAAGGTTGAACCACTATTTTAGCGATGTCCTAACTACTTTTCTGGGCCTTGAACGTGTTTTGTTGTCTATGCAGGGTCAGAAAGCTATTGGATTTCATCAAAAATATCTGAAGATGAATGAAGGTCTTACAGGTTTGAAACAATGACAGAATTTTCATTTTTGGTTGAACTATCCCTTTAAATTACATATTGACTTGTATTATTAGGCAGATTTCTCTGTTTTATCTCAATTTAATCGGATCGCTGTCTTGAAGAAACAAGTGAGATCTTATTTACGATCTTGGTCTTATTTGTGATTTTACTTTCCTATGAGTAGCTCTCTTTTTCTCAGGCATATTTCACTGGAACGGTCTCCCAACAGCTCTTGGCAGCAGAAGTTCAATGCAGAGAGCAAACAGGGAATTCACCTTAAAAGGAGCCAATCTTGAGTCTCTATAAACCCGAGAGAGCCAAGAGTGTATATACAACAGTATGAAACAGTTTACAGTCACTCCAGCACTTCTTAAATAGATTCTCGACGTCTGTTTTCCCCCCCGAGTCTGCGAGAGAGATTTGCATGGCTTCAGTTTTTTTAGAGACTTCTGTGTGATTTTATTGTCTTTTTTGCAGTCATATATCATCTATTGTCTTTTTTACAACAAAAACACTCACCGTTGGGCCACCAGACAAGCATGTGATGAATAGAACTTTGAACTCTATCTGAAAAATATAGAAAATGACTTACCTAGCATGTTTGCTGGTTGAAGATGTATGGGCGTCAAAGCATCTCAGACAAACACCTAAAAATCACAGGATTATATGTGATTAGACCTGAAATTCTCTAACAGTCTGAAAAAAAAAATAACTGTGGAACCTTCCTGAAATCCTGGTTTTAGCTTGGTCTTGTGCTCAAAATCTAAAACCATAAAACCAGATCATGCTACATACACATCTTAAAGGTGCAATAACAAAAACAACCTGTTAAAGTGTCAAGAAGGGTCAGAAAATTATCATGAAAATAAAAAAAACGTTTTTTGTGCAATATATGATCCTAGGTGGCCATCCTGACAATTTATGAAAGAAGGAATTCAAAGGAATTTCCTACTGTAAATATATCAAAACATACTTTTTTATTAGTAATATGCATTGCAAAGAAGACGTTAAAAGCGATTTTCTCAATATTTTGATTTTATGGATCGTCAGATTCCAGATTTTCGAATAGTTGTATCTTGGCCAAATATTGTCCTGTCCTAACCATGCATCAATGGAAAGCTTATTTATTTAGCCTTTTGTGGTCCAGGGTCACCATTTTACCTCGGGTTTAAACACAAAGAGGCTATATTTGATGCAAACAGCAGTGTTAACAGCTGTAAGTATGCATTTTATTGGTAACCATTCAAGGTAACATTGAAATTCAACATGAATTTGAATATTTTGTGTTGACACGTACCTCAACCACACAAAAAACGCAATGACGTTATGCTTTTGATTTAATTTCTAGACTAGGTGCATCATCCTGATATAAATGGAAATGTGGTTTATAACAGGAGCAAATGTAGACTTTAGGAATCTCGAAACCATCTTCAGACAGACACGAAACTGCAATAAGAGGTTCTGAATATTTTACACGCAGCTCTGTGGTGCGTCAAACGCAGATGACAGCACTAAGAGATACAGTGCACATTAAAGTTGGTGTCTGGAGAAGTTTTCAGTGACCCACCGCTGATCTGAGATCAGCCGTCTGTAGTCCGACATGACAGTTTCAGCTTTTCAGTTTCAGAGTTAATAATTACTTTGATGGATTTAAAATGTTCATATTCTGAGTTAATGTTAAGAAAGTTTGCATTTATGAGAGTATTTGCTTACATACACTTAATGAACTCGACACAAACTGAGATTATTCTGTTTTAACTCGTATTTCTCTCATGTTGTCGCAAAAGATCCTCTGACCAAAAAGGCATTTTTAACAGTATGATTTTGTTTTATAATGCATCTTCATAATGATCTGTTTTTTTTCTGCCACTGAACAAAAATAAAGGTCATTGCCTCTTTTTATCTCACAATTCAGACTTTTTGTCTCACAACTGAGTTGATTACTTTCAATTCTGAGTTTATACCTCACAATTATGACTTCATTCAGAATTGTCAGATAAAATACACAATTGCGAGAAATAAAGTCAGAATTTCAAGAAAAAAAATTCTCACAATTTCTCACAAATGCGACTCTTTATCTCACAATTCAGATTTTATATTGCGAGATATAAACTAGCAATTCTGAGAAAAAAGACAATTTTGCCTTCATTTCTCAGAATTACGACTTTATTTCACTTGCAATTGCAAGTTTATATCTCACAATTCACAATTGCAAGATATATATTCTGAGTAAAAAGTTAGAATTTCAGGATAAACTTGCAATTCTGACTTTTTTTCTTGCAAATGTGAGTTTGTATGTAAAGTCACAATCGCGAGATATAAATTAGCGGTTCTGGGAAAAAAATAGATTTTGACTTTATAACTTGCAATTGCAACTTTATATCTCACAATTCTGAGAAAAAAGACAGAATTTCAAGACAAACATGCAATTATGACTTTTCTTACAAATGTGACTATCTCACAATTCAGGCTGTTTTTCTTACAAATGCAAGATTGCATGTAAAGTTACAATTGCAAGACTTCTGACTTGAAATTGCAAAATATTAACTCACAATTCTGGCTTTGTTTCTCAGAATTGCGACTTTATTTCTCACAATTGCG
The DNA here is from genome assembly GCA_033026305.1 of Cirrhinus molitorella. Classification (NCBI taxonomy): domain Eukaryota; kingdom Metazoa; phylum Chordata; class Actinopteri; order Cypriniformes; family Cyprinidae; genus Cirrhinus; species Cirrhinus molitorella. Next base: position 3,907,842 of record CM065141.1, on the reverse strand, counting down.
AGTTTATGTCTCACAATTATGACTTTATAACTCACAAATGCAAGTTTACACCTCACAATTCTGAGAAAAAAATCTGAATTGCGAGATGTAAATTCACAATTGCAAAAAAAAAGTCAGAATTGCAGGAAGTAAACTTTCAAGATTGCAATTCTGACTTTTCTCGTAAATGCAACTTAATTTTTTCTTGCAAATGCGAGTTTGTATGTAAAGTCACAATTGCGAGGTTTAAATTAGCAGTTCTGAGGAAAAAAGTAAATTTTGTCTTAATAACTTGCAATTGCAAGTTTATATCTCACAATTCTGCGAAAAAACAAATGTGACTTTTTATCTCACAATTTAGTTTTTCTTGCAAATGCGAGTTTGTATGTAAAGTCACAATTGCAAGACTTTACCTCTCAGAATTTAGAGATTGCCATGCAATTCTGACTTTATAACTTGCAATTGCAAAATATTAACTCGCAATTCTGGCTTCGTTTCTCATAATTGCGACTTTATTTCTCAGAATTTCTCAGAGTTTATGTCTCACAATTCTGATTTCGTAACTCAGAAATGCAAGTTTATACCTCACAATTCTGAGAAAAAAATCTGAATTGCGAGATGTAAACTCACAATTGCAAGAAAAAAGTCAGAACTGCGAGATGTAAACTCACAATTGCGAGAAAAAAGGCAGAATTTCAAGATAAAAACTTGCAATTCTGACTTTTCTTGCAAATGCAACTTAATTCTGACTTAATAAACTTGCAATTCTGACTTTGTTTGTATGTAAAGTCACCATTTGGAAGATATAAATCAGTCAATTTTGACTTTATAACTTGCAATTGCAAGTATATATTGCAATTCTGACTGTTCTTGCAAATGCAACTTAATTCAGACTTTTGCAATTGCAAGTTTATATCTCACAATTCTCTGAAAAAAAGTCAGAATTTCCAAATAAAAACTTGCAATTCTGACTTTTCTCGCAAATGTGACTTTTTATCTCACAATTCATACTGTTTCTCTCGCAAATGCGAGTTTGTATGTAAACTCACAACTGCAAGACTTTATCAGAATTGCGAGTTTATGTCTCACAATTCTGAGAAAAAAAATCTGAATTGCGAGATGTAAACTCACAATTGCAAGAAAAAAAGTCAGAATTGTGAGGACAAAAAGTCGCAAATTTTTATTTTTTATTCAGTGGTGGAAACAGGCTTCCATAAGCTTCTGTACTACTCATACATAGAAATTGTTAGTAAATTCCATAAATAATTACAAAGAAACAGAAAGCAACACTGTGAACAGTAAACCTGAAGTTTTAAAGTAAAACTGAAACAGTTCTCGTGAGACATACTCCAATAATCTTTATTTACAACTTTGGATAACATGAATGTTCTGTCTGTTCATAAGCATTAATGCTGTAATCCCGAGGCCGTGTAAATCGCAGACCAGAGCGAGAACATCTCGCCTGCCTCTGTCAAACAAACGTGCCTGATTTGCTGCTCTTCTCGTGCAGTAGAGATCTGTACACTGTCATTTTGAGCATAACAGAGGAACACAGCTATACACAAACACGATTTATAGAGGAGAATCTCGAGCGCACAGGCTCGGAGATGACGCCATATTCCTTTCGCTTATTCGCTACTCCTTAAGAAAACCAGAATCCCTCCGTTTGTTTATGAAGTTTTACATCCTTCGAATTTTATTACTGACCCCCTGAGTGACCCCTGCGGTTCCTCTAAACACTAACAGGGTGTGAGTGCTCTCATTTAGGTCCTCTTGCTGTTATCTCTGTGGCGATGAAGAATGTTAGAGGTTGTTATTTATACCCCTGGCGTCTGATAGCGAGGTGACGGTGGCAGACGTGTTTATCTCTGCCAGCGTTTTCTTGATTACGAAGGGGGCAGGGTGGTCCACAAGAGATGCAGACCCCCGCTGGGACACTACAGGGTAAAAGCAACGCCCAAATCACGCCCTCTGGTAATTAAAGTGTTTATGTGATATCTCGATTAACCCAGAAAGACATTTGCAGACTGATCTAAAGAGAGATTCACCCCCTGCTACATGGAAAAACGTTTGGAAAATACTTGGAAACTGCTAGTAAATTTCATAAACAGCAAGTAACTATGGAAGCCCATTTCTGCCACAGACTAAAAAGCAATTGTGACTTTTAAACTCACAATTCAGACTTTTCACTATTTATTCGCTATTATATCTATACACTACCAGTTTTTGAACATAAGATTTTTAATGTATTTTAAAGAAGAATAAAAAGTCTCTTCTGCTCATCAAGCCTGCATTTATTTGATCCAAAACACAGCAAATGAAATGTACTATTTAAAATAACTGTTTTCTATTTGAATATATTTTAAAATGTAATTTATTCCTGTGATCAAAGCTAAATTTTCAGCATCATTACTCACATAATCCTTCATAATTAGAGAAATTATTACTTTAATTTAGCAAGGATGCTTTAAATTGATCGAAAGTGATTATAAAGACATATAATGCTAAAAAAGATTTCAGATAAATTTAGTTTTTCTGAACTTTTCTATTCATCAAAGAAGCCTGAAAAAATTCTACTCAGCTGTTTTCAACATAATAATAATAACAAATGCTGTTTTGAGCAGCAAATCAGAATATTAGATTGATTTCTGAAGGATCATGTGACCGGAGTAATGATTCAGCTTTAAAATTACAGGAATAAATTCCATTTTACAATATATTTAAATAATTGCAGGCTTGATGAGCAGAAGAGACTTCTTTAAAAAAACATAAAAAAAACTTACTGTTAAAAAAAATGTGGCTGGTATTGTGTATATATAGATATAAACTTCACAAAATGAAAATAAAACCTTTTTTTCATCAGAATTCCATCAGATTTGTGAGTTAAAGCATAAATTACCTTTTTAATTTTTTATCCTGTGGAGGAAATTTTGACATAGAAACACTAAAATAGTACTTTCCTGTAAAATGTACTCCAGTCATTTTTATTTTTATTACTTTGATTTACAACATAAAAAATAACTATGAAAATATTAAAAAAACTTGTGGTTGAAACACATTCAAAACATATGCAGTCTCATGATATTTACTAATATTTATAAATACTAATAATATTTACAGACAAAATGATATATTATTAGAGATTGTTGTCCTTTATATATTTGATTTTGTGCAAATAAAATACAATAAATGGGGAAGCATTCATTAAATATAGACATGAAAAATCTATTTATCGAGATGTATGAAGTCTTAAAGATCCTCATGTCGTTCCAAACCTTCGTTCATCTTCGGAAGACAAATGACAATATTTTTGAGGAGCTTTCTGACCCTGGATAGACAGCAACCCAACTACAACGTTCAACACTGTAAAAAACAATTTGTTGAGTCAACTTAAAATAATTTGTTACCTGGCTGCCTTAAAATTTTAAGTTCAGTCAACTCAAAACAAGTTGTGTCAACTTGAAATGTTATGTTTTACTAAGTGACAACTTAGATATTTGAGTTGATTCAACTTAAAATTTTAAAGGTAGCCGAGTAACAAACACAGTTGTTAAGTTTAACAGACTTTTTTTTAGTTTAGTCAACTCGAATATCTAAGTTGTCACTTAGTACAACTTAACATTTCAACGTGATTGAACTTATTTGAGTTGGCTGAACTTAAAATTTTAGGGCAGCTGGGTAACACGTTTTTTTTGTCTTTTACAGTGAAGGCCATTTTAACAGTGTCCTTACCTTTCTGGGCCTTGAATGTGGTAAAACTGTCTATGCAGGGTCAGAAAATTCTTGGATTTCATCAAAAATATCTTAATTTGTGTTCTGAAGATGAATGAAGGTCTTACAGGTTTGAAACGACATGAGGGTGAGTGCATTTTTGGGTGAACTAAGAGACCTTTTCTACATAAACTCTCAATGAAATCCTAAAACATGAGTGTGCATTTGCCACTCATGGGTTAATCAGTGACTCAAAACACTTTTAGCAATCCTCATGAATATTCAGCACTTGCAAAACTTAAGAATGGAAAAATAATGCAGTAAATAACTTTCACAACTCAACAACTGGCTGATCTGTGCAAAAACATTGTAAAGCGAGGGACTGTAAATAAACAATACAGCTATAATACTACAACAATTGTTAATATTATCTATGAACAGTAAAATGACACCAAAATATCAGTGACCAAAGATGTACAATGCACACATTGTGGCATCTTTTCCTCTTCATTTATAAACTAGGAAGGTCAGAGATTGTTTTAGTTAAGCAGTAAGCCAGTAAATGATTGTTAAGGCCTCTGAATCCCGGCAGCAGGTTTTTGGTCTCTGAGTAATTGTGCTCCAGTACAAAGTCAGGAAACCAGTCATTCCTGCACACACACACACACACACACACACACACACACACACACACACAGGCTGAGTGTGCATTAACACACACTCCGACACACTTGCAAGCACCTTTACACACACACACACACACACACACACAGTTCAGATGGAAACTGGCTTCAGCCTTGCCTGTGTACATATTAGACTAGTTGAATCATAGACTTAAACACAAAGACTGGCCTTTCAGCATTGGATCTCTACAATTATACATGTTTTTGATCAGGTATTACAGATCAGAATGTGAAAACACATCTGTCATTAATAGAAACATGAAAAGTGCTGCATCAGCATCAGCTGACCTTAAAATAGTCTATGGCTAATAATGATATATTTCAATAGAAGTCATAAAAGTTATATACATATATATATATATATATATATATATATATATATATATATATATATATATATATATATGTATATGTGATAAAAACAATTTTAGTATAATAAATATTAAATAATAAATAAATATATATTTTTAAAATTATAATTCTATATGCAATTCTTTATATTTCTGTTGTGAAATAAGCAATGATTATAAATATTATTATAAACAGATTATACATAAATCTATATAGTCATATAACTATAAAATAAATCAATTGATTAAAATATATAATGGTAATTACAACAGTTAGTAAAAACTATATAGACATACAATAAAAAAATACTAAAAATTTATAAGTTTTATAATTCTCTATATTTCTGTTGTGAAATAAGTATTTAAACCATATTTAACTATAAAATTCAAATTATTGATAATATAATATAATATAATATAATATAATATAAGTATACTACTTTCTTACTGAAATTTACATTATTATACATTTTATAATATAATATTACTATATATTATCATGTACCAAAATTGCTGTTTTCATCTTTATGTAACTCAATACATTATCCAATATTCTTCAAATTGTGTAAATTATGATATTCACAGAGGGATTTTGTGCAATTTCTTTTGAGCATTAATTAAATACAGAAATGAAAAAAGCTGTGTAAAAATGCCATTTCATCTGATTGTTCTTTTTTTCGTTTCTCTGCTTTAACACGAGTCAAGAAACTGTCGTAAATGCTTTAACAGGATTGTAAATGTTTCACACTCAAGTGCATTTATCATAAAACACTCGCGGAAATCAAGAGTCTGTCACGAGACCAAGCCGAGCGCGTCACGCGGGACAGCCGCGAGATCTCACAGACCTCAGAGGATGTTTGGATAACAAGCAATGTGGAATATTTAATCAGAAACTAAGTGTAACCCATATCCAGTATTTACGTCACATGTGGACAGAACAGATTCAGTTCATTTTGGTAATCTGGGGCCAAAACCCCAGAGCAATATTTCAGCAGTTAAAATGCGTGTAAAGTTGATTCTGTCTCACATTACAGTCAGGGAAATCGTGACATTTCATACACACATATACACACACACAGCTATTAACATTCAAAATAAACCCCACAAAAACTCTGGAGTGAAAGGCATAGCAATAGATCAATGTTCAGTTGTGCAGTACAGAAATTAGACAGAAAGGGAAAAGGTAGGGATACATACAGGGCTGTTGTTGATGTTGTCTCAGCCCCAGTGATGAGGGGGCCCACCATGGTCCTCAGTGGTATCATCTACCCATTGGGTCCCAGGGAAGGGGTCCACCCATAAAATACTGTCCTTGTCCCAATGGCCTTGGTAGATTAAAAGATTAAGTTAAATGATCTGTAGGCAGGTTTAGATACAGTTGTAAGTCAAAAGTTCACATACACCTTGCAGAATCTGCAAAAGGTTAATTATTTTACCAAAATAAGAGGGATCATGCGAAATGCATGTTATTTTTATTTAGTACTGACCTGGATAAGATATTTTAGATAAAAGACGTTCACATATAGTCCACAAGAAATTATAATAGTTGAATTAAAAAAAATTACCATGTTCAAAAGTTTACATACGCTTGATTCTTAACACAGTGTTAGCTGTGCTTTTTTGTTCATGAGTCCTTTGTTTGTCCTGAACAGTTAAAATGCCCGCCTTTCTTCAGAAAATTCCTTTAGGTCCCACGAATTTCTTTGGTTTTTCAGCCTTTCTGTGTATTTGAACCCTTTCCAACAATGACTGTATGATTTTGAGATCCATCTTGTCACAGTGAGGACAGCTGGGGACTCATATGCAACTATTACACAATGTTCAATCGCTCACTGATGCGCCACAAGGAAAAGCAATGCATTAAGAGCCAGGGGGTGAAAACTTTTGAATTTGAAGGGTAAATTTAACAAAATTATCTTCTTGGAAACATAAGTATCTTCTGTAGCTTCTGAAGGGCAGTACTAAATGAAAAAAAAATAAATAATAAAAAAAGATATTTAGGCAAAATAAGAAAAATGCACACAACTTCATTCTGTTCAAAAGTTTACACCCCCAGCTCATAATGCATAGTTTTTCCTTCTGAAGCATCAGTGAGTGTTTTTATTTTTTCAAATTATAATTTTGTATATAATTCTCTATATTTCTGTTGTGAAATAAGCATTGAAATCTTTTAACTAAAAATAAATCAAATAAATAAAATCTAATTAATATTAATAAATCATATTTAACTATAAAATAAATAAAATTATCAAAATATATAATGATGACTACAGCAATTAGTAAAAACTATATAGACATAATAAAAAATACTGAAAATGACAAAAATAGACAATAAAATTACTAAACCAAATTTTAAAGTGCAAGCAGAAAATATAATATTCAAATAACAAAAACTATGACACTTAAAAATATCTGATACAAATATTAGTTTTCTTTTTTCAAATTATAATTCTGTATATAATTCTCTATATTTCTGTTGTGAAATAAGCATTGAAATCATTTAACTATAAATAAATCAAATTATTAAAATTACATAACTATTAATAAATCATATTTAACTATAAAATAAATCAAATTATCGAAATATATAATGAAGACTACAGCAATTATTCAAAACTATACAGACATATAATACAAATACTGAAAATGACAAAAATAGACAATAAAATTACTAAAACAAACTTTAAAAAGCAAGCAGAAAATATCATATTCAAATATTAACAAAAACTATGATACCTAAAAATATCTGATACAAATATTAGTTTTTCTTCTTTAAAATTACAATTCTATATATAATTCTCTATATTTCTGTTGTGAAATAAGCACTGAAATCATTTAACTATAAATAAATCAAATTATTAAAATTACATAACTATTGATAAATCATATTTAACTATAAAATAAGATTACTAAAACAAACTTTAAAAAGCAAGCAGAAAATATCATATTCAAATATTAACAAAAACTATGATACAAATATTAGTTTTTCTTTTTTTAAAAATTATAATTATCTATATATTTCTCTATATTTCTGTTGTGAAATAAGCATTAAAATCATTTAACTAAAAATAAATCAAATTATTAAAATCTAAGTAATATTATTAAATCATATTTAACTATAAAATAAATACAATTATTAAAATATATAATGATGACTACAGCAATTAGTAAAAACTATATAGACATAATAAAAAATACTGAAAATGACAAAAATAGACAATAAAATTACTAAACCAAATTTTAAAGTGCAAGCAGAAAATATAATATTCAAATAACAAAAACTATGACACTTAAAAATATCTGATACAAATATTAGTTTTCTTTTTTCAAATTATAATTCTGTATATAATTCTCTATATTTCTGTTGTGAAATAAGCATTGAAATCATTTAACTATAAATAAATCAAATTATTAAAATTACATAACTATTAATAAATCATATTTAACTATAAAATAAATCAAATTATCGAAATACATAATGAAGACTACAGCAATTATTCAAAACTATACAGACATATAATACAAATACTGAAAATGACAAAAATAGACAATAAAATTACTAAAACAAACTTTAAAAAGCAAGCAGAAAATATCATATTCAAATATTAACAAAAACTATGATACCTAAAAATATCTGATACAAATATTAGTTTTTCTTCTTTAAAATTACAATTCTATATATAATTCTCTATATTTCTGTTGTGAAATAAGCACTGAAATCATTTAACTATAAATAAATCAAATTATTAAAATTACATAACTATTGATAAATCATATTTAACTATAAAATAAGATTACTAAAACAAACTTTAAAAAGCAAGCAGAAAATATCATATTCAAATATTAACAAAAACTATGATACAAATATTAGTTTTTCTTTTTTTAAAAATTATAATTATCTATATATTTCTCTATATTTCTGTTGTGAAATAAGCATTAAAATCATTTAACTAAAAATAAATCAAATTATTAAAATCTAAGTAATATTATTAAATCATATTTAACTATAAAATAAATACAATTATTAAAATATATAATGATGACTACAATTATTAAAATAGACATATAATAAAAAAAATACAAAAAATGACAAAATACGCTAAAAAAATTACTTATCTATGATACTAAAAAAACTGTATAAAAGTGAATTAATCTATGAATATCAATTTGTCTTTTTTCACGTTATAATTCTGTATTCTGTATTGAAATCATATTTAACTATAAAAGCAAATTATTAAAAAATTGCAAATTGCTATAAATAATATTTAATTATATATATATATATATATATATATATATATATTAATATAAACAATTTAATTATTTAATTTAATTATTCTATTACTAAATAGATTACCTCACTTGAATTAGTTCTCCATTGATGGGCATTTCGTATCAGATATTTTGACATTGGAAGCTCTTAAAAGTATGAAATTAGTCATTCAGGGAAGTGTTTGGGCCTGTTTTCTGGTGCCATCAGTGTATCAACTTAAGGCACTTTCCTGCGGCTCCAAAAATGGCAGATTGGCAACTTGGGATGAACAGTAGACATTGGTAAACATTCTCTAGTTATGATAGACCTCCTTGATTTCAGACACAGCCATGATGTAGGCAGGGTTAGATATAGAGGGAGGCATGGATGTAAAGGAGGGGTTAGATATGGTGATGATGGTGGTAAAGTGGGCCGGGCCTCGCGCAGCTGAGTCCCATCTGAAGCACGGGTGCGCGCATTTAACATGATTGATCCGCTAATAGGACAGAAGAGCAGACGCACAACTTCAGCTTTAAATCTACCCACGGTTCCTCTTTCCTCCTTTCTTTCCACTTCAACTCAAACGAGCTTGATGTGAGCGAGGGGGGAAAAAACTCCAAAAATCACCTCCTTTCCCTTCTGTCACCCTCACAGAGCACCTCTCACCTTTACTTTCGGATTGTGGCTTTAACTCACGGCTTCACTGGGCACAAAAACGACACGAGATTCTCTTCTGCAACTTTAACGCACACCAGGGACAAAATCACCGACAGGGAATCTGAGTTTTTTTTATTTTTTCTGGCACAAAGAAGCGTTAAAGTTACACAATGAGTCTGAAGTCAGATTCAGAGACGAACACCAGTGTTTCATTAGAGGAGGAGGTAAGAGAAATAAACTCTTTTGGTAAACATAAACTTCATTTCGTTGAAGTTCAAGTCTCTGCCGGCGGGTGACTGACTGACTGACTGTGGAAAACTGTTTTGTCGTTCGACCGGACGTTTAAAAAGTCGCGTTTCGGTGGCGTTTGAGGAAAAGCGTTTGCTTGAGAGGAATGTGAAGTCTGTTGATGATTAATCTTAAAGTTGGCATTGAAATATGAGACTCACCTGATGAGACACACACTCTTGTGTGACTGTGTGGATAAAGTTTTAAAGCCAGATTTAACAAGCAAATACTTCAGTGACTGCTCTTTCGACGTTTTTCTGACTCTGTCAAGTTTTTCTCCTGTACGTTAGTTCTCATGGTTTCGTTAAAAACGCGCGAACAGTGACGTACTGTACGTCGTCTGCGTTAAATAATAGTATTAGTTTAAAAAAATAATTTTCAGGTTTTTTTTTTTAATGTGGGTGAAAAGTATTGTCATTTTTGGGTTAATTTATTTTTCTTAATCGCAAATGTCTACCTGTTAATTGGGTATAATGCATAAATATTTTCTAAAACGTAACTTCTGTCTTTTAAAAATTGATTTCCTTTTTAAAAAAAAAGTTATACAGTATATATGTCATATCTGACTTCTAATGATGGTGGCTTATTTTTTTAATTGGGCCTTTTCAGTTAAAATGAGTTGATTTTCGCCAGTTGTAGTCAACAGCGTTAAATAAACGAGTGAATCTACATTGAAGCCTTGATTATTGTACAGTATATGTGACCCTAGACCACAAAACCAGTCATAATATCTAAAATAGGATTAAGCCGAATAAATAAGCTTTCCATTGATGTATGGTTTGTTAGGATGGGACAATATTTGGCCAAGATGCAACGAATTGAAAATCTTGAATTTGAGATTGCTAAAAATTTTAAATATTGAGAATCACCTTTTAACATGGACATGAAAATGCATTATCCAAACTTAAATTATAATTCATGAATAAAAACATTTTGTAATATGATTTTGCTGTACATTTTCCATGGTAATGCAATGGATGTATTGGGGGGAAAAAGGCAATGAAGAAAGTCTTTTTGTGATAAAGGTCAGAACTTCTGTTATGATGTGTATATTTTTTTTTATTTTATTTTTTTTTGAGGTGCACTCTTGTCATAAATTAATCGATTACTTTTCCTACATAATTTGTAAGTAGTCTTAGACCTTTTCAACAATGTATAGTTTGTCATGATTAGATTAGGATTTGTTTGTAATATGGTGAAGTAAACTTGAGCGTCCTGCTGATGGGACGGTGACAGTTAAAGGGTTAAATGCATATGCATATTACTAATCAAATTTAAGTTTTGATATTCACGATAGGAAATGTACAAAATATCTTCATGAAACCTCTTTACCTAATGTTTTTTGCCACAAAAGAAGAATCAATAATTTTGGCCTATACAGTGTATTGGCTTTTGCTACAAAATATACCCATGCTTATGACTGGTTTTGTTGTCCAGGGTCATATCAAATTTTATTTTTAGCAGCATTCTGCGTTAGTTTCTACGCTCTTGAGTGTAGATGTCACCTCTGACCTCTTGTAGAGGCATTTCCTGCAGTTCACTGTATTTTACTAGCTTCATACCATACAAGGCAGTTTGCAAACACTCCCTGTAAGAAACAAATCCATCTCGAGCAGTATTTTTTTTGTCTTAAAGTTAGTGAGGATCTTTATGTAGATGGTGGAGTTGAACTCTGGTTGAGTGTTTGGGGTGGGAGTTGTGTCCTGTCATTGTTGCGTTTGTTCGGGATTGTTCATTGTGTTCAACCTGCAATAATTAGGACAGGGGTTTCCTCCCTCTGTGCCTCGAACCGGTCGCTCACGTCCCCATACGTGCCCTTTGTTTCTGTCCAGCGAAACCCGTATCGGACCGCCGACAGAATCGGCTGTTTATTTAGGTTATTAAGTGGCACATTGTCCATTATTTGTGTTTGTGGAGTGTGTTTATTCCTTTTTGATTAAATTCCTGTTGTTTATTTACCCTCTCAGCTGCTGGCAGCGCTCAAGCTCTGCACTCGTGTTTCATGTTTCAGGAACATTGAGGATAATCAAAGTTTCTGCTGAGGGGGTTTAAACTGACATGAGTCTGAACTCTGCGACTGCCGTCTCCTGCAGCCATTTGGCCGCTTGCTCCTCTGAGCCGTTTAGGAAATGACGGCTTTCCAGTGGCTGATGTATTGGTGGAAATGATGTGTATAACTCCAAGTGATGGACATTTTTCCAGTTGTACACACACTGATGATTGGTTGTTTTAGTGCTTCAGTGACCGGACTCATTGTTTTTAGGTTTTTATTGGTGGTGGCATGTTTTATGTACTGTGGTGCTCAATCGCTGCCGTATTCTTGTACCATGATGTTTGATATTTCAAAGAATACCATGTCCATAACATCATGGTGCTTGTCCCAACAAAAAAGAATAGGTGGCCGTTTGATAGTTGTAGTATTTATTGTATTGGTGTATGTATATATTTATTTATTGGTTGATGACTCTTATGCATGTCTGGGTCATTTATAAATAAAATAAAATAAAGTAACAAGAGTTAAAGAAGTTAAATATTGAATTGGATGGTTTTTTTTTTTCTTACTGTAATTAAAACGTATATATTTTTTATTATTTATTATTTACTTTTTTCAGTGCAGATAGTCAATGAATCAGCATTTTTTTTTTAATTATTAAAAACAAATTTATTATTATTATTATTATTATTATTATTATTATTATTATTATTATTATTATTATTATTATTATTATTATTAATAATAATTTGTTTTTAATAACTAAAAAATGCTGATTCATTGACTATCTGCACTGAAAAAAGTTAATAATAATAATAATAATAATAATAATAATAATTATTATTATTATTATTATTATTATTATTATTATTATTATTATTATTATTATTATTATTATTATTATTATTATTATTATTATTATTATTGATTTTGATAACTAAGTGCAGTTTCATTGAAAATCTGCACTGAAAATAATGTATTACTCTAACCAAAGTACAGTTTCAGACAATCTGCTCTTAAAGTTATTTTATTTATTATGGATTTTTAATGACTAAAAAAACTGTCTGCACTGAAAAAAGATAATAATAATAATAATAATAATAATAATAATAATAATAATAATAATTCAAGTCATTATGATTGTCTTTGTTTATTCTGTTATTATTATTATTATTATTATTATTATTATTATTATTATTATTATTATTATTATTATTATTATTATTATTATTATTATTATTATTTAACAATCATTATTTTTGTGTATTCTGTATCATTTATTTATTTATTTATTTATTTATTATTATTATTATTATTATTATTATTATTATTATTATTATGGATTTTTAATAACTAGGAGAAACTGCACTGAGAAATTGGTTGTTGTTGTTGTTGTTGTTATTATTATTATTATTATTATTATTATTATTATTATTTTAATAACTAAGTGCTGTTTAACACCTAAGTCTGCTCTGACAATTATTACTCATTATTATTATTATTATTATTATTATTATTATTATTATTATTATTATTATTATTATTATTTATTATTTATTATTTTTATTTATTTTTACATTTTTTAACTCTAATACAGGACAAAGTGCTGTACTTCAAAATTTGCACTGAAAATAATAGTAATTATATAACTACAGAATGCAGGATAAAACTGTCTAAACAATATTTGAGAAAATCTTAAAAAAAAAAACTTGTTTTAGTTCTGTGCCAAAATGTGAGCTGGACCTTTTTTTTTTTTTTTGTGAGATTAATCAAAAACCAGAGTCTTTTCATTATTACGGTTGTTCACCTCTGAAGCGTTTGGAGAATGTGATGGGTCAGGCTGAATCGAAGTTCTCACTCTCCTCCTCTCTCTCTCTCTCTCCCCTCTTTTCCGTAAAAGGTCATGGCACATTGTGTCCTTCCTCCAGTCTTTTCTCCCTCTCAATGTGTATAGAGTTGCTACATCTGTTTTTAAATGCTCGCTGCTTTTCGAGTAACTCTAGAATCTGTGATACTTGGTCTTAATTTGTTGGATAAAACATGTTCTAGGAATTCCAAGGTCGAGCGCCGGTGTGCTGTTCATTATTCAATGATTACTTTTTTTTTTTTTTTTTTTTTTTTTTTTTCCTTGATTTGATCGCCCTTTGCTCTCTCTCTGTTCACTGTAATATCATTTGATCCATCCTGTTAATTTGTCGAGTTAAATTAGATTTTCTACTTTCCACTCACATTGAAGCAACAATGCTGTCCGTGCCCTGCAGAGGTTTCTGCATCCATGCTTAGGGTCACACACACCTGATCACCATGCACACACTTCTGCTCACTAAACTAACACGATCTCATGATTTTTTTTTGATCTGAACACATTCAGTCTCCAATAGCAAATTCTGCAGACAAACGGGGAGACTCTGACACAATAGGAAGGGACAGAGACGATCAAAGGTAGTTCTAAACCGTTCCTCTTTTTCTCCTTTTCAGGTGCACATTTATAAGCGCATACGTAGCACTCATAGGTCAGAGGTCACTGCATTTGTTGGCACCTGTCTGTCGTTTGTGTGCTGATGTCATTTTAGGCATTTCCCTGTTCTAGGTACGAACGCTATTTGTCAGCGGGCTGCCTGTCGACATCAAACCACGTGAGCTTTACCTGCTGTTCAGACCCTTCAAGGTAAGCGATATCAGCCGGAAGTCAAACCTGGGATTTTTGTTAGTCCATGTTTTTCTGGCTGTGTTTTGATTGTAAGAATTGCTTTCCTTCATGTAAATGTTTTATTTGTTGTTTTTATTAAACAGGGATATGAAGGATCTCTTATAAAACTGACCTCAAAACAGGTAAGGTTGAATTGTTTCCTTTTAGTAGGATGATAAAATGATAAAATTTAAATAAGATTTTTTATTTTCAAATAAATACTATTTATTATTATATAAATAAATGCATACATGCATATTTATTTTATTTAATTGGTTTATTTATTTATTTAATTATAATTATTATTATTATTATTATTATTATTATTATTATTATTATTATTATTATTATTATTATTATTATTATGTATGTATGTATTATGTGTATATATGTATTATTATTATGTGTTTATTTATTTATTTATTTATTTATTTATTTATTTATTTCATAAAAAAAGTTTTCCACATTCATGTAGGTTCAAGTGTTTTTGTTTTGTTGGACATCAAGAAAAAACCTAAACAATTGGCAATTTAAAAAAAAAAAAAAACTCTGCTGAACTGCCTTGGTTAGTAATGTATACAGATAGAGGAAAAATTGAGAAATATGTAATAGACCAGTGGTTTTCAATCCTGGTCCTGGGGACCCACTGTTCTGCACGTCTCCCTTATCTGACACACACAGTTCAGTTCATGGATCTCTCTCCTAATGAGCTGATGATCTGAATCAGGTGTGTTAAAAAACCACTATTATAGACAATGTTAAAACGGATCCTTTTTTGTTTTGTTTTTTTTAATCGTGTAATTTGTGATTTTTAAAGACCATTTAAAAATATGAAGAAGCAGTGAAATGTTTTTTAGGGGCATGTAACGCCTAAGAGAAACCTGGGTCCAAAAAATGTAATCAATATGAACTCTAATATTAAAAACGTATAATGTTGTTGTTATATTATATTTTATTTATTTATTTATTTATTTATTTATTTATTTATTTATTTTTAGATTTGAGGTTTTGTTGATTTGGGAAACCTACCTTTTGTCTATTTCTGACCGTGTGTATGTTTGTCCATCTGATGCATTTCTTTCCGCCCTCTAGCCTGTGGGGTTTGTCACGTTTGACAGCCGGTCCGGGGCTGAAGCGGCCAAGAATGCGTTGAACGTAAGTAACCACTGGCCCATCAGTAAGCTGAAGTGATGGCAACTTTTAATTATTCATAACTCTTTCTATGCTTTATGTCCTCAACTTCGCTTTTAAAAGTCTGACTCAGATGCTGCTCTCCTCTCTATGTATGTGGGGGGGTTTACTTGGTCCTTAAGAAAAGTTCCATGACGTCACTCGTTTCCAGCTGGACGTAGAATACTTTGGGAATCGGTGCACTTGTGCTGCTGTTCTGTTTATGGACCTGTTGACTGATTTTGTGCATTTATAAAAAATAGTGTTCAGTTGAAAGTCTACAGCCCTGTCTCCTCTCTTCTCAGGGTATCCGCTTTGACCCAGAGAGCCCTCAAACGCTGCGTCTGGAGTTCGCTAAAGCTAACACAAAGATGGCGAAGAGTAAACTAATGGCCACGCCAAACCCTTCCAACCTGCACCCAGCTCTAGGTGCGCATTTCATCGCTCGAGACCCATGTGAGTAAAGCCCCGGGCCCTTCTGAGTTTATTTGTGAGAAGTTACTCTACACTGTAAAAAAAAAAAAATGCTTTTCTTACTTAGATTTTTTTTTTTGTCTTGTTTCCAGCCAAAATATCTAAATTCTTAAGAAGGATTTTCTAGACGAGCAAAAATTGTCTTGTTTCCAGAAGAAGTCATAAGTGAGTTTTTGCTTAAAACGGGCAAAATCTTTTATTTCAAGTAGAAAACTATATTATTTAGCTTACTCCATTGGCAGATTATTTTGCTTTTTAAGCAAAAGCTCTTAATTTTAACTTTATTTTTATTTTATTTTTTTCCTGAAAACAAGACAATTTTTACTCGTCTAGAAATCCTTCTTGATTTAAGAATTTTTAGATATTTTGGCTGGAAACAAGACTCCATCTCTGTTATTTGCATTAACTTTTTTTTTTTTTTTTTTTTTTTTTTTTTTTTGTGCAAGTCAAAAACCACCAAGCATGTGAAAAATGTTTTTGGGAATTCGAAATTTCTTTCCATCATTCACTTCAGATGCAAAACTTCAAAATGCACAAAAAAGGGTGATAGAAACCTGGCTCCTTTTTTTTTTTTTTTTTTTTTTATAAACTAAAAGCAATAAACATTGTGTTTTGTTTAATTACACAACAATGCTGTTTTGGGGGCCTGAAAATGCAACTTTTGAAAACTTTTGAAAATCAAATTAAGTTTTTGAAAACGTTATCACCTTCCTGTAAACTACAAAAATGTTCTAAGTGATTCTATATAGTGCCAGATTATCAGGAAGAGAACTTTGTTGTCTGACTGGCTTGTTTGATGGAAACAGTGCTTATACACGTTTTGTGCAATATTCCAGTTTTGCATATTAGTTAAATTTGCAACTTTGGATGGAAACCCAACATGTGTATTGTATACAGTCTCTACAGTTGTGGTCAAAAGTTTACAAACACCTTGAGGAATCTGCAAAATGTTAATTTTACCAAAATAAGAGGGATCATACAAAATGTGACAGTTGTTCAGGAGTTATTTGTTTGTCCTGAACAGTTGCTGTTCAGGCATCCTTCAGGTCCCACAATCTTTAACTTCTCAGCATTTTTGGTGTATTTGAACCCTTTTCAACAATCCATCTTTTCCCACTGAGGACAACTAAGGGACTCGTATGCAACTATTACAGAAAGTTCAAACGCTCACTGATGCTTTAGAAGGAAAAATGATGTGAAAAGAGCTGCGGGGTTAAACTTTTGCATTTGAACAGGGTACATTTAACTGTTACGTCCTCTTTTTTTTCCCCAGACGTGTCCTCATTTTGGACTTTAAAAAAATTCCTAAATTGCCCAAAATGTCAGCGATTCGGCCTTTGCTTTCTACAGTTGCCATCCATTGTGCATTTTTTGTATTAACCTTGTGCGGGACTGTTTTCTTAATCCCGCTCCCGCAAACATTCTAATATTGAATATAATTTTCACGCATCACAGAGTTGCTATCAATATGCGGAGTATTGAAATCTCTTTTGATGCAGATGGTGTTGGATGTAGGGTTGCCAAATCTTTTTTTTTTTTTTTTTTTTTTCACAGAATTGGGCTGATTTTAAACTGTGTGGGTTAAAAAGTTGAAATATTGCATCAATTCCATTTGACCGAAGTGCTTGTATTAAAACGTTTTGCATTCTACATGTGATTAAAACTGTGGTAGATATTAGTTCTGTGAGGGATATCCACTGTGGTAGGAAGCTTTTTAGCTGTTTATGATCAATCTGCGACTGATACGAAAACTAGGACCCCATACCACCAAAAATAAATATGGTCACCTAATCTAGTGGTGTTTAGCATTGCTGGTGCCATGCCATGAAACCTAGACCCACAGCAAACAGAACTGAACCGAACCTAATAGTGGCTCCAAAATGGAGAAACGAACCATGGAATTGGATGCGTTAATCAAATGCCGTAAAAATAAAGTTGTGGGATATTATTCTGTTTGAAAATGTAACCTATTCCTGTGACGCTAAGATGAATCTTCAGCATGTCCTCATGTTGTTCCAAACCCATAAGACCTTTGTACATCATCAGAACATAAATGATGGTATTTTTGAGTAAATCCAAGAGCTTTCTGACCCTGACCAATGCAACTGACACATTCAAGACCCAGAAAGGTAGTAAGGACATCGATTTAAATAGTCTACACTCTTAAATAAAGGTGCTTCATGATGCCATAGAAGAACCTTTTTTGTCTAAATGGTTCCATAAAGAACCTTTAGCATCTAAAGAACCTTTCGGTTTCACAAAAGGTTCTTTTGGATTATAAAAAAGAAAGAAATGGTTCTTTTAAAGAACATTTGACTGAATGGTTCTTTGTGGAACCAAAAAATGGTTCTTCTATGGCTTAACTGTGAAGAACCTTTATTTTTAAGAGTGTATGTGACTGGAGTGGTTCAACCTTAATTTTACAAAACTTTACAAGAATACCTTTGTGTGCCTTGTTTATGAACCGAGCACATGGATGCATCATGGTACTCTCAACAATGGCAGCAGACGGTGGTGCAATGAAGAAAAATGGTTGAATAAAGTTGTTTTCTTTGTGCACAAAGTATTCTCATAGCTTCATAACATTACATTTGAACCACTGTCACATGGACTGTTTTAACAAACAATAACAGTGAATCCGTTTCCTAGCGTTTGCTTCCACATGTGATGTTCGGATGCATTTCTGATTCTGTAGATGACCTGACGGGGGCCGCACTGATCCCCGCGTCTCCTGAGGCGTGGGCTCCGTATCCTCTCTACACCACTGAACTGACCCCAGGCCTGCCTCACGCCGCCTTCACTTACCCCGCCGCTGCTGCCGCCGCCGCTGCCCTGCACGCCCAGGTGAGGGACCAACCGGTGTGTTTCCTCTTCTTTCACTTCTGAAAGAATCTGCTTTTGGCTGTTTATGTGTCTAGTGTGACGTTGCCAATGCTCGGTGAATTATACTAGTGTTAGTTTGATGCTGCAGATCCTTGTCACTGTGGAACTGAATCCCAGTTTGTTTTGAAAAGCGCACAGTGTTCGACTCTGAGTATTGAATGGGACACATTCAGAACATTACAGAGTTGCTAACTCCATATCAACATCAAAAACATTTGCAGATGTTCTATTGCGTCACGTAAAGGATTGTAGGTGAAGCCCAAGTTTATATATGTGACCCTGGACCACAAAACCAGTCGTAAGTAGCACGGGTATATTTGTCGCAGTAGCCAACAATACAACATATGGGTCACAATTATTGTGTGTGTGTGTGTGTGTGTGTGTGCGTGTGTGTGGTGTGTGGTTTTTTTTTTTTTTTTTTTTTTTTTTTTTTTTTTTTTTTTTTTTTTAAATGCCAAAAACCATTATGATATTCTGTAAAGAAAAATGTTCCATTTAAGATATTTTGTAAATTTTCTACCATAAATATTAACTTAATTTTTAATTTGGAAATGTGCATTGCTAAGAACTTTTAAAGGTGATTTTTGTCAATATTTAGTTAAATGGTTGAATTTTGGCAAAATATTGTCTTATCCTAACAAACCATACATCAATGGAAAGCTTGTTTTAAATTTCCAAAAATCAACCCTCACGACTGGTTTTGTGGTCCAGGGTCATCAAGTACTACTTACATTTGTGAGCGTTTATATCTTTTTTAATTGGTTTTTGTTCATTTGGCTAATTTTGAATTATTATTATTATTATTATTATTATTATTATTATTATTATTATTATTATATATTTTTTATTTTTTTATTATATATATATATATATATATATATATATATATATATATATATATATATATATATATATATATATATATATATATATATATATATATATATATATATATATATAATTTTATAATATCTATAATTTTGGGGTGTGTTGAGTGGGTTTTTTTTTTGTTTTTTGTTTTTTCATTTGGAATTTTTCTTTTTTAGTTTGTCTGTTAATGCCTCATTCATTTATTGTATTTTTAGATGGTCATATCTTTTATTTTGAATCTCTTTTTTTTTTTTTTTTTCTCTTTCCTGTTTTGTATTTATTTTTTTTATATTTAAAAACAGGAAAAAATGAGTATCAATAATTTTGTATGTCTTTAGCCTTAATTTATTGAATCTCTTTTAAGAGAGAGAGATATATTATTTTTATTTTTTTATTTTTTTTTTTTTTCCCCCCTTGTCTTTTGTTTATCTTCATTTTTCTTTTCGATTTTAATTGAAGTATTATATATTATGTTTTTTTTTTTTTTTCCCCCAACTTGTTTTAGATGTTTCATTTGGAATTTTTTTTTTTATTTAATTTGTCTTTTGTTTAATGCCTCATTCATTATTGTATCTCTTTTGAATTTTGAATCCCTTTGTTTCTTTATTTAAATGTCGTCATTTAGATTTATTTTTATGTAGATTCTTTTTTTTTAATTTATTTTTGTTTTACATTTGCATTGTTTGATATGCCCAATTCCATATTCTGTCAAAAATTTGACAATAACATCCTTCATTTCAGTGGCATGTAGTTCAGTCTGCTAACTTTTTCCCATAATGCCCCTGACTTGTGCTCTGGTGGAAACTGACTGTGGGTCAACATGACGCAGCTAAACCAGATGAGGTGTCAGAGGTCCACTCTGAATATGACAGGTCCGATTACCCAGAATCCCTCAAAACAGCATTCCTTGGCCTGTTAGCGTTGCTAAGAGATCACATCAGCGAAAAGCTGTTTTTAATTGCATCTCAGGTTGGATTATGACTGAGTCGTTGAGTGAATCCGTGCAGAGGGAGGTGCCGATTAAACTTTAGCCAAAAAAGTGTTTTTATGGTCCATTAAAAGCAGCACATGTTAAAAATCTCTCCCACAAATGCTTTGTCTTCTAGTTTTAAATGGGTAAAAATTAATCTTAGAGTGTTATGCTCCTCAGGTGATGTCATGGTTTATTGTACATCTTGCTTTGTTTGCCTCAGTTGAATGAGATGTGATTTGGTTTTGAAGACTGTGCTGACAGATCAAGTTTATTGATTGGATGGCTAGACTTTGTGGTTGTCACGGCAACCCAGTTGAGAGCTAAAGGTCATGGATGAAGAGGTTTACTTCAGTTTCTCAAGCCGTACTGTATGCTCACAGGTTCCTCAAGTTGAGCTAATTTGCAATTTAAGGGCAAGAGACAAGTTTAATAGTAATTTAGTGGTGGTTTGTTTTTTTTTTTGGTAGATCTGATCCAAGAAAATGTTTTGCAGTCGTGTTTGGAATAACTGGTTAGGGTTGTATGTTTTGTGAGGATCTCAGAGGGGTTGTAAAAGGTTTCGTCCTCATGGGTGAGAAAGAGTAAGTGCTAATGGATTCACACAATAACACGTTCTCTGCCCAGTGTCACTCTGAGAGTCTTCGAAGTTATATAAATATATAATGAATAATGCAAATTTTTATATATATATATATATATATATATATATATTTATTTTTTTTTTTACTTGTTGTGAAAATAATTTATGCCTATAAACATACTTTTATATATAAACAAATGTTATTGTTTTTAATTAAAATAAAAAATATTGTTGATTAAAAATAAATTAAAATAAAATAATAAAAATAAAAATATATATATATATATATATATATATATATATATATATATTTTTTTTTGTCTAAACAAATGGATTTAAAATATAAACCCCTATTTATTTTATCTATCAATCACACAATCTGCTTAATTATGTAAAATTGTGCAAACCCATATTTAATATTTGTAGTCAACAAATGGTAGAAATAAAATCTTACAAATTAGTTGCATACAATCACAATTTGAAAGTACTAGCATCTTGTAAAAACAGATGAGGCATACATTTGGTAGAAAACGCTGATAATTTTCTTGTTTTTCCAAAACAAATATAAGCTTAATATTCAAAACAGTTTCAGTGTCACAAAAGCACATAATAGCCGTCCTGCATGATTTAGTTAAAGGGAAAATAAAATGAAAGTGGAATTCCTTTGGCATGTTTTCAACTGCATGTAGCTGAGATGATGCAACTATATAAGTCTGCAGTTAAAAACTGAAAGAAGGAGCTCTTGGCTTTTTCTTACTCCACCTTCTCCAGACCTGACTGACACACCTGCAGTGGGAGATCACAGCTGTGGCGAGTGACGGCCTGACGCCTCGTAAAGTACGTGGGAAGCTCAAAGTCTGCGAAGGGCCTAAGCGGACGTGCCAGGCTGATTGTTGTCGTTCTCTTGCCCTTGGCTGGGGAAGTGGGTGTTTTTGGCGTGGTTTGGGAAGGCAGGACGGGAAAGGAGTTAATGTCATCTTGCTGAAAGATGTTTATAGATGAGCCGATAAGAGTTTCCTGCTCGTTCAGGGAGTTCATGCTTGCGTCAGGTCATTAGCACAGCTAAAATTGCTTGACTGTGGAGTGGGTTGAAGAAATTCCTCTCTTTCTGGTTCTTTTTTGTTTGTCTGTTGTTGCCCTCTACAGTTTTAATGCTTTCTACACAGTCTAAAGGTTTGTGAGTGGTTCTTAAATGGCTCCTGGCAACAACTTTATTTCTTTAGTTCAAGTTTCACTGGGCTATATGGTTCTTCTGGGAGTTTTAAATTCTTGGTTTGTGTTAATATTGTTTGTAAGTATTAATGGATGGATGATTTATTTATTTATTTTTAGTAGTATAACTTTATAGTATAATATTGTAGTTTTTTTTTTATATATATATATATATATATATATATGACACTAAATAGAATGCTATTTCTATTAATGTTGTTGTTGTTGTTAAAAAATGGTTATTTTAATTGTAATGCATAACTATTTCAGAACATAGCATTTGTTTTTTTATAAATTATAACATTTAAAATTGATGATGATGATGATGATGATGATGATGATGATGATGATGATGATGATGATGATGAAGAAGTAGTAATAGTAATAGTAGTAATAGTAGTAATAATAATAATAGTAATAATAGTAATAAATAATTTTATATGCTTTTAAAACGTAACAAATATTCAATATTACCATTACTACATCAAAACAAATTTATTATTATTATTATTATTATTATTATTATTATTATTATTATTATTATTATTATTATTATTGAATTAAAGTGGTTGTTGTTGTTGATGAAATGGTTATTTTAATTGTAATGCATAACTATTTCAGAACATAGCATTTTTTTTAATAATAATAATAATAATAATAATAATAATAAAAAATTTTGTTTTACAGATTATGATAAAATGGATTATGATTATTAGTCAATGCAAAAGTCTATGTAAAATATACAAGTGATGCTTAAGAAACAAGATACTTTTACAAATGTACATTTTATTAGATGGATTCATTTTAAATGTTTTTTTTCTTTACATAAAACTATGCAAATATGTATGAAAATGTAAGAATGCAGTGTATATAAATGCATTTTATGAAATAAATTATATTAAATTGTACAATTTATGAAGGCAGTTTAATTATAGAATATAAACTTTTTTTTTTCTCTTTTCTTTATATAAAATGTTTCAAATAAAACCTTTTGAAGTATCAAAGATCTCATTGTGACTCTTCTTGTTGATCTTGTCTGTAGATGCGCTGGTATCCTTCTCCCTCTGAAAGTTCTCAACCAGGGTGGAAGTCACGCCAGTTCTGTTAAATAATCAGTGAGTATCATTAACCTCCCCTCCTGCATGCAAACACTTGTCTCCAAATTGTAGATGACCGCAAGCTGATGCTTCATGCTGATGTCTCCACAGATGCCATTCCGTACCAGATGTTTAGTTTTTGTTTCTCCCTCCTGTTTAAACGAAGGACAACCGGGGCTCAGCATTTAATTTAATCAGGTTTATTTAACGGACAATCTAAGCATGAAGGATCGTTTTCCTGGAGGAAGTCTTCTACAAAGCACTCTGAGATGCTGAGGACTCTGACAAACCTCAACGGTACTGTCTCCATTTCAAAAGCTGCGCTTGACGAGCCAATCACGCGCAGGTGTTCAACATGTCTAGCTGCTCTGGTAGATGTTTGTTTCCGAGGTCGTCACTCTGCATGCGATACGGCATGAGTTTTAGAATCCAAACCTCTTTCTTTTCTGTCCTAGCCAACCCTAAAGGTTTTCTTCCAGTTTCTTTTCCACAGACCTGAAGTTTGATTTCTTTTTCGCAATCCAGTCTCTGTGTACTTTTTGTTTTCTATTTGAAGAACTGATGACATATGCACTGGGTATTTGTTTGTGTTTGTGATCTTGACGTGAACGGAGCGGATTCGAGTTCGTCTCCTCCAGACCTTTGATGCATCTTCCTCCGCCCTAAAATCACCAAACCTCCGCTATCTGTGTCTGCTTGGAGAATATTTGAACAAAAAAAAAGAAATGTACAAGCATTTTTGTACATTTGTGTAATAATAAATATTTATGCATTTTTGTTTTGTGCAATTAAATAAGTATATATGTATGAGCAGTTTAGTGTTCCCTTGTGTTATTTTTGGTGTTTTAGTTGGTTGTTAATTCAGTCTATAACCTGTTTGAAGTAAATAAGTGCAATTCTTGAATTATTATTTTTTTTTTTTTTTTCATTTTCTATTTTTTTTTCATTTTTTTTTTTTTTGCTCTGTTACATACTGAAGTTTCCAGACTGTGGCAGTACTGCGAGTTTAACGGACTGCTAACATGAGATTGCTGTATTATAATATAAAAAAAAGTAAAAATGCTGATTTTTCTTTTTCAGAATGTGAAACTGGAGAATAAAAGGGAATCTGAGGATCTTAAGTGTTTTTGAGTGGCTTCTTCTAATTGAGCTTTCAGTTAAAGGAATAGTTAAAATAGTTTGCCTATTTGTGGAAAAAGTACTTGCCCTCACGCCATCCAAGATATAGGTGTTTGTTTCTTTAGAAATGTAGCACTGCATCACTTGCTCACCAGTGGATTCTCTGCAGTGAATGGGTGCCGTCAGAATGAGAGTCCAAACAGCTAAGTAAAAACATCACAGTGGAGTTTTGGTGGTGACATCTTAAGTTTTAGTGCGTTATCCCATTCAGTTGTCACTACCATAACAGTCATGACGGCAACATTTGGTGTTTTTGTAGTGATCTTTTTTTGGGGGGGGGGGGGCGGGCATTTTTCCATAAAATTATCACCACTGAAACTGTCATGACTGCAACATTTGGAGTTTCTGTAGTGACATCTTTGATTTTGGCCATCTTTGGGCATTCAACAGTCACAACCAAAATATTTGGAGTTTTTGTAATGATCTCTTTTAATTTTGGGCTTTATCCCATAAAATTGTCGCTACCGTAACTGTTACCAGTAAAAATTATCACCACTGAAACCGTCATGACTGCAACATTTTGTTTCGGTAGTGACATCTTTGATTTTTGGCCATCTTTGCTTTTTGGGCGTTATCCCATAAAATTGTCACTACCGTAACTGTCACCACCGAAACATTTGGAGTTTCTGTAGTGACATCTTTGGTTTTTGCGTGTTATCCCATAAAATTGTCACTACCATAACAGTCATGACTGCAACATTTGGTGTTTTTGTAGTGATCTTTTATTTATTTATTTATTTTTTTTTTTTTTGGCCATTATTCCATAAAATTCACCATTGAAACTGTCACGACTGCAACACTTGGAGTTTCTGTAGTGACATCTTTGATTTTTGGGCAACTTTGCTTTTTGGGCGTTATCCCATAAATTTGTCAGTACCGTAACTTTCACAATCAAAATATTTTGTAGTGATTTTAGTTTTTTGGGCGTCATCTCATAAAATTGTCACTACCGTAACTGTCACGACCGTGGAGTTTTTGTAGTGATTTTTTATTTTTTTTTTTTTGGCCGTTATCCTATACAATTGTCACGGCCGAAACATTTAGTGGCATTTCGGTAATGACATATTTGGTTTTTGAGCGTTATCCCATAAAACTGTCACTATCGTACCTTTTTTTTTTTTTTTTTAAAAAGTATGTTTTAGAATGCAAGTTAAAATTCTGTAATGTGGTATCAAAGCATTTCTGTCACTAACAAAACATGGGATGTTTTGTCAAAAATGCAGTATGTAAGGGATAATGTAGATCCAGCAGGTTATCCCGCTTATTACATGGCTTCTTGCTACAAAAGCAAATAAATAGACAAGAAACATTGATCTGAGTAATGTTTCACTTATTTACAAGGTCTTTAAATGAAAGCAAAGCTTCCGCGAAAAAAATTGTTCCTGGCTGCACGCAGCGCACACCGTCTTTACTGCCTACTTTGTAACTTACATGAGTAGGCTAAATAATGGGCACAAATTTCATTTTCACATATTTCAAATCATAGTTAAGCATTTCAGCCACAAGATGGCGCCAAACTGTCAATGATTGATATGCGGCAGACAGCAGCGGAGTGATACGTATAATTACTAACGGTCAATATGATTCGAAAAACCCGGATGAGCCTGTGTTATTAGTTTTAGCGGCTGTTATCTGGGAATAACAACCCTTGGAATGTGGCAACTGACCAATCAGAAGCGAGTATTCCATGAAGCCGTGTAATAAACTGAATCATCAACTAAGGCCCCGATAGAACCGTTTTGTGCAGTGCGAGGCACCTTTTTTGAATTGTTTTTGGTTGGCAGTGAGCGTTCTGCGCGCTTAGTTTTTGCCTGAGCGAAAACTAAGATGTCATGATAGTGTTTGGTTCAATGTATATTCAAACTAATGAATTCTTGGGTTTTAAATCATGACCAAATTTTGCCTTTTACAAAGAAAAATTGGACACAAATAACAAATCTTACAAATATAACCCTTCTTATTAAATTATATATTACTGTTTCAGTAATGACAAATTTGGGGAGAGGACAAACATTCCAAAACTTTCTAGAAATGTGTACATTGGATATTATACAGTTTGCATACATACAAAATTTGTGGCAAAAAGATGTTTCCAACTCTGACATTGGACCAATTCTGTGGAATGGTGCATAAACAAATATATGAGTGGATTTTGACATTAGAAAATAGAAAATAGACTTTTTCCACTGGAGGAAGTGTTATGATTTATTTTTTGTTTTTGCCAGAAGCAGTGGTTTCAAGTTAAAAGTCTTGATGCATTTGTTTTATCCAAACATGCATTTTTTCTCTTCACAAGACATGAATTGATGGACTGGAGGGGTGTGGGTTACTTGTGGATTTATTGTGCTGTTTATCAGCTGTTTGGAGACTCATTCTGGTGGCACCCATTCACCATTTGCATTTTGGGGTGAACTACTCCTTAAATATTTCATACATTTACATTTCCTTGTATGGATTTTACATCTTTCTATACCCCTCATTATACTCCTGCAGATATGAGTTTATGGTTTATTTTAGAGTGTGTATCTGCACTCTCCTTCCATCTTTTTCCTTTTAAGGCATCATTTCCTAAGCAGCTGTTAGCAGCTGAAGAACAGAACTTGTGTCTAATCACAACACAACTGCAAATCTGGCCCTGTGAAAAGCTGGTGTTTATTTAAACGGCGCTGTTGTTTTCAAACTACGTCTGAAAGTCTAATTGGTGAGTAATTCAGTTTATTTGAATGGTGCTTTCACAATGCATTGTTCCAAGTCAGCTTTAGCAAAAATAATACCTTACTAACTCCCAAGTGAGTAAGCAGAGGAAAAACCCCTTAGATGTTTAAGCAGACAAGGAAGACTCCACAAGGGAAATCCTCCTCCTCATCTGGGACATATTTAAACACCCCAAGCATCCATCCAACTTGACTTTTGTGACTCATAGTCGATGTTTTGACCATAGCCATAATGTAAATAACCCATAATTAAGAGCGGGTGCGGCCATTTGTAACGTAAAGGTGCGTAAAACTCGCTTCCGGTTACTCTATCTGTACAAAAACGGCTAAAGTAGCTTGATTTTTGCACATTTTTTTTTTTTTTATTATTTATTATCATATTATTTTAATGTATTATCAAAAACACCAACACGCTTGTTCGTAGCGCAAATAATTTTACCGTTTACTGTTTAGCTATTTACATAGCGGCTAATGTCTCCCACATAATATTTCGCAATGCACAATAAGGCAGATAAACGCGTGTTTACACAAAGCAGAAAAATGTTTGTCCACCTCCCACTTAAGAGGGATTTCCTGAATCCAAGAAAAGATTTCAAGTGTTCCCCTCAGAGAACAAAATAAAGAGACGAGTATGTCTCTCTATTCAGCTTTAGTATCAAACGTATAATGGCTTTGTTGCTATTTACATTAAAGATATGTCACAAATGGCTTACTTTAAAGAATTTTAGTAGATAAATGAAAAAAGAGAAGTTTTTTGTTTGCTCAGGCAGGCTGATGTCAACTTTTGGCCTGAGAACTAAAAGGCAAAACACCCACAGGACAGACTCTGCCCAGGGTTCATTTCCTATTGGTCTGTTGCTGTATGACGTTCTTTTTAGAATGATGTCATGTCGCTATTTTCAGCCTTTGGTCCTTCATTTCACATTAGTTTAATTAGTGAACACGAAAGATGTTCTGTAAATAGAAACTGTGCAATAAATACATGAAGTGTGAGTCACTCAGTGTAGATCAGGTGTGACGAAACATCTGCTAGGCCTGCAGGAGCAGCTCGGTGATGGAGCGCTGCCGCCATCTGGTGTTTAGAAAGTAAACAATAATAATGATAATACACCAGTATTTTATAAAATCAAACATAAAATCCTTCTCAAATTGCAGAAATTAAAAATGATGCTGTATTGTGCATATGCGTGTAATAAATAAATAAATTATATATATATATATATATATATATATATATATATATTAATTTAATCAATAATAAAAAATATTTTAATTACTATAAATTAATAAAATATATTTTATTTATGTATTTATTGATTGATTGATACTTAGTAGGAAGGTGAGGACAAAATACAATTCAGTACAACTCAAAGTGAATTTTAGTATTTTAATTACATTTAGTTCAATGTGATTTCTCAAGAAACTAACTATTAGATGATAAATTATTGTTATTATTTTATTTGTTTTCGATACCTCCCTTCGGTACTGATAAAAAATAAAATAAATAAATAAAGCATTAAAATAAAATAAAAAGTCTGTTTATTTGCCGTTTTGGGATACCTCATATGAAACTGTAGACATCAAATTAAATGCAACTGAAAGTACATTAGATGCTAAAAATTTGATGTTAAATTTAATTCTTTTTCATATTTATTTATTTATTTATTTAGATATTGCACTACAGTAATGAAATAAAATGTAAAATAAAATCTTATGTTTATATCATGTGCTTTTGGATACTTTGGACACGGAAATGAGGACATAAAATAAAATTAAATATGACTAAAACTATTTTTTTAGGCTATTTAAATAGCTTTTAGTTAAAAAAGATTCCCCAAGAAGTCTTAATTACTAAAATTAGATGCTAAATTAAATGATTTTTTGTATGTATGTATTTATTTATTTTGATATCTCATGACAGTACTGATGAAATAAAATATAAAATATAATATACGTTTATATCATGTTTTTGGATACTTCACATGGAAATCAGGACATAAAATGAAATTAAATACAGCAAAAACTATGAATATAGTTTGAAAGGATTATGAGATGCTAAATTAAATTATTATTTATGTATTTATTTTTGATATTTCACTACAGTACTGATGCAATAAAATATTAAATAAAATTTTATGTTTATATTATGTGTTTTTTGGATACTTAATGAAAATTAGGACAAAATTAAATACAGCTAAAACTATTTTTAGCCTATTTTAATTGCGTTTAGTTTGAAAAGATGAAAAATGAAGAATAAAATCTTATGTTTACATAGTTTTAATTAAATACATTTTTAATTGCATTTAATTGCATTTATTTCAAAATGCAAAAACTAGTCTATTTTAATTGCAGGTGATTTTAACTGCATTTAGTTCAAAATATTTTTTCAAAAATTTTATTACTAAAATCGGATGCTATTTTTTTCGTATTTATTTATTTTGATATCTCACTACAGTAGAAAATAAAATACAAAATAAAATCTTATGTTTATATGTGTTTTTGGATAGAAATGAGAACATAAAATAAAATTAAATACAGCTGTTGTTTTGTGACTATTTTAATTGCAATTAGTCCGAAAATATTTCTCAAGAAATCTTTATCACTAAAATCGGATGCTTTTCAATTAAATTATTTTTCGTTATTATTTCCGTTATTTTGGATACCTCACTACTGTACTGAGAAATTAATTAAATTAAATGTTTTCACCCCAACTTGAAAAGGGATGAGCGTTGAGGTGCTCGCGCACGCATGCGCGCGCCCCCGGCCCTGTCCGCTTCAGCACCGCGTAACGGGTCACGTGACTCAGTCTCCGCTCTCCGCCGCTCCGCATCATCAGCAGCAGCAGAGATGTCCGCGAGCTCCGCGTTCAGCGATGAGAAAGGAGGCTCCGCCAGCGAGCCCGAGTACGGCCACGACCCGGCCAGCGGTGGCATCTTCTCCTCCGACTACAAGAGGTGAGACACGCCGAGTCTGGACGCGCGGTGACGGCTCGCCACCGGCGGCGGCCCACCGGAGCATTTACCGTAGATAAAATCTCAGACGGGGCGAGGTGCGCATGCGCGGATGAACGAATGAATCCTGTGGAAAAACAAAGAGATGATAAACAGTGAGATGAATTGGCTTGAATGGAGTGTGTGTGTGTGTGTGTGTGTGTGTTGTTCGTGTGTTTGTGTTTCAGCACCGGTGGCTGGACAGCGCTCAGGTCCCATATGATGACTTCTGTGGTGTTCTTCACCTCAGTTTGGCTGTTTCAGTCGTTTATTTGGTCAAATGGTTGGTTTATGTAGTTAATATTTGTATTTGTAATATTGGAAGTGATATTCCCTTGTTTTTACAGTGTAAATATAGCCTAGTAATGTATATCTCTCGCTATCCTATAGTCTTAGCGTCGCTAGCATCATGGTGACTAGCACAGCAACCTACCTCTTCATCTACATCCGTCTCTGTTGAGTACAACTAGAGGTTAACATCCAAACAAACACAGAATGTTGGTTATTTTGGCTGGGAACGACAATGAACTGCTTTTAACCCAAAAATAACCTTTCCAGACCGTTTCAGATGTTTTTTGTAATAAAACAAAGATAGAACTTATATAGAACGCTCTCTAGATGCCATTTTTGCGTTTTATGTTTATTGCTATTAGCTAACCTTCCCAGAACGTTCTGGGAAACAAAAAAAACCTGTTAGCTTGGATAAGCTGGTTGAGTTGTTTTTGTCAAAGTCTTACATATTTAAGCTTTACTGTATTTTTATTTGGTACACACCGTTTGTCTTTAGTACAACAATTAAATAAAAATAAATAAATATATATATATATATATAGAGAGAGAGAGAGAGAGAGAGAGAGAGAAATTAAATTAAAGCTAAATAGAAAAGTACAAAATGACAAAAGAAAATTATTCAAACAAAATAAAAGTATATAAAAATGTAAAAATACAAATGTACACAATAAAATTATTACAACTTAAACTATTATCCAAAATAAAAGTTTGTTTACATACTATATGTGTGTTTACTTTGTATATTTATTATGTACATATAAATACACACACACACACACACACACACACACACACACATATATATATATATATATATATATATATATATATATTTATACCTGTATACAATTTAGATTATAAATAAATATAAATGTTTTAGATATAAATTTAAAATATTTTTCCTTAATATATACATGCATGTGAGTGTATTTATATATACATAATAAATATACACAGTAAACAAATATATAGTATGTAAACATAAACTTTTATTTTGGATGCGATTAATCACTTGACAGCAATAATATATATATTATATATTAATATATATATTATATATATATATTGTTGTGTCAACGATAAAAAGTGTAAATTAAAAACACATAAAAAGATAATTTATTGCTCTATATATTTTTATTCAATTGTTGTTCCAAAGATAAACAGTATAAACTAAAAACACATCTCTTCTGTCTTTATTGTAGCCTCTAATTCTAGCACTCTCTATTCTATTTCTATTTCTATTTCTATTCTTTGAAAAAACTCTAATCTTTTCATATCTTCTATCTTTTATATATATATATATATATATATATATATATATATTTTTTTATTATACAATTAACAAAACCCAATTTTTCAAAAAACCCAAACGCTAGCATGCTTTATTTTTTATATCATGTTTTTGGATACTTCACATGGAAATCAGGACATAAAATGAAATTAAATACAGCTAAAACTATATAGTTCGAAAGGATTCCTCAAAAAATCTTTATTACTAAAATGAGATGCTAAATGAAATTATTTTTCATATTAATTTGTTTATTTGTTTAATTTACTTTGATATCTTACTACAGTACTGATGAAAAAAAATATTAAATTATATGTTTATATCATGTGTTCTTGAATACTTCACACGGAAATGAGAACATAAAATGGAATGCAACTAAAACATTTTTTAAGGCTATTTTAATTGCATTTAGTTCTAAAAGATTCCTCAAGAAATCTTTATTATGCTCTTTTGTTGATATATAGGTCATTGCAGGAAGTTTTTATAACAACCTAAATATAGAATATTCTCTAGTGGTTAGTTTTAACAACACAATTGACAAAATTACAAATGTGAAAAAAATATTTCAGTTTTGATAAATTTAAAATATATAATTATAATGATGATAATAATAGTAAGAATGACAGAAACACATGACAAAATGACTAAAAGCTAATTAAAATATTAATAAATACTATAGTAGTACATACAAATAGTAAAATAAGTAATTAGTAAATTTTTCCTTTTTCTGGGAACCAAAAATTACAAATGTGAAAATGCTGCTTAACACAGGGGATCTTAATGCAGGATTACTTTTTTATATTTAAGGCTTCTAATAATAATCTAATGATAATAATAATAAGAAGAAGAAAAGCATACTACAAACAAAACAAAACAAAATTATTAAAAATAATTTTGTGGCCTTGAATTACATTTTTACGTTGGCATCTACATCTTCCTCTTCTTTCACCTCTATTCTGTCTCTTGTAAAGATGTGGAGATTCTGAAGATTAGATCTTTAACTGAGATTGATAATCAATGTTTCTCCGTCTGTGGCTATATTTAGAGACGGGTGCTTCAGATCGGTGTGATGTGAGGAGAATATCAAGGCTCTGCTCTGTTTTCAGGTCATGTGACGTGCTTCAGTGTTTATTTACTAATATTATTCACTTGAAATGTCTGTTTTTATCATTTAACAGTTGTGTTTTTTGATGCTTGTTGAATCCAGTGTTGTTATAGTTAACTAAGACTAAGATTAAAATGATTAAAATAAATGGTGAAATAAAGCTGAAACTTGAAATGTTAAAGCTGACTAAAATAAATAAATCAAAGTAGTAAAATGACTAAAACTAAAACAGAAAATGAAAATTAAATGAACACAATAAATGAATGATTAAATTAATTCAATCTAAGTAGATAAATATAAAATAAGTAGATAAATCTGGCCTTTCACTGTGCATCATTTAGTTCATGTCGTTTCTCTCTCAGACAGCAGAGGGAGCCAAACGCACACATTTTCACCACATTACTTTTGTCAGGCTGTTATTTGAGTTCATTTGAATATGTAGACGATTTACACACCCCATGTTAACCTAAACCTGACTTTACTACAGCTTTACTCCTCAATGATGCTCATAATAGTAATATTTGAAGTATATATCTATTCTTTTAGTATCTACACTACTGTTCAGCAGTTTGAGCTTTCTTATGCTAACCAAAGCGATAAAAAAAAGTAATATTGTGAAATATTATTGCAATTTAAAATAGCTGTTATATATTTTAATATGTTTTAAAGTATTATTTATTCTTGTAGTGCAAAGCTGAATTTTCAGCATCATTGCTCCAATCTTCAGTGTCACATGATCCTTCAGAAATCATTCTAATTTGCTGTTTGGCTGCTCAAGAAACATTTATTATTATCATCAATGCTAAAAACAGTTGTGGTGCTTCATATTGTAGTGGAAACTATAATACTTAAGGATTCTGTGGGGAATAGAAAGATTAAAAAAAATTATTTGAAAATTATTTTTGTACATTTTGATTAATTCAGTGCGTCCTCGCTGAGGAAAAGCATTCATTTCTATTAAAAACATATAAAAAACACAGACCCTAAGCTTTATTTGGATGAACATACAGCGCTATTCCAGCAGAGGTTGTTGTTATACTACAAAAACACAGACCAGCGGAAGTTACAGTTCAGATTGAAGATTTTAGTTCTGAGGTAATAGAACATAACATCAGTTTAACGCTATTTTAGGTGTGTGTACTTCAATTTTAATGTGTAAGGACAACATGAAAACAAAATGCACCTTATTTACTTGTGTTTTTAGTCTTTACAGTCCACGACGTTATCCGCCTTTTTCTTTTTTTTATTGCAGTTTTTAGAACATAGAACATACAGGGCAAAAATATATAAATTGAATACAAAATGAATAAAGTAGTAAACAAAACAATAAATAAAATACAAATAAAAAGCAATAAAATCACATATCCATAAGAATGTACCAAGAAAAATCAATAATTCCATGAAAAGATTTAAGGCTTTAAAATATATATATATTTTTTTTTGCTTTTTCTTTAAGGTGGAAGTAAGCCTACGAGGGAGACTTCTGGTTTATTAGCCGCTATAAGAAGACAACATGCAGTAAACAGTAAAACTGTTTGCACTACAAACCAGTGTGTTCATAAATAATACATAAAAATAGCATGGTAAGACACACCAGTTTGCAATATCAAGCAACAAAACAAGCTGTTTTGTACAGCTAAAAATAGCTGGATGCCGATGAGACCGGAAGCCAGACCCATAAAATGTACAAAATGGCCACACACACTCTTGACTAAAAGATTTATGAAGAAAAGTCATTTATCAGAATAATGTCTGAAGCAACTCTCCTGTTCTAATAAAAATAATAACTAATGTAATGTAAAAAAAAAAATTAATATCATAGCCTAACATATTTTACACTCTCTGTCCTCAATATAGGTCTATGTTCCACTTAATATTCTGTTTTTCTGAAATATGTCACTGTATGAACATGAGATGCACTGCTTCATGCTGTTGTTATTGTGAATGAGGCATAAATGTGACAGAGAAATATTTTTTCTCTCTGCATAATCATCACTTTCGGGTTTCTGCTCTGCTGTCACAGAGCTCTGACACTGTTGCGCTGCAAGATGTGTGTGTGTGTGTGTGTGTGTGTGATGGCAGTTCGACTGATTCCACAGTAAACATGAAGACGAGCGCTCCTCACATGCTGTTGCCTTGGCAACACGCCCCTCTGATCTGCTACTGTACAGCTCTCCATCTCTGCTCCGTTAACAGCTAAATAAACAGAGGAGCAGAGACGCTAATCTATAGAGAATCACGCTCAAGTATTCATGAGATTGCTGGAGATCAGACAGACAGGCTCTGTATGTGAGTTCAGAGAGATTTGGGGGCTTCTGACGCAGGAGAATGTCTTTTTAGAGGTCAGTGGCTTTTAGCACTGCAGTGTGAATTCTGCGTCTGGCTGTGAATTCGGCTGTTCCCTTCTCCATGTTATTCTGGGCTCAGAAACGCCACGTCACATGCTGACAAGAAGAATCGGACTCATTCAAATGAATCGAACTGTGCAGTGAATCGTTTTAGATCAAACTGTGTCAAACATAAAGTATCAGACTGATTAAAATGTAGGCAAATCTGACATAGGGATGCTATAATAAATCGATGCGGAATCAATTCGGGAAAATCGTTTGGGTATGAACACAAAGACGTGGCGAAAAACATCCCAAAAAACGCTGGCGATAAGCGATATTCGTAAATTTGACAAAATAATAGTAAATTGAGTCATTATGATTCGAATGAAATAAAGTGTATTGGACGGAATAAAACTGAATCATTTTAATCAGGCTAAATCTGAATCTGAAAGATTCAAATGAATCAAACTGTACTGGAAAGAATGAACATGGATCAAACGGAATTATACTGATTCAGCTGAATAAAAATGTTATGAAACCGAAGCAATATAATCAAACTGAATTGAATAGGATAAAACTGAATCGAACTAAATCAGATTAATTCAAACAGTTCTGTACTAAATCAAATGCAGTTGATTCAAAATAAATCAGACTGATTTAGATTTAATCAAACTGTGTTTGACAGAATAATAGTGAATCGAACTAAATCCAGCTCGTTCAAATAAATGATTAGACTGATTAAAATGTAACCAAACTGTATCTGAAATAACAGTAAACTGAGTCAGAATCATTCAAATGAAACAAACTGCATCGGACAGAATAAAACTGAATAATTTTAATCAGACTAAAGGGAATGGAACTGAATCAGATGGATTCAAATGAATCAAGCTGTACTGGAAAGAATGAATGAATCAAGCTGCATTATACTGATTCAGCTGAATAAAAATGTCATACAAACCAAAGTATTTTAATCAAAATGAATTGAACAGGATGAGACTGAATCAAGCTAAATCAGATGAATTCAAATGATTCAGATTGTACTAAATCGAATGAAGTTAAATCAAAACAATTCAGATTGAATCAAACTGTGTTCGACAGAATGACAGTGAATCAAACTAAATCTGACTCATTCAAATTAATCAAACTGTATTGAACAAAATTACAGTTAATAATTTTGATCAAACTGTGTAAAAACAGTATTAGACTGATTAAAATGTAACCAAACTGTATCTGACAAAATAACAGTAAACTGAGTCATGGAACTGAATCACACTGATTCAAATGAATCAAATGGCATCAGGCAGAATAAAACCAAAACATTTTAATCAAACTGAATTTAACAGAATGGAACTGAACTGAACTGAACTGTATCAGTCGGAATAAAAGTGAATCAAATCAGTGAATCAGGCTAATTTAGGTTGATTCTGTGAATTTCAGTTTCTTTCACTCAGATTCAGTTTGCTTCACATCGTACTTATTCAAATAAATCAATAATTAGAATTAAACTGTTTATTTAGTGAACTGGACAGAATTTAACTAAATATGATTGAACTGGACACAATGAAACAGATTTTTATTAACCTGTATAGGACATAATGAAAGTGAATGAGAATGAATCATACTGATTCAAATGAATCAAATGGCATAAGACAGAATAAAACCACATCATTTTAATCAAACTGAATTGGACACAATGAAACTGATTTGATTTTTATTAACCTGTATAGGACAGAATGAAAGTGAATCAGATTGAAGCAGACTGATTCAAAAGTAATCAAACTGGATCAGACAGAATGACAATGAATGGAAATGAATCATACTGATTCAGTTGAATCAAATGGCGTAAGACACATGAAACTGAATTAAACTGTATCAGTCAGAATGAAAGCGAATCAAATAATGGAATCAGTCTGATTTAGTTTGATTCTGTATATTTCAGTTTCTTTCCCTCAGATTCAGTTTGAAAACCAATTTGAGCATGACAGACACTATGTACTGCTTACTGTCTTTTTATATACTACATAGTACATACAGTACTTTAAACAATAGTATGCAACACTGATGTCACATTATAAGACGAAAAACTGTTATTATACATTTTAAAGCCAATTCTGTGTAAGATTTATTTAAACCTGTCAAATGAATCAAATAATGAGCCAAAAAACAGAAACCAAATGTGAATGGTGCATAATGTGCCCACACACTTAAAACAACATGAATGTCTGTACTTGTGAATATCTGCACTGTGTGTTTCATCTTTATTTAGCATTCAGAACGAATAATAATACAGTTCTTGTGCGTGCCGACATCCCAACCAAGGGGTTTTCCTGTGAAGAGCCTTTTTTCAGAGCAGCGTTTCTAGCTGAGTCATATCAGAGAGAGGGAGAGGCAATCGACCGTTGCAGAAAATACGATGGAAAAGAGGACGAGGGACAGAAAAATGTGCCAGAGAGCTGGGAAAGAGCGATGGTGTGAATGAAAGGAGAGGGAGAGACGGAGTGTGTGTGTGTGTGTGTGTGTGTTTCATGAGGGGCGGGGCTAGCTGCTGGTGGGCGGGGTTTAGCTCTGCTCAGCCATCAGAGCAGTGTGTTCACCATCAGTCCGCTCTGAGCAGAATGAGAACAGCTTTTGCCATCACCTCCCTTCTCGTCTCCTCACCTCTCAGTGCCGCCTCATGCGAAAGACGGAAAGACGCAAAGACGCAGAACGCTTTGTAGCCTCCGTATCTGCGTTGAGTTGATGGAAGCAGCTGACAGCTGAAGACCAGACCTGAGGATTCAGTACAACAGGCTGTTACGTGCTTGTGCTTTGGAGTTTACGGTGTACTGTTGCTTTTGAGAAGGATTCTACAGGTGTGTGTGAGCGTTTGGCTTTTCAAGGATCGTCTACAGGTGTGTTTGCCTACCTCAGGGGATCTAAACGGGTGTGAAAGTTTTCGGACTAGCCTGACGATGACTACCATGCAGAAGTTGCTCCAGTTGCCGGTGAACGCCGTGAACATCGTGAAGAGCGTGCAGGGAGTTGCTCAGGGCCAAGAGGAAGCTCTCAGTCCGGTTCTGACGCCTGACAGCGGCCCACAAAACTGGTACAGCGCCGTCCAGCCCGAAGAACTCCGACACCTGAGATCCGGGGGGACGGGCGGCGGGGGTGGGAGTGGAGGGGGGGAGGGGTCAGAGGATCGACCCGGGCAGGAGGAGGGGCTTACCAGCGTTCAGTCGCAACCTTTACGGTACGCTAACACTCATGTAAAGTCATGAATGGCTGTGTGAATGAATGAATGGTGCTCTTTCAAATGTAATTTAAGCCGCTTTGCCTCGTTTCTCTGAAAAGCATAGAAACAAATGAGATGACTGATAAAAAAATGATTCGAAATTCATTTGAATTTGTTCAGTCAAATTGTAAAATTGATTTAAATTCTTTCAAAATGTATTTTTTTTTATTAAAATGAATAAAATTAGTATATATTTGATTGGAAATAGTTGTAAATTTATAAATTACAATTTTAAAAATGTATAAATAAGTTGTAATCTTGTAAAATAATTGTATAAGTTTACAAACTATATAATTGTTTTTATTTTATACTAATACATATATATATATATATATATATATATATATATATATTGACGTATATGTCATGTGTACTAATTTATTTAGTTGATAAATTTAAATAATTCGAAATTCATTAGAATTCATTCAGTAAAAATGTAAAAATTATACTTTTTAAAAATGCATAAATTGTATTTTTTATAATTTTATAAATATATAAACTATATAAAAAATATTTTATATATATGTATACATATATATATGTATATATATGTATATGTCATGTGTACTAATTTATTTAACTTATGCTAGTTTATTTATTTAGTTGATACATTTAAATTATTTGAAGTTTATTAAAATTAATTCAGCTGAAATGTAAAATTCATTTTTTATTAAAATGAATAAAATTTGTACATATTTAGTTAGAACTAGCTATACATTTATAAATTATAATTAAAAATGTATAAATAATAAAAAAATATAATTTGATACATTTCTAAACTATATAAACAAATATAATTTTGTAATTATATATATAATATATATATAACATGTAAAAGTCATACGCATATAAAATATTGTGTGTGTGTGTGTGTATATATATATATATATATATATATAATTTACAAATAAAATCTATATTTTTATTACAAATATAGATTACAGTCAATGTGTGGACAAATTTGTATTTGGAAATGTCCTTATTTGTAAAACTGGTCTAAAAATTATATTTTTTATTACATTTTTTTGTTGTTGTTGTAAAAATGCAGAACGTTTTCTGTGAGGGGTATGGTTAGGATTATAAACACTGTAACGGTATATAAAAACAATAGAAGTCTGTAATGTCTCCATGTAGACAGCAAATGTAAATGTGTGTGTAAGTGGTATAACTCTTATGATCCAGTCTCTTCTGAAACATAAGAAACATTGCTTTCTTGGAGAGACTCACATTAGAGCTTCCCTAACTGGATCTTCTCCTCACGTTGTAGTACTTCTTTAGATCAGAGGGTTTGTTAATTGTCATATCTGCCTGGTTGGTGTCACAGTCACCTGGGCAGCTGCTCATACAGTGACACCTGAGTCATGCAGATCTTCCTCTACACATGGTCCAGAACTGTTGGCAGAGACTATAAGAGTATCATTGTCTCAAAGTTTGTCTCCAGAGAATATAGCTTTCTCCTCAACAGGCTGCAAGAGAGAGAAAGAAACCCTGTCGAGTGTTGAATTATGAATAACTTTAATAATATGGAGCTCAAAGTGCCTCATGCATGAAGAAAAAGATGATAGGAGATATATTGCAAATCAGATTCTCTGCAGGGAGCGTATATTTCATTATATATGGTCCTTACAATATGCTATAAAATGAATTTAGTTTTACATTAGTTAAATATTCATTTCATGCAAACACAGATGCTGGGACAATGCATTTCTAGTACTTTGTGCTGTTGAACATGCTGAATATTGTTTCTTGCCTGTAAAGTATGTCTGTACATTACTTAAAGGGATAGTTCACCCAAAAATTAAAAACCTGTCATTAATTACTCACCCTCATGTCGTTCCAAACCTGTAGGACCTTTGTTCATCTTCAGAACACAATTTAAGATCATTTTGGTGAAATCCGAGAGGTTTCTAAACCGTAATAAGACATCAACACAACTGCCATGTAAAAAAAAAACATTTAAATGTTCCTTCATGTTTATGTCAGGCTATAAATAAAGAGGAAAAACACATTTATAATTTGTATTTAGTGATAAAATGAACAAAATTTGAATGCATCAATGCACAAATAATGAATGGAAGATGTTGCTTGTACAACATGTACAGCTTGTAAATAGTCAGTGATATACCTCAGAAAAGACAACAGTTTAACTTAAGTTAACGAGCTGGGGTCCACTTCAACCTTTAGAACGTTTTATTGTTGTATGTAATTAAATCCATGTAATGAATGAAAGGTTGGATGCAGGGTTGCCAGGTTTTCACACCAAAACCCGCCCAATCGCTATTGAAAACTAGCCCAAAACTAGCCCAGTCGCGATCTGAGATTGCGTTTTGGGGGATAAAATACACGTTTTATAAAATACACGTAAAATACACATAAAATACAGAAAAACGTGGGAAAACCGCGGACTTGGCAACACTGGTTAGATGCCACATACAATTTTGCGGAGTAGGTAGTGAAATTTTCACAAAGAAACAAGTGAAAAGAATGTTTCATTGTAATCGAAAAGACGTTGCTACAGCGATCTGTCCTGGTACAATAAAGAGCATGAAAAATCATTATTACAAGACACATAGTTTGTATTGCGCTATAACACTGACAGGTTTTATTAGCTAAGACTTTGTTTTATATTAAATGCACCAAAAGCACAAAGCTTATTGCTATTATTGGGTGACTGGCGCACTAAAAAATAGACCTAATGAATGCAAACAAAGACGTGAGATATTATTTCCAAACACACTGTCTCTGCGTGTAAAACACATGGTTTGATTTCTGCTAATAATCCTGCATATATTCAAATAAATTCCTGTGGACTGGCAACTTCTCCTGGTGCTCCAAATATAGGCTATACTCTCTCAAAGTATTCTAACTTTAATTTCTACAATTTAACTCTCGTAATTTTTATTTTTCTTGAAATATTTTGACTTTATT
Organism: Cirrhinus molitorella; assembly: GCA_033026305.1. NCBI lineage: Eukaryota > Metazoa > Chordata > Actinopteri > Cypriniformes > Cyprinidae > Cirrhinus > Cirrhinus molitorella. The sequence goes on along the minus strand of CM065141.1, from coordinate 3,865,885 downwards.
CTCAAAACATTTTGACTTTATTCTCTTAATTTCAACTTTATTCTCTAAACATTTCGACTTTTCTCATAATTTCAACTTTATTCTTGAAACATTTCGACTTTATTCTTAAAACATTTCAACTTTATTCTCATAATTTTTACTTTAACCTCAAAAACATTATGACTTTATTCTCGAAACATTTCAACTTTTTCCTCATAATTTTGACTTTATTCTTGAAACATTTCGACTTTATTCTTGTCATTTTAACTTTAATCTCGTCATTTTGACTTTATTTTGTAAAAATTTCAACTTTATTCTCCTAATTTTGACTTTATTTTTGAAACATTTAGATTTTATTCTCGTAATTTCGACTTTATTCTCATTTCAATTTTATTCTTAAAACATTTAAACTTTATTCTCGTAATTTCGACTTTATTCATATTTCGATTTTATTCGTAAAACATTTCAACTTTATTCTCGTAATTTCAACTTTATTCTCAAAATGTTTCGACTTTATTCTTGTCATTTCAACTTTAATCTTGTCATTTTGACTTTATACTGAAACATTTCAACTTTATTTTCATAATCTCGACTTTATTCTTGTAATTTCAACTTTATTCTTGTCATTTTGACTCTATTATCGAAACATTTTGACTTTATTCTCATCATTTTGACTTTATTCTCGAAACATTTCGACATTATTCTCATAATTTCGACTTTATTCTCATCATTTCAACTTTATTCTCATCATTTTGACTTTATTCTCAAAACATTTCGACATTATTCTCTTAATTTCAACTTTATTCTCAAAACATTTCAACTTTATTCTCAAAACGTTTCGACTTTATTCTTGTCATTTCGACTTTATTCTCGTCATTTTGACTATTTTTGAAATATTTTGACTTATTCTTGAAATATATCAATTTTATTCTCAAAACATTTCTACTTTATTCTTGAAACATTTCTACTTTATTCTTGTAATTTCGACTTTATTCTCAAAATATTATGACTTCAGTGAATAGAATAGAACACCATCATAGAATAGCTTTTGTGTGTGAAGAAAACAAAAAGTTTCTTCTCTTCTGTATCAGTGTCGACGTTGAGAGTACTTGGACTATTTTAACAAAGTCTTTACTACCTTTCTGGGCCTTGAACATGTCAGTTGCATTGCTGTCTATGCAGGGTCAGAAAGTTCTTGGATTTCATAAAAAAAAGACCTTAAATTGTGTTTTTAAGTTTGGAACGACATGAAGGTGAGTAATTAATGACAGAATTTTCATTTTTTGGGTGAACTATTCCCTCAGATATTATAAGTATATAATAATAAACACATTTTTTGTATAAATTATTATACAAAATGATTTATATATAGAGGTTAGACTGTGTTTTAGGTCTGAGATTGGGCCTTTTCCATTAGAGTAAATATACCCCTTGTAAATATACCCATCGTCAGGACTAATTAATTTGCTAAAAGCTCCAGTATGTAAATCAAAGCCTCGGTGCTCGCTGCAGGTCAGGAGGGAAAGTGATTACAGGTTTGTATTCCCTCTGCATACAGCAGTTCATACTGTGATTCAGAGACTTCCTGTAGCTCATCTCTGATGTGTGACAGTGTTTATCCACTGCATTTATTATCCAAAACGACTTACAGTTCATGCACAGCGCTGTGGAATATGACATATGATAATCTGGCGTACTGTGGAGGTGATGTATTTGACTGTGGCACATCTGCTGAATCACCAAGCCCGTGTTCATCCTGTTACGTCGCTCTGATCACGACCCACCGCGCGCGCGCGCGTTTGTGAGTGTGAGGTAACCGAAGCTGACGGAGCGCGTCCACACACGACTAGCACAGCCGTCATGACAGGACACACACACTGATGCGTGAACGGAAACACCGCCCACACCTTCTCACACACACACACGCTAATATTTGACAGTGTTTACACGGCGTGAATCTCCGCGGACCCTTCCGGCTAATGAAAGCGGCAAAGGGAGTCTTTTTTCAAGAGCGATAGATAGTTGTGTTGGGTGGGAGACTCTGGCAGCAAATCTATTCACTGGAGTTTATTTGCTCTCTTTGTTGCTGTGGAAACCAGAGAGCGGGGCCTGGGTGTGTTTTGAGATATCATAGTCGTTTAATTCCGGCAACGGTGGCATGACAGCCACTGGGGGAATGTTTTTAATTAGCGAATTGTGTTATCTCGGCCAGCTCATAACATTTTCATGCCACAGCTTTGGAGGAAGCACGTTTGCTCTGATTGGTTCGATCTGAAGCCGCTGGGATGATGCTAATTAGGGGTGATCAGGGTTCTGTGATGACATGAGTGAAAATCCAGTATTTCATACGAGATGTTATTCACCTTCCTCTTCAACGCGGAAGTAAGCCTATGGTAGGGCTGGGCGATATGGCAAAAATGTAATCTTGATATTTTTTTCCCATATTGATCGATAGCGATATATATTTTGATATATAAACTGTTAATGCTGCCAGCTTTAAAAGAGTATCCCAACTATGACTGAAGCCACAACAATTTGAGGGTTCATTAATTACATTTTAAAGTATAGTTTATTAACGTTTCGACTTTATTCTTGTCGTTTCAACTTTAATCTCGTCATTTTGAATTTATTCTCGAAACATTTCAACTTTATTCTCATAATTCCCACTTTATTCTCTAAACATTTCAACTTTATTCTCAAAACATTTCGACTTTATTCTTGAATCATTTCATCTTTATTCTCGTCATTTTGACTTTATTCTCGAAACATTTCAACTTTATTCTCGTAATCTTGTCTTTATTCTCGTCATTTTGACTCTATTCTCGAAACATTTTGACTTTATTCTCATCATTTTGACTTTATTCTCGAAACATTTCGACATTATTAATTTCAACTTTATTCTCGTAATTCCCACTTTATTCTCTAAACATTTCAACTTTATTCTCGAAACTTTATTCTTGTCATTTTGACTCTATTCTCAAAACATTTCGACTTTATTCTCAAAACATTTCGACTTTATTCTCGAATCTTTTTTCTTTATTCTCGTCATTTTGACTTTATTCTCTAAACGTTCCAACTTTATTCTCGAAACATTTTGACTTTATTCTCATTATTTCAACTTTATTCTCAAAACGTTTCAACTTTATTCTTGTCATTTCAACTTTATTCTTGTCATTTTGACTCTATTCTCAAAACATTTCGACTTTATTCTTGAAACATTTCGACTTTATTCTTGAAACATTTCGACTTTATTCTCAAAATTTTCATCTTTATTCTTGTCATTTTGACTTAATTCTCAAAACATTTCGACTTTATTCTCAAAACTTTTCATCTTAATTCTCGTCATTTCGACTTTATTCTCAAAACATTTTGACTTTATTGTTGAAATACTTCAATTTTATTCTCGAAACATTTCTACTTTATTCTCGAAACATTTTGACTTTATTCTTGTCATTTTGACTTTATTCTTGAAACATTTCGACTTTATTCTCAAAAGATTTCTACTTTATTCTTGTAATTTTTTAAAGTATAGTTTATTAACAAGATTACACATTTGGCCTTAAAATTAAGACAACTTACTAAAATAAATTAAAAAATAAAAGTTGTGACAAAAGAAGGTAAATGAGAGTAAATGTGCAAAATGTCAACATAAAACTGTTGTAAACATTATTTGTAAGTAACACAATTACAGCTTTTCTTTTCCAAAAAGACAAATCCGTCTACATCGTCTGGCTTTCAGAGGCATATTAAATGTGCAAAATGTAAACATAAAACTATACAACTAGAAATTCCACACGATTTGTCAAACTTTGAAAAAAAAAAAATTGTCAGGAAGACTACACTGTCTGGCTTTAGGTAGATTTAGGGGCCGTTCATCGACATATATTTTATCGTGATTTGATATGATATTGTTTATTGGCACAGCCCTAGCCTATGGGCGAGACTTCCAGTTCATTGTTCACTATAGGGAAATAAAGACAAAATAACAACATGCTGTAAATGGTAAAACTGGTTGCACTACAAACCAGTGTGTTCATAATTAAGATAACAAATTAAAATAACATGGTAAGACACCAATTTGCAATATCAAGCTGTTTTGTACAGCAAAAAATAGCCGGACGTTGATGAGACCGGAAGCCTGACCCATAAAATGTACAAATGGCTGTGCCCACTCTTACAGGAAAAGTCTCAGTGTTCAATGTTGTAATTTTTAAGAAATTTAAGCAATAAATATAGATGCAAGCAGCGATTACCGGGGTACAAGCGTGTTAAGGCATTTAAGCACTTATGAAAAAAGACATTTTTGTCCAATTCAGGTACACTGTAAAAAATATTCCGTAAAAATTACGATAGTAAACCTGCTAAGAAAAACCTAAGAAGAAAGAGTTATTTAAAAAAAAAAAAAATCAAATTTAAAAAAATTTAATGCAGGGAATTCTGGGAATGTCAATTTACAGTTGTTCACTGTAAATTTTACAGTCTTTTACCGTTAAACTGTTTTTTATTGAAGCATTTTTACTGTTAAATTCACAGTCATTTTTTACAGTGTAATGTATCATAGAAAAATTATGTTTTTAATAATTTATGACTGTAATAGCACCAGCTGTGGTCACTTGTTGCATGTGCTCAGCAGGTTTCGCAAAGTTTTGAGTTTTTCTTTAGACTTTATAGGATTTTGGGTATATTTGGACAGGCCCCTTTTCTAAACGACCCCGTTATAGCTTCCAGAAGGGTAAATGTTGACGCTTTTTTTTGGTAATTATTGACCTAGAGCAGGGGTTCCCAAACTTTTCAGCCCACGACCCCCAAAATAGCAGTGCCAGTACCTTGGGACCCCCACTTTCCTAAAGTATACGAACTTTTTGCAACACAAAGCAACACAACAGTCTTATAACCATAATATTATTTTATAGTTATTTACTCATTATTTACATTTGAACATTAATCTTACCTAATGAGCTGGGTGGGCAACATGCTGGATTTTTGTTTTTAATTGACCTTATATTTTTTATTTATTTCTTAAAATATTTAAAAATTAAAAAATTATTTGATTTCTGGAAATCATCTTGCGACCCCTCCTCCTGGTTTTGCGACCCCCTGGGGGGTCCCGACCCCTACTTTGGGAACCCCTGACCTAGACAGTACTGAGAATTGTACTGCAGTGTTTTTTTCCAGTTTGAGCGAAAAGCCTTGGACTACTTCGCGAAAGTAGGTTTTTTACATCTTCTCAAGCATTTACCAAACGATTTGATTGACAGCAGTGGTTTTAAAGGCAAAGTTGTTCCGAACGAGGAGATCTATCATGCAATCGTTTATGGCCTTGAAAAATGCAATATCGCCTCCCAGTGGCTGATTTCTTTCACATTTCTCACAGATCTTTGGGTTCTTGCAGAAGCAGTAGGTCATGCTGGTGCTTCTCATCTGCTGTTTTTCGAGTACTTTGAATTTGAACATACTACTCACCTTGCATACTATTTTTTCGCATACTACACTGTAAAAAATTATTTGTTGAGTCAACTTAATTTGTTACCTGGCTGCCTTAAAATTTGAAGTTCAGTTAATTCAAAAAAAGTTTAGTCAACTTGAAAAGTTACATTTTACTAAGTGACAACTTAGATAATTGGGTTGATTCAACTTAAAATTTTAAAGCAGCTGCGTAACAAACACAGCTGTTAAGTTTAACAAACAGTTTTTCAGTTTAGTCAACTCGAATATCTACGTTGTCACTTAGTACAACTTAACATTTCAAATTGAATAAACTTATTTGAGTTGAACGAACAAACCTGTAAGCCAGCAGGTTAACATATTATTTTAAGTTGACTCAAAAAATGTGTTTTTTACAGTGTATATAGTAGGAAAGTATGCAATTATAGATGCAGCAATGGTTTCTTGTTTCAACCATGGAAAAACATCAATGCACAGCTTTTTTGGTGTGTTTTTTTACACTAACATTCATTTTGAAAGAAGTTTCGTATGCTCTGTGTTTAAATAAATCAGTGTTTATTTAAACAAAAATACTATAAAATTGCAAAATATTATTACAGTTTAAAATAATAGCTTTCTGTTTAAATATATTTTAAAAGGTAATTTAATCCTGTGATGCAAAGCTGAATTTTCAGCATCATTACTGCAGGCTTCAGTGTCACATGATACATCAGAAATCATTCTAATATGCTTATGTTTTCTTAATACTATCAATGTTGGAAATATTTGTGCTGCTAAATAAATTTTTGTGAAAACTGTCATGCATATATTTTTAGTTTGGGTCAATTTCATGCATCGTTGCTTGATAAAAGTATTAATTTCTTTAAAATAATAATACAATTACACTAACCTGCTGTGTTTATGAATATTATGATCATCATGAATCATGATCATCATCAAAGAACAAGCTAACTTAATTGGCTCTTTAAATCTTAGCATAATTGAGCCAAGACTGTGCATATAAGTAAGATTTCCTACTAGACATGTTCATTCAGTTGGTTTGTGTGTGAATGGTGAATGTGTGTATGTGTGAACAGATGTCAGTTTGTTGATTTAAACCCAGCCAGTGATTCCTGGCGAGAGAGTGAGAGAGAGTGAGAGAGAGTGAGAGAGAGAGAGAGAGAGATAAAACGTCTCAGCATTTCTCCTTCATGACTTCTTTCTAAAAGGAGATTGCTAACATTAGGATGTGGTTGCTATAGTAATGTGTATCTATGGACAGAAGGGTTATAGGCTTCTACATCTTGCACACAGGATGTCAGACGGTCTCATCTGTGTCAGATTGACGAGTCGACTGACCCAGGATCAGATGCGGGTCTTAGCGTTGCAGCTAAACTTTGGCCAATCAAAATGAGGCTTGTCATGTGACTGATGTTATGTGCAGATCCTCAAATAAGACCCTCTTTACTCATTATGGTTCAAACTGAGGATCTTTTGCATTTAGTTCCTGGAGAGAGTGTTTAATATTTATGTGTTTGTTCATTTGATTTATAATATTAGTAGATTTTCCCAGACATCTGAAAGATCATCGGCTTTATTTGTCGTGGCTCTGGGTACATTTGGAGTCAAACACAACAGTTAACGGAGAACATGAAGTCAGTTTAGGGCGACAAATTCTTCCATCTTTAATCAATAAAGACGCTTTGAAAAGCCAGTTTTCTTTAATGTGTTGACATACTGTGTGAAACCAAGACATATTTTATGCAGTTTGAAGGCCTGATTCCTTTTTTTCGAATAGCTTGACTGCTTGTGCTATGAATAAAAAGACACGTTTAAATAAATGTGAGTAAATCTACACCACATCCTTTCCAACCAATGGATGGGAAATTGCTAATTTGCTAATTGCTAATGCTTGCGGGTAGTACTTATAAATCAAAGCAAAGGAATATTCTCTTTCTCTCCTTTTTATGACTTATACTGCTAAAAAACACCTGAATTAAGTTAAAGAAGCGAATTTTATGATATTGTCCTATTATACTCTACTGAGATATGGGGAGCTTTTATTTTGAAATGTACTTATTTGATTGAATACATTATTTTTTTCCCCAAATGCTTTAAGGATTGAAATAAAATTAAACCTTTTCCTAAACTGCCTGGCAAACTGTTTAAGTCTTTCTCCCCTCAGTCAATTAATAAGAAACTGTTGCATGAGTAGAAAATGGCCGCCTGGGGGTGTAACCAAGATGGCTGCCAAGTGAACTGCCTTAACTGAAAGGGATTTTTCCAGTGAAAACAAACGCTCAGAAGTTGCTTTTTCAGATGAGACTTAATGGAGATCTTATTTATCTTTGAGTATCAACTTTTCTCAGTCATACTGAGATCTCAGACTTTGCAGTATCTTACAGTTTGAGTGTTATTCTCGGGAGAAGCATGTCAGAACAACAACGTACTGCCAGTGATGTCTTGAAAAAAATGATTGTGATCCAAATGAGAAAAAGAAGAGGTTTGTGGCTTCCCTTGAATTAGTTTTTGGTGCTTATGAAAACCAAATCATGCTGTTGATAATATTTCTGGGTGTTTTTTGTTTTGACTCTCTGTATGTCAAATGTGTGTGAATCCTTTGATGAACAGCTTGATTTCATTTGCTCTGGTTTGTTCTTCTGAACTCGTGAACGTCCGCAGGGCTTTTTAAGAGCCAAGATGAGTCTCTCAGGATGATACATCGTATAATGGACACTTTTCTGAGATATTTAAGGGAGAGAGAACAAGAACACTTGACAAACATTCTGTCTTTTTTGTTTTACATCTTCAGACACGATGACCTGAAGGAGATGCTGGACAGCAATAAAGACTCCTTGAAGCTGGAGGCCATGAAGCGCATCGTTGCGGTGAGTAAACTATGCGTATTTAATATTTTGCCTCGTTTTCCAATCTTAAATTGATATAATTTATGTAACATAAGATATCAAGTCTTTTTTTCTGAAAGAAGTCAAAGTAAGTGAATTTTTGCTTAAAACAAACTAAAGAAAAATCTACCGGTGAGGTACACTGCAAAAAATGCTTTTCTTACTTAGATTTTTTTGTCTTGTTTCCAGCAAAAATATCTAAAAATTCTTAAATCAAGAAGGATTTTCTAGATAATTAAAAATTATTGTCTTGTTTTCAGACAAGAAGTCAAAATTAAGTAAGTTTTTGTTTGAAACAAACAAAACAATCTGCCAGTGGGGTAAGCAAAATAATCTTATTTCAAGCAGAAAACTAGATTATTTTGCTGGTTTCAAACAAAAACTCACATAATATTAACATCTTTTTTCTGAAAACAAGACAATAATGTTTACTCATCCAGAAAACCCTCCTTGATTTAAGAATTTCTAGATAATTTGGCTGGAAACAAGACAAAAAATCTAAGTAAGAAAAGCATTTTTTGCAGTGTAGCATAATATTTCAAATATGCAGTATAAAAAAGTAATGTGTCCCATAATGCAATTTTCTCAAGCATCAATTGCATTGTCTGATTGTGTAATGCACAGCTGAGCTGTGAAATTTGAGCTCTGTTTTCATGGATCATCAGTAATAAAGTCCCAGCAGGTTGTATTGATGAACAGAAGAGAATCGTATATATACACCAAAATCAAAAACCTGATTGTTCACCATTTCAGGAAGAGATATTAGGATTTGTGTCGGTAATTATGTGACTGTGTAAACAGACAGAAGGCTGTAATTGAGGGCAGTAAATGCCGCTGTCACCGAGTGTTTTGTAAAGTCTTGGCTCTCGCCGGTTTGTAACTCTTGCATCAGGTCTGTTTCTACAGCGAGACGAGCGATTTCAGCGAGCGCTTTGGAAATGGGACAGAAATGCGAAATGCGTTTAATATTCATGAGCCGGTTTTAGTGTCTCTGTATTGTGAAGGATCAGATCAGGACTGAAATATTTATCACTCAGAGCTCAGAAGCCACAAACAGTCACCTGATACTGTTTCCATTCACAGAGCACAGGTGGCATCGGCAGCAGGTACATGAATCCTTCAGGACCAAGTCAGAATTCACCCTGTTTGTTGTTTTTCATTTCCTGTGAAGGATTCATCAGAGCACTTTTCTAGTAGCAAATATTTCCAGTGAATACAGTAGAACAAATTTACTTTGGAGGCTGTAATGTTATTGCAATCTGATGCAAAAATCAAACACACTCTTAATCTGTTGTCTTTCGTCTTTCCTTGCACATTTTTATTGAAGTTTAATACTATCCTTATTGTTTCTGTGCTGGATAACACTGGTTGCGTATTTAATTAGACCATGTGATAGTAATATATGCTACCAGTTAAAAGTTTGGACACACCCTATCATTTAATGTTTTTTAAAAAAGTTTATTTTTCTGTTTTCGCTTAAACAAAAATACAGAAAAAAATAATAATATTGTGAAATATTATTATGATGTAAATCGATGTTTTTCAATATTAATATACATTAAAATTTAAATTATATCTGTAATTAAAGTTGAATCATTACTCCAGTCTTCAGTGTCACGTGATCCTTCAAAAATCATTGTAATATACTGTTTTATTATCAGTGCTGGAATATTGCTTAATATTTTTTTTGTAACCATTGATACTTTTTCAGGATTTTTTTGATCAATAAAATGTTAAAAATAACAACATTTATTTAAAATAGAAAGGTTTTCTAACAATATACACTACTGTTCAAAAGTTTGGGGTCAGTCAATTTTTCTTCTTTCTTTTTTTTTTTTAAGAAAGTAATACTTTTATTCACCAATGATGTGTTAAATTAATAAAAAGTCATAGCATAGATTTACATTGTTAGAAAAGATTTATATTTTGAATAAATGCTGTTCTTTTTAACTCATTATTCATCAAAGAATCCTGAAAAAAAAATAAATAATTGGCAGCACAACTGTTTCCAACATTGATAATTCTAATAATAAATCATCATATTAGAATGATTTCTGAAGGATCACGTGACATTTAAGACTGGAGTAACAGCTGATGAAAATTCAGCTTTGCATCACAGGAATAAATTATATTGTAAAGTATATTTAAATAAAAACTTATTTTATATTGTAATAACATTTTGCAATATTACTGTATTTTTTTCTGTATTTTCGATCAATTAAATGCAACCTTGATGAGCATAAGAGACTTCATTAAAAAACATTAAATGAGAGGGTGTGTCTGGTAGTGACTGGTAGTGTGTTTAGATTCAGTATTTCTATTTAAAAGAAATTGTGGCTTTAAATTGTTCAGTGTAATAGAGTGTTTTCACAACGCGTCATCATTCGGCCAGTGTAAACTATGCCACTGAACCGAACAAAATGTGCATATTTTGCTGATTATTGCTGCTGAAAATAAGTTATTGTCATGTTTTGGGCTGTACTAATCGGTCGGATTGGGAAAAAAATTGGAGTACAATCAATATTGATAATCAATATATAATCTATATAACATATAATCAATTTGGAGACTGTCAATATATTTGGAGATCTGCCATGTCCCTGCAGATTTTAGTTTCAACCCTGAAGAAAAACATGCCAACCTGTATCCTGAAGACCTTGATTAGCTTGTTCAGGTGTGTTTGATTAGGGTTGGAGCTAAAATCTGCAGGGACATGGCTCTCGAGGATCAAAAAGCATTTATGGTTGGCCAAACTGAACCAGGATTTCCAGGGCAAGAATCAACATTCGTGTTTGTTCTTATCATTTTAGGGTCAAAGTTTTAAACACTCACAGATGCTTCAGACGGAAAAAAACGAGGCATCAGGGGGTGAAAACTTTTGAATTTGAAGATCAGGGTAAATTGAACTTATTTTGTGTTCTGGGACATGTAAGTAACTTCTGAGAGGCAGTGCTCCAAAAAAAAAAAAAGATATTTAAGAAAAATCTTCATTCTGTTCAAAAGTTTTCACCCCCAGATCTTAATGCATTGTGTTCCCTTCTGAAGCATCGGTGAGCATTTGAACCTTTTTAAATAGTTGCATATGAGTCCCTCAGTTGTCCTTAGTGTAAAAAGATGGATCTCAAAATTATACAGTCATAGTTGCAAAAGGTTCAAATACACAAAAATGCTGAAAAAACACAACCTAAAGGATTTTTCTGAAGAACAGCAGACAGTTTAACTGTTCAGGACAAACAAGGAATTCATGAACAACTATCACTAAAAAAAAAAAAAAAAAACAGCTGTGGATCATTCAGGTAACAACATAGTATTATTAATTTTATCAACTATTATTTTCTCTTGTGGACTATATGTAAACTTTGTTAAATGTCTTATTAAGGTCAGTACTACCTAAAAATAACATGCATTTTGTATGATAGCTCTTATTTTGGTCAAATAATTAACATTTTGCAGATCTGCAAGGTGTATGTAAACGTTTGACCTCAGCTGTATACTGTGCATCAGTATGTAAATAATGCCCTGTTTGTGTGTGTTTTCCCTCAGATGATCGCCCGGGGGAAGAACGCCTCAGATCTGTTCCCTGCAGTGGTGAAGAACGTGGCCTGTAAGAACATCGAGGTGAGTGATACACCGAGAAGCAGCAGGGAGACAGGAAACGGCTCAGAGCTTATAGGATGTCAGCTTTTCTGGCTGCTATTAAACTTTAATCTTGTGTTAATATGCAATGGCAACGTGGTTCTGCTCATGAGTCACCGTAAGCTCAAGTGCTGAGTCACAAAAACGCATTAAATACCAGATCAGGGCTCTATCCACCCCTCTGTGAGTGTATGTGTGGCTTACGGTGACGTGTGTTTTCTCTCTCAGGTGAAGAAGCTGGTGTACGTGTATCTCGTCCGCTATGCTGAAGAACAGCAGGATCTCGCTCTGTTGTCCATTTCCACCTTCCAGAGAGGACTGAAGGTCATAAAACACACACACAAACACATTATTCAGAGTCGAAACATGCTGCTTCATCCTGACAAAATCCCATTATCTTCTCTGAAGTCTTTCAACATCCAAAACATAAGAAAATGCTGCACTCCAGCTTGCATGCTTCGCATTGAAAGTACATAATGTACTTTTGAGTGTGTAGTAAGACTACTGCTTATTTAGTTAAAGCTGATGTTTATCACAATGTTTTCAATTCAGTTATGTAAGAAATTATATTTTTATATAAAATATATAAATAATATTCAAAAAATACATATTATACTACATGCACTGCAAAAAATGCTTTTCTTATTTCGATTTTTTTGTCTTGTTTCCAGCCAAAATATCTACAAATTCTTAAATCAAGAAGAATTTTCTAGACAAGCAAAAATGATTGTCTTTTTTTCAGAAAAAATAAGTCAAAATTAAGTGAGTTTTTGCTTGAAACAAGCAAAATAATCTGCCAATGGGGTAAGCAAAATAATCTTGTTTTCGGCTTGAAATTAGATTATTTTTTAAGATGATTTTGCTTACCCCATTGGCAGATTATTTTGCTTGTTTTAAGCAAAAACTCACTTAATTTTGACATATTTTTTCTGAAAACGAGACAATTTTTACTTGTCTAGAAATTCATTTTTTAGAAATTCATTCGTTTTTAGATATTTTGGCTGGAAACAAGACAAAATATTTAAGTAAGAAAAACATTTTTTGCAGTGTGATATATATTTAGATACACTTTATTGCCAAAAGTATTGGGACACCCCCTTCTAATAAACAGGTTTGACTAATTTAGTCATTTCCATGAGTACTAATCTGAATGTTTACGCATATAAAGATATTCTAGGGAATTGTGTCCTTCTAATTTTATAGCAAAAGTTTGGAAAGGCCCTTTTTATTCTAACATGACAATGCCTCTTTGTATAAAGCAAGGTTCACAGAGAAATGTTTGATTCAGTCAGTGTGAAAGAACTTGCCTGGTCTGCATAAAGCCAAGTCCTAATCCCATCTGAACACCTCTGGTGTGACTTTAAATGCAGACCTTGAGCCAAAAACTCATCACCAAACACCAAAGATTTGTACATATACTATATATGGACAAAAGTATTGGGACACCCCCTTCTTTAGAACAGAAAAAGGCACTTCCAAAACTGTAGCAGCAAAGATGGAAGCATAATTAATGTATTTAAAAATTGTGTTTCCATCTCTGTTGCTTCAGTTTTGGAAGTGTCTAAAATGATTGTACCCATATGCACAAGTCATTGTTGATTGGTCTGAGTTTTTGCCTCAAGATCTGCATTTAAAGTCACACCAGAGGTGCTCAGTTGGGATTAGACCAGTCAAGTTCTTCCACACTGACTGAATTAAATATTTCTCTATGCACCTTTCCTTATACACAGAGGCATTGTCATGTTAGAATATAAAAGGGTCCTGTCCAACCTTTTGCTATAAAATAGAAGGACACAATTCCCTTCCCTTCCCATTAAGATTAGTACTAATGGAAATGACTAAAGTAGTCAAACCTGTTCATTAGAAGGGGGTGTCTCAATACTTTTGGCAACATATTGTATATTATATATTTTATATAATAAATTATTACACATATTAATGTGTAGTCGGTTTTAAGCCTAGTTTATTGCAAATAAACCCCAAACTCATGTTTGGACAAGTGTTGTTTTAGAGTTTATTTACTATTATAGTGTTTATTTATATTTTGAATGAGATTTTTATTATGTTAACAAGTTTGCTGTGTGCTTTTGTAATTTTTTATGGTGCTGGGCAATGACTAAGTGTGATTTAATCACATCCAAAATAAAATAATATACAGTATATATTTTAGAAATATTTACATGCATATAGTAGTCAACATTTAAAGTGGATCAAAAAAGTTAATCAAAGTTCCTCTCTTATAGGACAACGTGTATTATTTTGATAACTTTGATTGAAAGGTTTATATGTTGACTAGTATGTTTCTACTCTATATATTTTCTAATATATATTCATACAATTTATATTATATATAAATATATTTAATATATAAACATAACATATTTTTCTTGAATATATACATGCATGTGTGAGTGTATGTACTTGTATTGTACTTTTTAAATATTACTCTTTAGGTTTAGTTTTTGTCCAGATTTAGTTTAGTTATTAGTTGAGTTATTTCCAATTAATTTTAGTGCTTCAACCTAAACTAATTTCAGTTAGTTACCAATGGAAAATTTGTCATTCAATATTTTATATTAAATAATAAATAGGAAAAATATTTATAAAATAATATTTAGAATAAACTGTTTATATAAAAAATATTTAATGTCACAATTTTATGTTTGACATTTATAATGTATTTTATTTCAGCTTTGTTTAAAAAAAAATGAAAGAAAAATGTTTTAAAAGTTTTATTTTTAGTTAATGGCAATACCGCACTTTGCTGGTGATGTAAAATGTACTTTTGAGTATGTAGTAAAATGTTAAAAGATAAAGCAAAAAGACCTTTCATACTGTTTGCTTTTATATTTCTAGCTAAATTCCTCGCCTTACAGTGCATGATTACTTAGGTTTATATAGTTAAAGTGATAGTTCACCCAAAATTAAAATTCTGTCATTAATTACTCACCCTCATAAGCCGTAAGTTCATCTTCTGAACACAAATCAAGATATTTTTGATGAAATCCAAGAGCTTTCTGACCCTGTATAGACAAACTAACACATTCAAACCCAGAGAGGTAGTGAATGTGAACACGCATCAAAGACTGACACGCAATAGAAGAAATTGTTTAATAAAGTCATTATTTTTGTATTCTCGTAGCTTCATAAAATTGCAGTTGAACCATTGATGTCACATGGATTATTTTTACAATGTCCTTATCACCTTTATGGGCCATGAATCAGTCAGTTGCGTTGCTGTCTATGAAGAATCAAAAAGCTCTTAAATTTCATCAAAAAGATCTTAATTTGTTTTCTGAAGATAAATGAAGGTATTATGGGTCTGGAACCACATGAAGGTGAGTAATTAATGCAGAATTTTCACTTTTGGGTGAGCTATTCCTTTAAAGCGTCTGTGGTTTCCTCATTTGTTCTCTTCTCAAAAGGGCAATAGAGAACTGTTACAAATCTGTTTTATAGTGCAAGAGGTTTTGGGAAATATTAAAACATAAATCAAATACATATTGCCAGAATGTGGAAGTAGTATTCTATTTATGCGCCTTTGGCATGCTTTTCCCAGTGTACTGTAATTGAAGAGGCACTCTCAAATATAAACCCACTGCACATATTATATAATATTGGAAGTATGCTAATAGTAATTCAACTTAATGCTCAGTAAACACTCAACATGTTGCAAAAGTGTCATATGGGACCAAAAATGCCCTCTAGTGTTCATACTGATACAAATACTGTTTCTGTTAATTCCCAGTGTGAAGTCACTTTGTTACTTCATCAGTTTCTAAATAAATAGATCTCTGTGAATCATTGTGACCCCTGATTCAGGACCCCAACCAGCTGATCCGTGCGAGCGCCCTGCGTGTGCTGTCCAGCATCAGGGTGACCATCATCGTGCCCATCATGATGTTAGCCATCAAAGAGGCGGCGTCTGACATGTCTCCATACGTCCGCAAGACCGCAGCGCATGCCATACCCAAGCTACACAGGTACAATACCACAAATATCTGGTCTGAACACAAATTTGGCAGTTGCGAGAAATTTACTGTTCATTTAGTGAATACTGCTGTTTATTACAGTGTTTCCAATTTTGTTACACTGCCATTCAAAAGGGGGGCTTTTTCTTAGTTTCATTTTTTTGTAAGTTTCTTTTGCTCAGAAGACTGCATAGTAACACACAGTAAAAAGAGCAGTAGTGTGAAATATTATTCCAATTTAAAGTAACTGTTTTCTGTTTGCTTACATTTTAAAATGTAAGTTATTCCTGTGATGCAAAGCTGAATTTCCGATTTTTGTCATTACTCCAGTCTTTAGTGTCACATGATCCTTTTAAAAACGTTGTTTTGTTTTGTTAGGATTGGCTAAAGAAAAAGCTCAGAAGTACAGCATTTATCACTTTTAGTAACTTTTGATTGATTTAGTGCATCTTTGCTGAATAAACTAAACTATTTTGAAGAGTGATGTATGTAAAAATGTTATTACAAAAATTTAAAATATTATATAAAATGATTATTATTACAAATATTGAAATTTTTATTATATAAAAAATATAACAAATCCATGTTGTGTTATGTAATATATAAATATACACTACCAGTCAAAAGTTTTTGAACAGTAAGGGTTTAAAGAAGTCTCTTCTGCTCACTAAGCCTGCATTTATTTGATCCAAAGAACAGTAAAAATGGTAAAATATTAAAATATTTTTACTATTTAAAATAACCATTTTCTGTTTTGATTATTTTAAAATGTAATTTATTCCTGTGATTTTAAAGCAAATTTTTTTGCATCATTACTCCAGTCACATGATCCTTCAGAAATCTTATATTCTTATATTCTGATTTGCTGCTCAAAAACAGTTGTTGTTATAATGTTGAGTATAATTTTTTGTGAATAGAAAGAAATAGACTTTTTGATCAATTTAAAGCATCTTTGCTAAATAAAAGTATTCATTTCTATAATTTCTTTCCCTCCAAAAAATTTAAAAAAAGCTTTTTATTTCAGATAAATGCTGCTCTTTGGATCTTTATATTCATCGAAGTATTCTGGAAAAAAATACTCAACTGATTTAAATATTGATAGTAGTAGTAATAATAATAATAATAATAATACATGTTTCTTGAACAGCAAATCAGCATGTTAGAATGATTTCTGAAGGGTCATGTGACACTGAAGACTGGAGTAATGATGCTGATTTGATCACAGGAATAAAATACTTTTTAAATATATTCAAACAGAAATCAGTTATTTTAAATAGCCAAAATATTTCAAAATTTTACTGCTTAACTGTACTTTGGATCAAATAAGTGCAGGCTTGGTGAGCAGAAGACAATTCTTTAAAAAAAAACACATTAAAACGTTTGACTGGTACTGTATTTATAAACATTTATTTGTTAATCTTATAGAGTTGTAATCTAATATAGAGTTAAGAATGTAAAAAATAATGAATAGTTAGTTTTTTTCAAGTTATTCTCAAGAGAATGATCAAGAACCTTGTGTATCCTTAAATACTAAACTTGCAAAACAAAAAATGAATGAATAGACATTCCATTTTTATATGGAATTAAATCATTTACGTCCAAAAAAGGCATGGAATTATGTGAGTGATATGAAAGTAGGAAATGTAGTGACTTTTGCAGCTAACTGCTCATGTAACAATATTTGGCCGCATAAATGCAATCGACCAATCACAATCAAGTATTCCAGACAGCTGTACATCAAGTTTTCTTAGCATTGTAGCTTTTAGTTTGACTATTCAATAAAAGTAAAACACATTCACAGGTTGCAAGTGCTTATGGTTCTTTCTTTCTTTCTTTTAGCCTGGACCCAGAACAGAAAGATCAGTTGATTGAAGTCATCGAGAAGCTGCTGGCTGATAAAACCACAGTGAGTGACAGAATCATTTCAGGTCAGTCCTGAGATATGATCATCATTCGTGACATGTCTCTCTGTGTGTGTGTGTGTGTGTGTGTGTGTGTGTGTGTGCAGCTGGTAGCAGGCAGTGTGGTGATGGCATTTGAAGAAGTGTGTCCGGACCGCATCGATCTGATCCATAAGAACTACCGCAAGCTGTGTAACCTGTTGATCGACGTGGAGGAGTGGGGTCAGGTGGTCATCATCAACATGCTCACGCGCTACGCCAGAACACAGTTCCTCAACCCCAACATCAATGTGAGTATCACAAACATGTCTCAGGAGGACATATCTACCCAGAAATTGACAGATAATTGACTCACCCCCTTATCATCCAAGATGTTCGTGTCTTTCTTTCTTCAATCGTAAAAAAAAGGTTTTTGAGGAAAACATTTCAGGATTTCTCTCCATATAGTGGACTTCTATGGTGCCCCCGAGTTTGAACTTCCTAAATGCGGTTTCAAAGGGCTCTAAATGATCCTAACTGAGGAAGAAGGGTCTTATCTAGCGAAACGATCAGTTATTTTCTAAAAAATGTACAATTTATATATGTTTTAAGCTCAAATGCTTGGCTTGTCTAGCTCTGCATAATCTCTGTGTTTTAACTTAAAAATTTGTTTTCTTTTTGTTTTTTTTAATTGAGGGTGTTTGACCACCCTTGCGCATTCACTTTGTAAACACTTGGTCGGTACTTCTGCAGCGATGTAGGACGATTTTGAAGTTGGAGGAGAAAAAGAAATGGGAGTTTTTCGACATACCCTAACTGTATTGACCCAGAATGAACGCAGAGCTAGACAAAACGAGCATTTGAGGTTAAAAAGTATATAAATTGTAACTTTTTTTTATTTATTTATTTATTTATTTTTTTTAAATACAGATCGCTCCACTAGATACGACCCTTCTTCCTCGGCTGGGATCATTTAGAGCTCTTTGAAGCCGCATTTAAACTGCATTTTGGAAGTTCAAACTCGCATGCACCACTGACGTCCACTATATTGAGAAAATAAACTGTTTGCCTTAAAAAAATAATTTCTTTACGACTGAAGAAAGAAAGGCATCAGTATATTTTTGTTCTGGAAGTAAACTTCTCTGTAAAGGATTAGTTCACTTTCAGAACAAAAATGTACAGATAATGTACTCCTTGCCATCCAAGATGCTCATGTCTTTCTTTCTTCAGTCGTAAAAAAATAGTTTTTTGAGGAAAACATTTCAGGATTTCTCTTCATATAGTGGACTTCTATGGTGCCCCCGAGTTTGAACGTCCAAAATGCAGTTTCAAAGGGCTCTAAATGATCCTAGCTGAGAAAGAAGGGTCTTATCTAGTAAAACAATCAATAATTTTCTAAAAAAAAAAAAAAAAAAGTACAATTTATATACGTTTTAACCTCAAATACTCAGCTCGTCTAGCTCTGCATGAGCTCTGTGTATTCTGGTTCAATACAGTTAGGGTAGGTCGAAAAACTCCCATCTTATTTTTTTCCTCCAACTTAAAAATCATCTTGTTTTGTTTTTTGTTTTTTGTTTTTTTTTATTGAAATGCTATGCGACATGGGTAGAATGAGTCTAGAGCCCTGATAGGTTAGGTGGCTTAAATTTTTTTGGTGGTGTTTTGTATTTACTTAAATATTAATGTATACTTTAAACTTTTAATATATTGGTCAATTTAAAGAATTTATTTTTATTTTTTTGTCCAATTTGTCCAAAAGTTTTGGCACCGGTACCGTTCTAAAAGTATTGATTTGGAACCGGTATCGAAAAAACACCAAACAATACCCAAACCTACTCTCTCTTTCTCCAGTTGCAAAGAAATTGTTTTTTGAGGAAAACATTTCAGGATTTATTTCTATATGATGGGCTTCTATTGTGCCCTCAAGTTTGAACTTCAAAATGCAGTTTAAATCCAGCTTCAAAGGGCTCTAAACGATCCCAGCCGAGGAAGAAGGGTCTTATCTAGCAAAACGGTTGATTTTTCCAAACAAATTGACAATTTATATACTTTTTAACCTCAAATGCTCGTCTTGCCTCGTCTCTGCGACTCGCATGCGTAGTCTGTGTGATTCAGGTCAATGCAAATAGGCTATGTCCAAAAACTCCTATCTTGTTTTTGTCTTCAGCGTCAAAGTCATCCTACAACTGTTTTCCCTTTTTTTGTAAAGGGTGTTTGATATTCTTTGTATGTTCACTTTGTAAACACTGAAGAAAGAAAGACATGAACATCTTGGATGACAAGGGGGTGAGTACATTATCTGTACATTTTTGTTCTGAAAGTGAACTAATCCTTTAACATCTGTGTCAATGCGCAGGAGTCTCTGCTGGAGGACAGCGGTGAAAAGGCCTTCTACGCTTCTGATGATGAGGAAGATGAAGATAAGAAAGCCGAGGCAGCCACTCTAGCAAAGAGGAAACCATATGTGATGGACCCCGATCACAGACTCCTACTGAGGAACACCAAACCCCTGCTGCAAAGCCGCAACGCTGCCGTGAGTCACACACACAGTCTTTTGCTTCACTACACATGAATTATTATTTATTTTGTATATTTGAAATATTTTGTAGAATGTTACAGTAATTGCAGTCAAACCAAAATTTATTCGGACACCTTCAACATTTCTAACATTATCACGGTTTATTCGCTATAGTTTAGAAAATGGTCATAAAATATGACAAGAACTCAAGTTAAACTGTGTCAGAACAAATTCATCTTGATAATGTCAGATAACTTTGATAGAAAGGTATGTAACAAATCATGGTGTCAAAGTGTCAAATCAAATTTTTGGTCCCAAAGTTTTATACATTTTACTGATAGTCCACTGTATGGAGAACTTTTGGGTACAATATGTCACAGTGCTATCCTCACTTACATAAATGAACTATAGTGTCCTACACCCACTAGTTAAAAAATATCAAAAATTATATCTGGTGTCTGAATAATTTTCGGTTTGACTTTATATTTAGGCAAAATGAATGATTTTAAGAACTGAATTTTAATTAAACTGTCAGTTTAGCACAGGAAAATTAATTGGAATGACATTAGTCCAATCATTAGTTTTGAAAAATTATGCTTTAATTCTGGGTAGTTTTATTTAACTCAACTATTATTACTATAATATTTGTTCAGTTTTTCAATTTATTTTTGGCAGTTTTTCCAATTATTCAATTAGTGTTTTTATTATTGTTGTTGTTGTTATTATTAATAAATGTATGGTTGCTATATTATTATTATTATTATTATTTTTTTTTTTTAGTTTGCCATCTTTTTCGTTTGTTTCCAGTTATTCTACTAGTGTTTGTAATCATTAAGTGTTTGGTTTATTTATTTAAATTTATTTTGGAATTCTTAATGTATTTTAGTGTTGTTGTTTTTTTTTTTTTTTTTTACAATTATTTGGTTAGGTGTTGTTGTTGTTGTTGTTTTTTAGTATATTTATTTATTTATTTACATTTTATGTATTGTTGTTGTTATTATTAAATGCATAGTTGTTCATTTTTATTTATTTTTAACATGTTTTAAAATTTCTTAATATGTATATTAGTTTATTGTCTGTTTTTTTGGATAGCTTTTGTTATTACACTCTAAAAAATGCTAAGTTAAAAACAACCCAGAGCTGGGGAAAAAATGACAAACGAAGCGATGTGGGTTGTTTTGACCTAGTGTTTGGGTTAAATGCTTAACCCAGCCTCTAAGTAGTTTTATTTAACTCAACTATTGCTTAAAATAACTCAAAAATATGTTCAATAATTTTCACTTTTTTGATTGCAGTTGTCTCTAGTAATTATATGTCTGATTCTGAATTGACAACCTATTTTGGGTTTATTTTAAGCCAGCCGTATAGTAATTCTTAAACAATAGATGAGCTGAATAAAACTAATCAGAAGGTTGGGTTAAACACTTAAACAACCCATTCGCTGGGATTGTCCATATTTCACAGAGCACTAGGTTACTTTTAACCCAGCATTTTTTTTTAGAATTATTAAATGTATTTTAGTTTGGTGTCAGTTTTTAGAATTAAGGGTTTTTTAAACCCTTGTTCACACCATCAGCATTTAAGCTGACAAAGCTGAATTGCCAGCATTATGACAATAGCGCCTGTAAACATGACCTCTAAAACAGAAAAATGGTGTTCATTTGGCCGTAACTGTCTCATAATGAACCCCTCTCTCATTCTCCACAGGTGGTGATGGCAGTAGCTCAGTTATACTTCCATTTGGCTCCTAAAGCAGAGGTGGGCATCATCGCTAAGGCTTTGGTCAGGTTAATGCGCAGCCACAGGTGAGTAATCAATCACTTTCTAATGCGCTCACACACAGCTCAGGGACAAACATGCTTCCTGAGGTTTTCCTTCAGGTGTCCCTGATAGTGTGGCACAGCATTACATCTCTCTGTTTGATGATGCAGAGCCAGTGTTGGGGGTAACGCATTACAAGTAATGCAAGTTATGTACTAATATTACTTTTTTCAAGTAACTAGTAAAGTAATGTGTTACTTTTTCATTTCCAAGAAAATATCTGAATTACTTTTTCAAAAAACTTTTTGTTTCCTTTATGTATTTAATCCCATTTTATTAACCAATGACTTTGCTGCTGACCTTTGTTGATCCAATTAAACTGTACAATGCAAAAATACTTTTCTTACTTAAATTGATCTTGTTTCCAGCCAAAATATCAAAAAAATCTTAAATCAAGAAGGACTTTCTAGACAAGTAAATAATTATTTTCTTGTTTTCAGAAAAAAACAAGTCAAAATTAGGTGAGGTTTTTGCTTAGAACAAGCAAAATAATCTGCCAATGGGGTAAGCTAAAAAATTTATTTCAAACAAAAAACAATATTGTTTTGCTTACCCCATTGGGAGATTATTTTGCTTGTTTCAAGCAAAAACACTTAATTTTGACTTGTTTTCAGAAAAAACAAGACAGTAATTTTTACTTGTCTAGAAAATCCTTCTTGATTTAAGAATTTTTAGATATTTTGGCTGGAAACGAGACAGAAAAACACTTTTTGCAGTGTACTAATGAGCAAAATTTACTTTAGATTGATTAACATTTGTGCTTTTTTTTTTTCTCATTGCTGAAGAGTGTTGAACTTTCTTTTCCTACAGTTCTACTGTACAGACGTAAAGTTCATTTTCCTTTAGCCTTAGGCTTATTCACTTCATTTCATTTTGGTGTGAAAGGGCTTTTACATTTGATAAGAATTGAACGTTTTTGAATTAAAAGCAAACAAGAAAGCCCTGCCGAGACTTAAAGTAATGCAAAAGTAACGTAATTAGTTACTTTTTTAGGGAGTAACGCAATGTTGTAATGCATTACTTTTTAATGTAACTTTCCCCAACACTGTGCAGAGCTGCTCATCAGCTAAATGGCACTGGATAATGACACTGCAGTTTAGCTTTAGCTGTGAATAGAGAGATGCTCAGACCATAAACATCATCCATTATTCACATTTAGCCTAGTTTTTGTAAATATGACTTTCCTTCTCAAATACATTTGAAGGGTTTTGAATTATAAACATCTTCAGGGTGTCCACGGGTCCTTAAAATGCCATAAATAACATTTTCTAAATAAAAGGCCTTAAAAAGTCTTAAAATGTCTTATAATATTTTGGCCACATTACCGCTAAAATATCTTCAGCCTGACAGACCTAATGACTGTTTACAATCATTGGACAGACCGAAGATTGACTAAATAAATACATAAATAAAATAACCAGAGAAGCATCAAAACAAAAGAATGATTCTTCTTATATATTCAACGTAAACGGCGTTTAATAATGGATTGTGTGTTTCTGGTATCAAAATCATGCTGCCTGTCTCTTTGTGAGAGACTTAATATAAATCAGAGAAACAGCATACATAAAGAAACACAGAAGAGAAACAGGTAAAAATTCAAAATGTGTAGTTTATTTATAATATGATATAGTTCAGTAACATACCAACGGAGCTTTGCTGGATATTCTCACAACTGAAAATGTTACATTGATTTTAGTTTAGTAAACAAGTAATTAGTCAAGTAGTTAAGTTACTTACATTTTAAACACAATATTTACTGTTTTGTTCCATTTAACCAATGAAAATAGCTCCAAACAAGGATCACAGCAGCACATTCTCCAAGCAACACTCAGCGGTGCTTTGTTACTGAATGATTCAGCGTTTTGAACGAATCAGTTAAAATGACTCAAATTGACTCGCTCATTAAGTTAATGCCACCTACTGGTAGTTTAGTAAAAATATGCGTTTCCCCCCCTACATTTCTTATTTGTATATTCATAAATGTGTTTAAAACATTAATCTCATAACAGAATTTATTGCAGTTTTAATTTTGCGTGGTAAATGATTTAATCTGACTGGCAACTGCCCTATAGAATTTATTGATAAATTGTAGTAATTTGACATGAAAAGTGATGCATACATTTCAAAAGTAAAAACAAAAAAAATAGCCCTTTATAAAGGTAAATAAAAATATGCAGATTTAAGTATGTAAAAGCTGATACAACACAGATGAAAATATTGCTTCAGAATAAATTGTTTACACCACCAACAATTTTGGTGATGTGTTTCTTTTATGCTGATATTTTGTGTGGATCATTGCTGCTAATATGAAAAGTTCCCTGTATATTGTAGTAATAAATATAATTTATGACCACGTTGAAATTTTGTTTTCTTTTTACTAGTGCTGTCAAACGATTAATCATGATTAATCGCATCCAAAATAAAAGTTTGTTTACATACAATATATTTGTGTACTGTGTATATTTATTATGTATATAAAAATACACACATATGCATGTATATAATAAGGAAAAATATTTTTGATTTATATCTAAAATATTTATATTTATTTATAATCTAAATTGTATACAGGTATAAATATATATACATATAAATATTTTGTTTTAATTTATACATGTATGTGTGTGTATTTATATGTACATAATAAATACACAAAGTAAACACACACATAGTATGTAAACATAAACTTTTATTTTGGATGCGATTAATCGCGATTAATCGTTTGACAGCCCTAGTTTTTACATTAAACACATTGACTATTATATATGTGACCCTGGACCACAAAACCAGTCTTAAGTCGCTGGGGTATATTTGTAGCAATTCCAAAAGTACATTGTATGGGTCAAAATTATCCAAAAATATTTTATGCCAAAAATCATTAGCATATTAAGCAAAGATTATGTTCCATTAAGATATTTTAAGTAATATGCATTGCTAAGAATGAATTTGGACAACTTTAAAGGCGATTTTTCTCAATATTTTTATTTTTTTGCATCCTCAGACTCCAGATATTCAAATAGTTGTATCTCAGCCACATATTGTCCAATCTCAACAAACCATACATCAATGGAAAGCTTATATATTCAACTTTCAGATGATATATAAAACTCAATTTTGAAAAATTGACACTTAAGACTGGTTTTGTGGTCTAGGGTCACATATGTATGCAATATAATGTGCATTTCCATTATAGGTTTAGGTCTTAAATTTCAAAATGGGTGGTATTAAAAAGGTGTTAAAAAGTCTTACTTATTTCACTTGTTCATATCTGCAGAAACCCTGATCTTCATGTTTTTGTGTCTCTGATGTTGTGTTTTGTGTCTCTGTAGTGAAGTGCAATATGTGGTGCTTCAAAACGTCGCTACGATGACCATCAAGAGACGAGTGAGTGATTCACATTAAAGTGTAAAAGCCCACATCACTTTGACTTCCACTTGAAAAGCGCTGCTGATCACCGGGTCACAGAAGGGCAATTTTACCATTTATTTACATAATATGATGATTATGTTTTTGATGAATGTCATGACATGCTTTTGACATTGTGTCGCACAACTTTATGCATCCACTGTGACTGGAAAGGTTGACGAACGGGGTCAAGAACATTGAAGTGCGACGTTTTGCTTTATATAATTTAATGCACTGAGGAACCTTGCTGCAAATCATATGTGACCCTGGACCACAAAACCAGTCATAAGTCAATAGCCAAAAATACACTGTATGGGTCAAAATTATAGATTTTTCTTTTGTGCCAAAAATCATTAGGATATTAAGTAAAGATCATGTTCAATTAGGATATTTTGTAAATTTCCTACCATAAATATATCAAAACTTAATTTTTGAAAAGTAATATGCATTGCTAAGAACTTCATTTGGACAACTTTAAAGCTGATTTTCTCAGTGTTTTTAAGTTTTTGCACCCTCAGATTCCAGATATTCAAATAGTTGTATCTTGGATAAATATTACCCTACCATAACAAGCCATACATCAATGGAAAGCTTATTTATTCAGCTTTTGTCCAATGTCCATTTCAAAAAATTGACCTTTATGACTGGTTTTGTGGTCCAGGGTCACATATGAAAAGGCTTTAATACAGTTAAAGCATTTTAGGATTCAATATTCAAACTAAATGTTACTTGTGGTTTTGCTTTTAAACATTTAATGGTTTGTCCTTGAGAGGTTTCAGATTTTTAGAAGCGTTTCTGTGAAGGTATAATAGAAGAGAAAAAAATCAATCAGTATTAAACATGTTTTTATGCAGAAGGTATTCAGGCTGTCTAGATTAGGCTCTGGTGTTTGAATATGTGTGTTTTTTTTGTCATTTAGGGGATGTTTGAGCCGTATCTGAAGAGTTTTTATATCCGCTCCACAGACCCTACGCAGATCAAAATCCTCAAGGTGAACAGACAAGCTCTCAAGTGTTCATTAAAACTGTTTTTACTAAACAATGTTGATTCAATTTAAAAGTTTTAAAGTTGGACTGATGATTTTATCTTTCCTTTTTAAAACAGCTGGAGGTTTTGACTAATTTGGCTAATGAGACGAACATCTCCACCATCCTGAGAGAATTTCAGGTACTATTTTACATATGCTGTGCTAATATAATCTAATATAATGAGTAAAATATTTTTTTACGTTTTTGAAAGAAGTCTCTTAGGCTCACCAAGTTTGCATTTGTTTGACCAAAAATAAATAAATTGCCGTTCAAGAGTTTGGGATCAGTTTAATGTTTTTGCTCATCAAGGCTGCACTTACTGCAAAAAACTGTAAAAAATCCACATATATATATATATATATATATATATATATATATATATATATATATATATATATATATATATATATATATATATATATATATAATTTTTTTTTTTTGTATCATCATAAATTTATTTTCTGTCACTTTTAATCAGTTACATATGACGGCGTTTTAGTGCCACGTTAAAAAAATAAAAACATCTAATATTACGAGAGTCATAGCAATATGAGAATAAATCTAAATATTTTGAGAATAAAGTCAATTATTTATGAAGTCAGTTATTGGCTGGCACTCAACAAATAATGAATGCATTTGAAGAAATGAAATATTATTTTCAAGCATACTGTTCCTATTTATTCCTATTATTATGTAATTTTAACTTTATTCTCGTAATTTCGACTTTATTCTCTACATTTTTCGACTTTATTCTCAAAATATTTAGACTTTATTCTCATAATTTTGACTTTATTCTAAGAATATTTTGACTTTATTCTCATAATTTCGACTTTATTCTTGTTACTTTAACGCAGCACTAAAGCACCATCATAACTACATGCATCCTTACTGAACAAAAAATAAATAAATAAATAAATACAAAAAGAATTTAACATTTTAAATTGAAATCTTACTGAGCCAAAACTGATAGCGTACAACAGTTTGAAACTAATATTACAAAATAACCTAAAACTCAGATACTAAATTAAGCAATATGTGCAGTTTTTAAGATTATAGATTATTTTACGATAAATATTTACTTTAAAGTTGATGTATTTATTTGTCACACCACATGGCTTCTTTAACTGCATGACTGCATACAAAGGGTGAAAAACAATTTGTGACCTATCGTAACACCTAAAATACACTTACATTACACATGCATATAAATTACAACCTAAAATTTTAAATAAAATAAGTTCATATCTGTTATTTTGTCAACCATCCATATTAAAGGGATAGTGCACCTAAAAATAAAAAAATTCTCCCATGAATTACTCACCCTCATGTCATTCCAAACCCTTAAGACCTTTGTTTATCTTCTGAACAGAATTAAGACTTTTTTTGATGAAATCCGAGAGCTTTTTGACCCTGCATAGACAGCAATGTAACTGAAATGTTCCTAAGCCCAGAACAGTAGCAAGGACATCGATAAAATAGTCCATGTGACATCAGTGGTTCAACCATATAATTGTACAAATCTACGAGAATACTTTTTTGTGCACAAAAAACTGAAATAACAACTTTATTCAACAATTCCTCTCCCCCGCATTACCTCTGCCACCATTATTGAGAGTACAGCGATGCAAAAAGTGTTCTCATAGCTTTATAAAATTACAGTTGAACCACTCGTGGACTATTGTAACGATGTTCTTACTACCTTTCTGGGCCTTGAACGTGTTGCATTGGTGTCTATGCAGAGTCAGAAAGCTTTCCAATTACATAAAAAATATCTTAATTTGTGTTTTGAAGATGAATGAATGTCTTACAGGTTTGGAAAGACATGAGAGTGAGTAATTAATGATCTCTTTAAAGGATTAGTTCACTTTCAGAACAAAAATGTACAGTTAATGTACTCCCCCTTGTCATCCAAGATGTTCATGACTTTTTTCTTCAGTCGTAAAGAAATTATTTTCTGAGGAAAATATTTCAGGATTTCACTCCATATAATGGATCTCTATTGTGCCCCCAAGTTTGGGCTCTAAGTGATCCCAACCGAGGAAGAAATTTATATGCTTTTTAAGCTCAAATGCTCGTCTCGTCTCTGCGATGCACATGCTTAGTCTGTGTGATCCAGGTCAATGAGACAAGACGAGCATTTGAGCTTAAAAAGTATATAAATTGTCAATTTGTTTCAAAAATAACTGATCGTTACGCTAGATAAGACCCTTCTTCATCGTCTGGGATCATTTAGAGCCATTTAAAGATGAATTTAAACTGCATTTTGGAAGTTCAAACTCGGGGGCACCATACATATCCATTATATGGAGAGAAATCCTGAAATGTTTTCCTCAAAAAAAACATAATTTCTGTACGACTGAAGAAAAGAAAGACATGAGTATCTTGGATGACAAGGGGGTGAGTACATTATCTGAAAATGTTTGTTCTGAAAGTGAACTAATCCTATAAGAGTGTAAATAACATAATGTAAATAATGCTTGTGCTATAGTTTTGTACAGTGTGTTTTTAATAGGAATATTGATATATTTCTCTATTTGTGTTCTAGACGTATATTAAGAGCATGGATAAGGATTTTGTAGCGGCCAGCATTCAGGCCATTGGTCGTTGTGCTACAAACATCGGTGAGGTCAGAGACACCTGTCTGAATGGCCTCGTACAGCTGCTGTCCAATAGAGATGGTGAGAGTGTGTGTTTCGCTAGATGGAACTGTTTTTAATGCCTACGCTGTCATTAATTATCCATTAAGGGAGAACCACTTAGGGAGACTTCAAAAGTTGTTTGCTTCGAAGTCAGATGAGGTTCTTATCATGTGAAAGAAGAAAAATATGAGCTTCTGACTTATGGAAATACCCATCACAGAATCAGTGCATAGTACCCATCATGATCCATCACATAATTGAGTAACATTTGGTGTTTATTGGTTTTTCAGAGTTGGTTGTGGCTGAATCAGTGGTGGTGATCAAAAAGCTTCTGCAGATGCAGCCTGAACAGCATAGTGACATCATCAAACACATGGCCAAACTCATCGACAACATCCAGGTAGATTTATGATCTAAACTACTCATTTTCACATTTCAAACAGACCCCATTGTCTTGATTATGTGTGTGTGTGTGTGTGTGTGTGTGTGTGTGTGTGTGTGTGTGTGTGTGTGTGTGTGTATGTGTTTGTGTGTGCGTCAGGTGCCCATGGCCCGAGCGAGTATACTTTGGCTGATTGGAGAATACTGCGAACACGTCCCCAAAATTGCCCCGGACGTCCTGAGAAAGATGGCCAAATCCTTCACCAACGAGGAAGACATTGTCAAACTGCAGATTATCAATCTGGCTGCCAAACTGTACCTTACTAACTCAAAACAGGTGAGTGGACTGTGGTATAATAAATTATTATGGTTTTTATTCATGTTTTGATTTGGTTTGATTTATATATTTCTTTTTTTGTATATTTTCTGAAGCACAGTTTTTGTTGTGGTGGACAGGATAATATGGGAGTGAAAACCTGGGGATACAAATGCAACGTATTAATAAATATACGCTACTAGTCAAAAGTTTTTTAATGTTTTTAAAGAAGTCTCTTCTGCTCAGCAAGCCTGCATTTATTTGATCCAAAATACAGCAAAAGCAGTGAAATATTTATACTATTTAAAGCAACTGCTTTCGATTTGAATATATTTTAAAATGTAATTTATTCCTGTGATCAAATCTACATTTTCAGCATCATTACTCCAGTCTTCAGTGTCACATGATCCTTCAGAAATCATTTTAATATGCTGATTTGCTGCTCAAGAAACATTTGTTATTGTAATTATCAATATTTGAAAACTGTTGAGTACCTTTTTTCAGGTTTCTTTGAATAGAAAGATTCAAAGACCAGCATTTATCTGAATAAAAATAAAAGCTTTTGTAACATTATACACTATACCATTCAAAAGCTTGAAGTCAGTATAATGTTTTTGGGGGAAAGAAATTATAGATATGTATTCTTTTCATTTCTATTTAAGGTAAGGCTGTTCTTCTGAAGTTTCTATTCATCAAAGAAACCTGAAAAAAATATACTCAGCTGTTTTAAACAATAGTAATAATAATAATAATAAATGTTTTTTTGAGCAGCAAATCAGAATATTATAATGATTTCTGACGGATCGTGTGACTGGAGGAATGAAGCTAAAATTTAGCTTTGAAATCACAGGAATAAATTACATTTTATAATATATATTTAAATTGAAAGTTATTTTACATTGAAATAGTATTTCAGAATTGGGTCAAATAAATGCAGGCTTGGTGAGCAGAAGAGACTTCTTTAAAAACATTATAAATCTCAATGTTCAAAAACTTTTTTTAGTTAATTTTCATACATACTTAAACATATTATTTCTTTTTTATTATAATTGTTTTTATGTTAGTTTAAATTATTTTAGTACATCAGGGTAAACTAAATGAAAATGAAAAATGTTGCCTTGGCAAGTAACTGAAAAAATAATATAAATAAATGTATATAAATAAATAATTTAATTAATTAATCTTTTTTTTTGCTTTGGTTAACTATTATAACCCTGCAATCAGTGCATCAGTGTAGATGAAAGCTGGAGAGACCCAACATGAGTCATTGTTTAATCAAGCGATACAATCTCTGTCTGAATGTCATATCATTTAGATGCGCACAAGTATCGGGCCTGTCAAGCATGAATCTCTTGAGATGCTTGAGAATTAAATTCCTTTGTGTTTTCCTTCTCTTTTCCATCTTTCAGACTAAACTGTTGACACAGTACGTACTGAACCTGGCGAAATACGATCAAAACTACGACATCCGAGATCGTGCCCGCTTTATCCGCCAACTCATTGTGCCCACCGATAAGAGCGGCGCTCTCAACAAATACGCCAAGAAGCTTTTCCTTGCACTCAAGCCTGCCCCCGTCCTGGAGTCTCCATTTAAAGGTAAAAGTTTTAGTTTTCATTTCAGGTTTAATTTTAGTTAAAAGTATAGTTCACCAAAAAATGAATATTACCCTGTGATTTACTCACCCTCAAGCCATCCTAGGCGTACATGACTTTCTTCTTACAGACAAATACAATTGGAGTTATATTAAAAAAAGTCCTGGCTTTCCAAGTTTTATAATGGCAGTGAATGGCTGTTGAGATTTTTAAGTCCAATAATATGGATATTTTTCTTACACACATGCATCGGTTCGCTTCAAAAGGCCTTTCAGGGTTCCCACGGCTCATGGAATTTCTGGAATATCATGGAATTTTAAAAGCTCTATTCCAGACATTGAAAGTCAGGGAATTTTATATTTTTTAGGACAAAGTCATGGAATATCAGGGATTTTTGATTGCTGCTTAAAATTTGTTTCCATTTATCAAAATGTCATTTTTCCATAACATTTTTTTTATTGCGTTAACACGTTTTGCCTATTTTTATGGTTAGACTATTTTTCAGCTGCATTTTATTACCTTCCCGCACTACCGCTGCCAATCAGTTAAGTCAAATGAAGTCACCAGGCTGTCCCTGATAACCAGTGTTGCCAAGTCTGCGGTTTTCCCACGGAAATGGGCTATTTTAACACTGTTGCCGCGGATTGTTTTTGATGTCCGCGGGTTGAAGCAACCATAGATATGTATGGAAGCAACCCCAATAGCGTCATATTCAGCCCCTGCAATTAGAATTTACCGGAGTAACCCCGAAAAAAATGTGTATTTTACACACCGGAATGTGATTTTTAACAGGGAACCTTGAAACTAAATTGGGCTAGTTTTGAGTAGCAATTGGGCAGGTTTTGTTGTGAAAACCTGGCAACCCTGCTGATAACTAAGGGAGACATGCCAGGAAAATGTAAATTTCAAGAGCTTTGGCTACAAAATGTCACTTCGAAGACTGGGTGTTAAAAGTAGACAATAGAAAAGCAAAAACTAAATGTGAAGAAATAAAAAGACTAAATGGTGAACTTTTTTGAACGATTACAAACAGAAAATTCCTCAGAGCTTTTAACCCCTGAATTCATAAAATCTATACATTCATTTCTGTAGAAAAGTGCATTTAAAGGGTAAAAGCAAAAAAAAAAAAAAAAGTAGTGTATGTGTGTTTTGTATGGAAGCCTGTTTTCACCACTGAATAAAAAAATTACAAATAAAAAAGGTTATTGCGACTTCTCACAATTTTGACTTTTTTTCTCACAATTACATGATATAAACTCGCAATTGCAAGAAAAAAGTCATAAGTGTGAGATAAAAAGTCGCAGTTGTGTGAACATATCAGTATTTATTCTCCTCAGAAATGGTCTTTATATCTCACAATTCTGAGAAAAAAAGATACAAACTCATAATTGCAAGAAAAAAAGTCAGAATTGTGAGTTTTATCTTTTTTTTTTACCAAAAGCATCTGTGAACAATTAAATAAAGCTTGCAAATGGAAGGATCCATTCATTATAGGTCATGGAAATTCAGCTTTTTAGTCAGGGAAAGTCAGGGAAAAGTCAGGGTATTTGACATTTGGCTTAGAGTGGGAACCCTGGCCTTTATAAACCCCCTGGAGCCATGTGGAGCACTTTTTATGATGGATGAATGCACTTTATTGGACTTCAAAATCTCAACAGCCATTCACTGCCATTATAAACCTTCGAAAAGCCAGGATATTTTTTAATATAACTCTGACTATTTAACTATTTAACTGACTAACTGACATAGCATTTATTACAGTATAAAAAAATATTCTGCCTTATGTAAAAAAATGAAAAGTGTTTGTAGTATATAAACAAATCATTATTATTGTTTATAGTCCAGCAGTGTATCTGAATTCTTAGCCAATTAAAAGCTAGAAATAAGGGAAAAATTAAAGTTCCCTATATATACACACTACCAGTCAAAAGTTTTTGAACGGTAAGATTTTTACATTTTTTTTATAGAAGTGTCTTCTGCTCACCAAGCCAGCATTTATGTGATCCAAAATACAGCAGAAATGTAGGCCTATTTACTATTTTACTATTTAAAATAAATGTTTTCTATTTGAATATCCCATTTCAAAATGTAATTTATTCCTGTGGTTTCAAAGCTAAATTTTTTGCATCATTACCTCAGTCTTGAGTGTAGAAATCATTCTTATATTCTGATTGCTGCTCAAAAAACATCTGTTATTATTATTATTTTTATTATTATTATTAGGTTGAAAACAGCTGAGTATAATTTTTTCAAGTTTCTTTGATGAATAGAAAGTTCAAAAGAACAGCATTTAAATCCTTTTTTTTTTTTTTTTTTTTTTTTTATTTATCATCACTTTTGATCAATTTAAAGCAGGGGTCGGGAACCTTATTTCACCAAAGAGCCTTGTCTTTGTCTATGTAAAACTCAAAAATAAACAAATATAAAGCATCACATGCTAAATGCATGAATGAAAAACATGCACATTTTAAAATTCTGGTTAATGTTTCACAAACTAATGTTTTACTATAAAAATAGCATTTACTTACTGCGGCTTTTGCCCATGGGGTACTTTGTTTATACCAGGTCACTTTATGGGTTTTCTCTGATTGGATATCTATCCGCACTGAAATGCTTTCGAGACGGATTTAAATCTGATCTCTCAAGCCACTTAAAGCATCCTTGCTAAATAAAAGTATTACTCTATAAATTTGCTGTATTTTGGATCAAATAAATGCAGGCTTGGTGAGAGCAGAAGAGAATTCTTTTTTGACTGGTAGTGTATATAAATATATAAATAATTTTATTTCTGTCCCCCTCACTTCTGAAATGATGGCTACACCTGGAGCACATTTTTACATCTCTTTTGAAACCCTTGGAAATCACTGGAACCTTCAGGAAAAAATCTGAGGAGCAGTAGACACCCAAGTCATTACATAGATCTCATTTGTGATTTTCTTCATTTGATATTTTTGCAGACAGAGATCACTTCCAGCTGGGGTCACTGTCTCATCTGCTGAACGCTAAAGCCGGCGGATACCAGGAGCTGCCCGACTGGCCCGAATCGGCGCCCGACCCGTCTGTGCGCAACGTGGAGGTGAAGGATTCTGTGTGTGCAGGGCGAACAGTTCTGACAGGGCCAGAGGGCGCAGGGGTGCTTCTCCTACAGACCACCAGAGGGAGCTCCAACATGCAAGACCTCCCAAAGAAATGCCCCAAAGCGCTAACAAAACAAACAAACAAACAAACAAAAAAACACGCTGCGCTCAATCACTTTTATATCGCTCACTCTCCTCGCTCATTAGCATAACTCCACCCTCATAACACATAAATCACACACTCTGCATTTCAACGGGGTGGTATCTACTCATCCTGCAGCCCTATTGGTTGATGTGTTAAAATTATTTACCTTGGTAATAGAGTGCAAAAGCTGAGTTCCAGAATTCCGGAAGTAATCAACTTTTAAAGTAATAGTTCACCCAAAAAAATGAACATTTTGTCATTAATTACTCACTA
Source organism: Cirrhinus molitorella (assembly GCA_033026305.1). Classification (NCBI taxonomy): domain Eukaryota; kingdom Metazoa; phylum Chordata; class Actinopteri; order Cypriniformes; family Cyprinidae; genus Cirrhinus; species Cirrhinus molitorella. The sequence goes on along the minus strand of CM065141.1, from coordinate 3,830,893 downwards.
TCATAACGTTCCAAACCCGTAAGACCTTCGTTCATCTTCAGGAACACAAATTACAGTATTTTTATGAAATCTGAGAGCTTTCTGACCCTGCACAGACAGCAACTTAACTGAAACATTCAAGGCCCACAAAGGTAGTAAAGACTTAAAGTAGTCCATGTGACAGCAGTGGTTATGCAATGTGCAAAGACTGACAGAGAAGAGAAGAAACTGTTAAATAAAGTTGTTATTTTTGTTTTCTTTGTGCATAAAAAGTGTCAGTGCGGACTATTTTAACAATGTCCTTGAATGTGGTAGTTGTTTTGCTGTCTATGAAGGGTCAGAAAGTTTTTGGATTTCATTAAAAATATCTTAATATGTGTTCTGAAGATAAACAAAGGTCTTGCGTATGGAGTCAATTTTGTACCAATATTCATCAAACAAATCCAATGTTTTGCAAAGAAACTCAATCTGCTTTGCAAAGCAGAACATGATTAGCAAAGTAATTAGCCAATATAAAACTCTTTTTGAGATAGATATATATTTATTGTGTGTTACAACTGTGAGACTCGGTTGCATTTTTGTGAGGAAACTTGGCTTGATTTTCTCACAAATGCATGCAGGCAGATTTTCTCACAAATGCAGTTGAGCAACTTCCTTTTCCAAAACTGCAGATGGCACTGTCGGTCAATTTACGCTGGTCTCCCGAGACCTGAAACACACATTTACCTTTTCAGGGAATACCAACAACAGGGAAGTTGGGAAGTTGCTCAATTGCATTCATGAGAAAATCTGCCTACATGCATTTATGAGTAAATCAAGCCAAGTTTCCTCATAAAAAAGCAAGTCTCACAGTTGTAACACAAAATACATATATGTGAACGTGGACCACAAAACCAGTGATAAGGGTAAATTTCGAAATTCACCAATTGTTATGATGGGGCAATATTTAGCTGAGATACAACTATTTGAAAATCTGGAATCTGAGGGTGCAAAAACTTAAAAAGAAAAAAACTTAAAAAAAAAAATGTGCCAATCATTTTTGGCACAAAAGAAAAATCTATAATTTTGACCCATACAATGTATTTTTGGCTATTGCTACAAATATACCCCAGTGACTGGTTTTGTGGTCCAGGGTCACATATTTGTCCATACCACTGCATTTTCTCTCAAATAGAATTTTGTATTTGCAAATCACTTGGCAATTGTTTGCAATTTTTCTTTGCAAAGCAGATTGTGTTTGTTTGCAAAACACTGGATTTGTTTGATGAATATTGGCACAAAATTCACTCCATACTTAAAAGTTTGGAATGAGGTGAGGGTGAGTAATTAATAATATGATTTAAATTTGGGGTGAACTATCACTAAATAACCATGTTTAACCATACAATTCCTGGTGAAAAACTACATTGCGACAGGCAAATTGCACCAAAATAAGTCTTTTTCAATGCTGCCGAAAAGTGCACTGTTGCACTCTATTGCACTCTAACAGCATGTCAAAAATGACCGTTGTAGAGTTTAACTTGAACACTGAACATTCCTTTAAACAGAATTTGTAAATAAAAAAAGATACTAATTTTAGAATTCCTTATCTGAATGCTAAAGCTGAATGCTTTTATTTGTGGTTCTAGAATTTTGTTTAAATTACTGAGAGTTGTAGAACTAACTAGAGGCACACATGTACACATGCCACTCCTTCCCGATTAATATTCCATGATCAAATTTGCATATGCATGAGGTCTGTACCACACACTGATCAGTAAGGGTCTTGATTCCAGCTTCAGGTTTTTGTCTGCATTATCACGTTTGTTATTTCATGAAGCACTCATCATTCACAGCAGATTTCTTGTCTCTTAATTGGCTGTGTTATCAGCTTTATCCCATCCAATGTTCATCCACATCCCCTTTTTGACAGTCTGTCTGTCTCTTTATGTTCCCACCCATCATATAATGCAGCAAGAGGAGGTCATAGACACCAGTGAGGGCCGAATGGGTCTCTTGGGAGACTGGAGAGAGGTGCCCGCAAGAGTGCAGTGGCTTCTCTTTCTGACCTTTATGTAGCCGGGCCATACGTCTTGACCTTTCTTTACTAAAGTGTGTGTTTTTGTGTCTCACTCTGAAATCTGCTAACCTCATTTCCCGCCAAGCAAACCATCACATCGCAAAACCTTCATGTTAATGTTGCACTTCCATTACTGTGACACCAAATGCTCAGCAAAGCATTAAAAACATCATCCTAATACAGATTTGTTATTGACACATTGAATATATGATTAGAGACCTTCTAAACTAAGGGGTGAATTCACTAAACGTGCGATATTTCAACACAAACCAAGCATGTTAATTTAATTAGCCTGTCCAAGACAGCAGGTAGTCAACAGAATTAAAGAGATGTTTGTGAGCATGTTAATCAAGGGAAAAGAGTAATATAACTGACCCAAAGAACAACTGTAGTGATATTGTACAATCTTAGTACAGTATGTCAAATTCCGGTAATCTGTCGTATCTGTACCCAGCTAACAAAAAGATGTTCTAAGAACGTACCAATTTAGTTATGAAACTGTTATTTCTGATGTTTTCTGAACATTTTTTCTTAGTTATACAAACGTTGTTAAACATAGTCAATTTTAAAACACAATTTAAAAAGCATTAAATGAACATCTAACTGAAACATGAATTATGTGCAGTTGAGGTCAAAAGTTTACACCCCCTTTCAGAATCAGCAAAATGTTAATTATTTTACCAAAATAAGAGGGATCATGCAAAAAAACATGTTATTGTTTATTTAGAACTGACCTGAATAAGACATTTCACATAAAAGATGTTTGCATATAGACCACAAGAGAAAATAATCGTTGAATTTATAAAAATGACCCTGTTCAAAAGTTTACATCCCCTTGATTCTTAATACTGTGGTGTTCGTGAATGATCCACAGCTGTGTTTTTTGTTTAGTGATAGTTAATGAGTCCCTTGTTTGTCCTGAACAGTTCAACTGCCTGCTGTTCTTCAGAAAAATCCTTCAGGTCCCACAAATTCTTTGTTTTTTCCAGCAATTTTGAGTATTTTAACCCTTTCCAACAATGACTGTATGATTTTGAGATCCATCTTTTCACACTGAGGACAACTGAGAGACTCATATGCAACTATTACAGAAGGTTCAAACGCTCACTGATGCTCCAGAAGGAAACACAATGTATTTAAGATGTATTAATTCAAAACTTTTACATTTGAAGATCAGGGTAAATTTATTTATTTTTATTAATAACTTATTTTGTCTTTTGGGAAACATGTAACTATCTTCTGTAGCCTATGAAGGGCAGTAATAAATGAAAAACTACTATATTTAAGCAAAAGAAAAATGTAAACATCTCCGTTCTGTTCAAAGGTTTTCACCCTCGGCTCTTAATGCATCACTTTTTTTTTTCTTCTAGAGCATCAGTGAGTGTTTGAACCTTCTGTAATAGTTGCATATAGGTCCCTCATTTGTCCTCAGTGTGAAAAGATGAATCTCAAAATCATACAGTCATTGTTAAAAAGGGTTCAAATACACAAAAATGCTGGAAAAACAATTTGTGGGGCATTGCATATTACTAATCAAAATGTACAAAATATGTTCATGGAACATGATTTTTACTTAATATCCTAATGATTTTCAAAGAAAAATCTATAATTTTGACCCCTACAATGTATTTTTGGCCATTGCCACAAATATACCCCAGCGACTTATGACTGACTTTGTGGTCCAGGGTCACATATGCATTTAATATAATCCCTCTTATTTCGGTAAAATAGCATTTTGCAGATTTTGACAGGGGGATGTAATCTTTTAACCTCAAATGTATAACTTTTTGTGCTATAGCATTTTGAGAACATAAAGTGAAGATGGAAGAATGTTTGTTTGTAACTTCAAAAACTGTGCCTGAACTTTAGCCAAAGTTGTGAGAATGTTCTTTGTTATCTGGGTAACCATTTAGTATTTAATAGCAGCACAAAAGATCATGATTTGTGCTTTCCAGATTGATTTCAGCATTAAATTTGTGGGCGTTTATGCAGTTAACTCGTTTGCAGTTAAATCATAAGTGCTAATTTGAGCGAATTGAGTAAATTAAGCATTACTGCCGCTGACGGGTGTAAATGATGCTATTGGTTCTGAGTGAATTCCCCCTTAAATGGCCTGTTCACACCAAGAACGATAACTATATTAGTGCTCACACCAACGAGCGAAAACTTTGTTTATTATAAGTGTGCACTGCAGTTTTGTTGTTGTCCACTTTAAGTGCTCACTCTTTTTAAAGTCGGATGCATTTTGATTGTTCAGCAAATTGGAAAAAAAATGTCCAATAATATCGTTTTTCTGTGTAAGCATTATCCACCTTTTTCTTCACCTTTCTTCTATGGGTGTGGCTTCCGGTCTCATTTGCATCCAGCTATTTTTAACTATACAAAACGGCTTGTTTTGCTGCTTGATATTGCAAATTGGTGTGTCTTATCCAGTGTTGGGAAAAGTTACTTTTGAAAGTAATGCGTTACTCCCTAAAAAAAAAGTAACTAATTATGTTTTTTATGGAAAGTAATGTGTTACATTACTTTTGCGTTACTTTTTAAATCTGGGCAGGGCTTGCCTGTTTGTTTTTAATATAAAAAGTTTGATTCTTAGCAAATGTAAAAGCCGTTTCACACCAAAATGAAATGAAGTGAATAAGGCTAAGGCTAAAGTAAAATTAACTTCACGTCTGTACAGTAGAACTGTAGGAAAAGAAAGTTCAACACTCTTCAGCAATGAGAAAAAAAAAGCACAAATGTTAGTTAATATAAAGTAAGTTTTGCTTATTAGTAAAAATGCTTTTCTTACTTAGATTTTTGTCTTGTTTCTAGCCAAAATATCTAGCAATTCTTAAATCAAGAAGGATTTTCTAGGCAAGTAAAAATTGTCTCGTTTTACTGAAAGCAATTCAAAATTAAGTGTTTTTGCTTGAAACAAGCAAAATAATCTCCCAATGGGGTAAGCAAAATAATCTTTTTTTTTTGCTTACCCTATTGGCAGATTATTTTGCTTGTTCTAAGCAAAAAAGTTGAGTTTTTTTTTTTGTTTTTTTTCTGAAAACAAGAAAATAATTATTTACTTGTCTAAATCCTTCTTGATTTAAGATTTAATAAAATAATCTTCTTTCAAGCAGAAAACTAGATTATTTTTCTTACCCCATTGGCAGATTATTTTGCTTGTTTCAAGCAAAAACTCACCTAATTTTAACTTATTTTTTCTGAAAACAAGGCAATAATTTTTACTTGTCTAGAAAATCCTTCTTGATTTAAGAATTGCTAGATCTTTTGGCTGGAAACAAGACAAAAAATGTAAGTAAGAAAAGTATTTTTGCATTGTACAGTTTAATTGGATCAACAAAGGTCAGCAGCAAAGTCATTTGTTAATAAAATGGGATTAAATACATAGGAAAACAAAAGGAAATAAAAAGTAACTGGCGTTGTTTTTTTGGAAATGAAAAAGTAATGCGTTATTTTAATAGTTACTTGAAAAAAGTAATATTATTATGTAACTTGCGTTACTTGTAATGCTTTACCCCCAACACTGGTCTTACCCTATTATTTTAATGTATTATCTTCATTATGAGCACACTGGTTTGTAGTGCAAACAGTTTTACCGTTTACCGCACGTTGTTATTCTTCTCGTTATTTCCCTACAGTGGATTATAAATGGGAAGTCTCACCCATAGGTGTACTTCGGCGTTGAAGAACCTGTGTCGTGAAAGTCGCAATTCTACTATAGTTATAATTTATTCTCTTTCTAAAGTTATCGTCCTTGGTATGAACGTAACACTTTCAGTTGCTTCGACTGAAGCTGTTAGCGAAATATGGACGTAAAACGCATCCAAATATACGTGCTAATCTGTTGACAAGTGCAACCTGAATCCTTGTGTGTACTTTTTAAAATCTTTTTTCTTTCTTTTCTGTTCTGTTCTGTTCTTTCCTCTTCTTCTGGCCATCTCACAGCATCATTCTTGCGTTTCTTTTTATTCTTTCCTGTTTGCCAGGTTATTAGGCTGCTCGAAAGAGTCACCACTTTAACCAGCGTGAGTCTGTCAGTCACCCTTAGCGTCAGACCCAAAGAGCTTTTGCCACCAGCCTAGCGTAGCGTCTGTACTGTGCTAGATCAGCCTTTTCCCTTTCCTCAGCCCTTGCTCTACGATTAAAGACCAGAATCCTCAAAAAACACCCTGAAAGTGGCCTACAGTGCTGATGCTAGTTGCTAATCGCCAAGTTCTAAACATCATTTTGATTCTGTCTTAAAAAGCCTAATTAATCTCGTATAAAAATCAGTGCTAGAGGTCTTTGGGGTCTTTTTTAGGATGTGATTTCTTTAATTACATGTTTAAGCGTCACAACGAGAATTAAAGTGGCCATGAATGCACAACCTTCCCTGCTGTAGACATCAAACGCTGGGCGAAGAGAGACGCAGGTCTCTAGAACTGTAATTCTATTAATGTGTGAGTGTAAACAAAGATGTTTGCTGCTTGTAAAGAGGCATTCATGGCCGTTACATGAAACTCTTTGTCTGATTAGGTTCTCCAGATGTGCTTGAGCTCATTTTGATGGCGTTTTGCGATCCTTTACAGATTCCAGAGTGGAGCAAATGCACAAGCCGGAAGGATCGTAAGGAGAAGAAAGTGGAGAAACCGTTCTACTCAGATTCAGAAGGAGAATCTGGCCCGACCGAATCAGCAGATAGTGGTAACTGAGGCAAACACAAACTGAAACAAGTGCTGACCCCAAACTTTTGAACAGTAGTGTATATTGTTAGAAAACCTTTCTATTTTAAATAAATGCTGTTCTTTTTTAACCTTTTATTGATAAAAAAAAAAAATCCTGAAAAAAGTATCACAGGTTCCAAAAAAAATATTAAGCAGCGCAGCTGTTTCCAGCACTGATAATAAATCAGCATATTAGAATGATTTTTGAGAGATCATGTGACACTGAAGACTGGAGTAATGATTCTGGAAATTCAACTTTAATTACAGATATAAATTAAATTTTAATGTATATTAACATAGAAAAACATTGATTTACATCGTAATAATATTTCACAATATTACTTTTTTTCTGTATTTTTGATCAAGTGAAAACAGCCTTGATATGCATAAGAAACTTCTTTAAAAAACATTAAATGAGAGGGTGTGTCCAATCTTTTGACTGGTAGTGTAGCTAAAATAGTAATATAATACTATAATATTATATAAATAATACTACAATAACACTGCACCATGCTAACCAAAATATATCATAACATTGTCTTCATGGCAACTTTGTAATGGTCACTTAGCTATAATGTAAAACTGATATATTTCAGTCATTTTGGTGTTAGCATGTTGCTAAGCTAATGTCTTTAAATGTTTATTACAAAAAATGAAATTCGACATTGATTCCTGTTTGACATTAGCATGTTGCTAAGCTAACACCTCTATATGCTACTAAGCATAAGAAATGCAACTAGAAAAAACAGTGAATTAAAACTTATTTACATTTAATTTCCAATTTCGCCTTTTTGAACCATTTTGAATCATTTTCACTGAGCTTATTACAATGCTAAGCTTCAGGATTAGTTAATATTAGTCTGATGTTAGCATGTTGCTAATCTCTTAAAATGTTTATTACAAAAGAATGAATATTACACACAAATTTTAGGGAAAAAAGTCATGAGATTCAACACAGATTACTGTTTAACATTAGCCTGTTGCTAAGCGAACGACTCTATATGCTAATAAACACAAGAAATACAAATAGAAAATACTCATTTTAATTTGATTCCCAATCACGTATCATTAGTGAAATAAAATGGTTTTAATTTTATTTCTAAATATTTTGAATTAACATTTTACAGAGCTAAGCTTCAGGGTTGGTTAAAATAAGTCTGTTAGCATGTTGTTGTTTTTTTTAAATGTTTATTACAAAAAATGCATATTACAGACAAATATTGAGAGAAATGGTTAATTCATATGAAATTCAACACTGATTCCTGTTAGCATGTTGCTAAGCTAACAGTTCTCTATGCTAATAAGCATAAAAAATACAAATAGAAAATACTCATTTTAATCTGATACCCAATCACTTTTTATTAGCAAATTAAAAATTATTTACATTTAATTTCTAAGTATTCATCACCATTTCAAATGAACATTTTCACTGAGCTCATTACAATGCAAAGCTTTAGGGTTGGTTAATGTAAGTCTGATGTTAGCATGTTGCTAATGTCATTAAATGTTTATTACAAAAAATGCACACAATATTCGGTAAGATAGCTAATTTATATGACATTCAACACTGATTCCTGTTTGACATTAGCATGTTGCTAAGCTAACGGCTCTATATGCTAATAAACACAAGAAAAACAAATAAAAATACTAAAATTAGATTTCCCTTTTTCATTAGGGAGTAAAAATGATTTACATTTAATATTCATAACCATTTTGAATGAGCTCATTACAAAGCTAAGCTTAGTCAGGGCAAGTCAATGTGAAGTCTGATGTTAGCATTTTGCTAAGCTAATGTTTCAAACATTTAGTACATGGGCTTGCAAATACTGTGAAAAATTGTTAATTCACATCAGATCCAACGCAGGTTCCATTAATGATTAAAACATTTTCATCAACACTCTCTTGGCAGAATCAGATTCGGGCAGCGGTTCAGAAAGCGCTAGCGGCAGTGAAGAAAGTGGTTCTGGTTCAGAGAGCGAAGACAGTGGAGAAGAGAGTGAGTCTGAAGAAGAAGAGGAAGATGAGGAGGATCAAAAGAAAAAAAGGAAGAAGCTGGACAAGACCAAACCAAAGAAGCCGGTAGTGGAGAGCGCAGAGAGGTGCGCATCCACACAATACACCAAATCAGTGTCATTTCTACGTTTTAATCAGCTTGTCTTACCAAACGTCACATGTTCTGCTCCATCATTCCCACAGTGAGCAGAGCAGCGGCGCAGAGGACAGGAAACGAGTCAGAAAGGCAGTGAAGAATCAGAAAAGTGCTTCAGAATCAGAGAGCGAATCAGAGAGCAGTGAATCAGACGACGAATCGGAGGAGGAGTCAGAGGAGGAATCTGAATCTGATACCGACATCAGGAAGAAGAAGGTTGGACTAGTTAATGAATACTGTGCATAATGCCTGCTATTTTTGGAAATAATAAATTAAACATTACATTTAGACATTTAGCAGGCGCGTTTATCCAAAGCGACTTACAAAAGAGGACAATGGAAGCAATAACATGCAAGTGCTATGACAAGTCTCATTTACACTGCAAAAAATGCTTTTTTTACTTACATTTTTTTTGTCTTGTTTCCAGCCAAAATATCTAAGAATTCTTAAATCAAGAAGGATTTTCTACACAAGTAAAAGTTATTGTCTTGTTTTCAGAAAAAATAAGTTCAAATTAGGTGAGTTTTTGCTTGAAACAAGCAAAATAATCTGCCAATGGGGTAAGATAAATAATCTAGTTTTCTGCTTGAAAGAAGATTATTTTGCTTACCCCATTGGCAGATTATTTTGCTTGTTTTAAGCGAAAAACTACTTAATTTTTATTTCTTTTTTTCTGAAAACAAGACAAAAAATGTTACTTGTCTAGAAAATCCATCTTGATTTAAGCATTTTTAGATATTTTGACTGGAAACAAGACAAAAAATGTAAGTAAGAAAAGCATTTTTTGCAGTGTAACCTAACGCAGTACATGTAGCAAGGGATTTAATGATATAATAAAAAGAAAATGAAAAAAAAATGAAAAAGCAAGATAGTGTTAGAGGCTTTCTTTTTTGCTTTTTTTGTTAATTGTATAGAAAGAAGCTAGTGTTTTTTTTTTGTTTTTTTTTTAAGAAAACAAGCAGTAAGTAAATGAATGGAGTGCAAGTCTAAAAAGATTTGTAGCATTTTTTTAAAGAATAGAATTAGAAAAGAGGGTGCTAGAGTTCAAGGGTCAAATAAAAATGGAAAAGATGTGTTTTAGCCGATTCTTGAAGATGGCTAAGGAATTGTTTTCGGAGTGAGTTGGGCAGGTCATTCCACCAGGAGGGTACATTTAATGTGAAAGTCTGTGAAAGTGATTTTGTGCCTCTTTGGAATGGCACAATAATGCGCCATTCACTTGCAGAATGCAAGTTTCTAAAGAAGGGGTTCTCAACCTTTTACTCTGGGGCCCCCCTCCTTCTCCGGTCAATTTTGCAAGGCCCCCCTATGCCTGACATTTCCTCTTATACTTTACTTCCACAGTAAAGAGAAAAGTTATTTTTAAACCTTTTTTATTAACCAAAACATTTGTTTTGCTTTATTATTTCTACTGTATGTTATTTAAAAAATTCAAAAGTCTAACTTTTAATTAAAGCTATGCTTCATAATTAAAAGAAAACACTCTGCTCAATTCTAACTTTCTAACTTAAAATATACATACAGATTTAAAGCTCCTGAATTCTTTACTTCAGACATGCTTTACAACTTGAGTACTTTTTCTTAAATAAGTGAACCTGCCGTACCAAACAGGACAACAGAAAAATGCCAAAAGACCACTCACTAAACCCATCCCTTTGAACTTGACTGACTGAATATCTACTGTTTGTATCCATTGAGAAATAAATGTACAAATTAAAAATACAGCAAATACATTCTAAATCTGTTGAAACGCATCGATCTGAAGGCGGTTCGATGAAGACGTGATCAGTGAACTCCATCAAAACCCGTCTGACGCTCATAAACACAGAGCCTTACAAGATCCTTTCTTTATTGTGAGCATCCATTACAATCCATTACAATACACTCACAGGACTATGCAAATATATTGAAATGTCAAGCAAAAAAATTTACGCCCCGAGAACGCATATCTCGCGGCCCCCCTGGAGGATCACTGAGGCGCCCTAGTCGGCCGCGACCCCCTGAAGTAATGAATCTAGGTAAAGGGGTGCAGAGCCTGTGGTGGTTTTGTAGGCAAACATTAATGCCTTGAATTTTATGCGAGCAGCTATTGGTAGCCAGTGCAAATTGATGAAGAGAGGTGTGACGTGCATCCTTTTCGGCTCGTTAAACATTAATCTTGCAGCTGAATTCCTGATTAATTGTAAGGGTTTGATAGAACTGGCTGGAAGGTCTGCCAAAAGAGCATTGCAATAGTCCAGCCTGGACAGAATAAGAGCTTGAACAAGGAGTTGTGAAGCATGTTCCAAAAGAAAGGGCCAGATCTTCTTGATGCTGAATAAAACTAATCTGCAGGACCGGGCAGTTTCAGCAGTGTGGTCTGTGAAAGTCAGCTGATCAATTGATCACAACTCCAAGGTTTCTGGCTGTTTTTGAAAGAGTTATGGTTGAATAACTGAATGGTGAAATTGTGATGAAATGATGGATTTGATGGAACCATAAGCAATTCTGTCTTGGCATGGTCCTTCATCCAGCAAGAAATGTCTGTTAGACAAGCTGACATCCGAGCAGCTATCGTCAGATCATCAGAATTGAAAGAGCAGTAGAGTTGAGTGTCATCAGCATAGCAGTGATATGAAAAGCCATGTTTCTGAATGACAGAACTTAGTGATGCCATGTAGACAGAGAAAAGAAGTGGTCCAAGAACTGAGCCCTGAGGCACCCCAGTAGCTAGATGTTGTGACTTGGATGCCTCACCTCTCCAAGATACCTTAAAGGACCTGTCTGAGAGGTAAGATTCAAACCACTGGAGTGCGGTTCCTGAGATGAACTTTGCCAATAGGGTTGACAGCTGGTGGTTCAGCTTAAAAAGCAGTATGCAACTGTGGTCACATGAGATGCATAAAAGCTAAAGCTATGCAGGCAGTGTGTTAAAAAACAGTGCTGTTGTGCTGTTTTAATGTTATTCACATTGATAAGAGTTAATGCAAGCCTTTTTCTCATTTCGCACAGGCACCTGTATCAAAACAACCTCCCAAACAATCCAAAAAAGAGAGCAAGAAGGAGACGCAGGAAATGTCTTTGTTGGATCTGGATGACTGTGAGGAAAATCTCTATTAAACCATATATGACCAAAGACAAAACTGTGAATGTAATAGCACATAATTTCTCTTTCTCTCTCTCTCTCTCCCAGTTGAACCATCTCCCGCATCGGCTCCAGTGACTCCAGTTAACTTCCTGTCCAGTAGTCTGGTGTCTGATCTGGAGGGTTTGTCACTGACCGACACTATTCTTGCACCTACAGTGAGTTTTGGTACAATTGTAAATTGCAATAAATACAGTAGAAATATTATAATCTAGGGTTTTCATTTTACTGATTTTTTTTTTTTTTTCAGTTTTAATTCAATTATTTTTTTTATTTTTATTATCTCTTTTTAGAATACAAAAAAAGAAACTATATGCAATGCAAGATTTAAAAAAAAAAATGTTTAAATTTTTTCTCTTTGTTTCAAGTACAAACATTTTGTTAGATTTGTCTGAAATGTAATATTTCATATTATTTGAATTGTAAATGCATTTCAGACTTTTTTCCTCAGAACTGTGAAATATAAACTCATAATTGCAAGGACAAACAGACAGAAATGTGAGAAAAATGTACAATTATCTTTTTCACATTTTGAATAGGCAATTAAAAAAACATGCATTTATTTGAAATAGAAACCTTTTGTAACATTGTCTTTACTGTCACTTTTGATCAATTTAAAAGTTTAGTTTGCATTAAAAGTTCCTGATAATTTACTTAGCCCCATGTCATCCAAGATGTTTGTGTCTTTCTTTCTTAAGTTGAAAAGACATTAAGGAGGAAAAAATTCCATGATTTTTCTCCATATAGTGGACTTCAATGGGAGTCGACAGGTTGAGGGTCCAAATTGCAGTTTTGAGGAATACGGGTCTTATGTAGCGAAATGATCTGCCATTTTCTAAAAAAATAAATTTATATACTTTTTAATCACAAATTCTTGTCTCGACTTTACGCATTACTTGCGAACTGACCCAGTGTTTACAAAGCGAACGTGCAAAGAAAGTCAAACGCTCTTTACTAAAAAATACAATGTCAGACGATTTTAAAGTTGGAGGAGAAAATAAGATTTTTGCCCTATACCTCCTTTTTGAACCGAAGTACACAGATGAAGAACTAACCATGTATGACCTTTCCAATGTGATTACTTAATTGCATCGCAATTACACTTGTATTTTTCTTAGAAAATGACAAATCGCTTCACTAAATAAGACCCATCGTGTAGAGCCCATTGAAAAATTCTGGAATGTTTTCCTCAAATGTAAAAAAATAATAAATATCTTACCTACTCCAAACTTTTGAATGGTAGTGTATAATAAATAAAACTGCTTCTGTTTTCTCACAGACCATTGCACCTTCTGGTTTGATAAAGATGTATGAGCTCCTGCATCGTATAACAGGAGAGGGTCTTGGGGTTGAGTACTGCTTCAGCCGGCAGCCCTTCAGTCCAGACCCCAACATGGTGGCCGTCCAGATCCAATTCACCAACAACACCAACTCCGAAACCAAAAACCTGCACATCGAGGAGCCCAGGCTTCAGTCCGGGATGAGGATCAGAGAGTTCGCTGAGATAGGTCTGCAACCCAGCACACACAGTATGCGATCTTCTCCAGGAGCTTTTTCTTCAGCTACTTCAGGTTTATTTTTGTTCTGCTTGCATTGGTCTTTCAGAGGTGTTAGCAGCAGGTGAATCGGTTACCGTGGTGATGGGCATAGATTTCTGTGATTCTACGCAAGCGGCAAATTTCCAGCTGTGGTGAGTGTTTAAAAGGAGCTAAATTATAAACTTTCATTTCCTGATCCCCATGTTACCCAGCTAACCGGATGTGGTTGCATAGTGGTTGCAGAAAAACGCTGGTAACAAGTGGAAGTAAATGGGTAAAATCCATGGAATAATAGAAAAAATATATATTTTTGTGCCTTTTGATGTCAAAATCAGAATGCAAATCATTTTTATAGAATACTGTAGCCAAAGACGCCATTTGAAGCTAAACCCAGACCTTTAAACGGACATACTATGGATGAAAACTGCTATGATTACTCTACTTTTAAAGCATAAATTTGATTTAAACAATAGGTCTAAATAATATTCACATATGCTGTTCAAAGGGGACGTATTGTATTAGCCATACAGTTACAGCATGAAATATTATTTATACTATTAACATTTTTACATAACATGTATTTATTTTATCTTATAATTCTGACTTTTTTCTCGCAAATGCAAGTTTATATCTCCTAATTCACACTTATATCTCGATTTAACAAAACTAGTGAGTTTGTTTATTCTGAGGAAATAAAAGCCACAAGTGTGAATCGAGAGGAAAAGAGAGAATGAGGAGTTGTTTTTCCTTATTAGAGTTGTAAGATATAATCTCAGAATTGCAAAAATAAATTCTGAATTTTGAAATATATAATCAAATTTACCTTTTTTAATCTATGTCTCCATAGATTGAACCGTCCACAAAAAAATGTCATCCCTGTTTAAGATCTGTAAGATCCCACTATCTAGCGTCAATTTCGCTGAATAACAGTGCTTATCAGTGGGTGACATGTTCTTGTAATATGCGGAGAACATTTTGAAAATGTAATCAATATAATCTATAATCTTTTTAAATATAAGTATTTTGTGCCATATCTGTGTAATTCTCTTGCCGTATCCGTCCCGGGTTTTCCGCAATCATGCTGTGTGTGCATCCCGAATGTTTACAGACTGATAATTGGTCTATTCGCACAAGGTAAAATAAGAGGGTGACATCTAGTGGAGAAGACCAATGATAAGATTCACATTAATCAGATCGTTTTAAATATTTGCTGAAATAAATACAGGTAAAGATCGATTCAAGGCTTTTGAGATGATATCGAATCTGCGTCATCAAAAAAAAAAAATAGGGCTGGGCAAAAAAAAATATTTTTTTTTTTTGCCCAGCCCTATTTCTGACCCTGCATAGACAGCAACAAAACATTGTTAAAACAGTCCATGTGACATCAGTGATTCAACCGTAATAAATACTTGAGAATAAGAATACTTTTTGTGTGCAAAGAAAATAAAAATATCAACTTTATTCAACAGCTTGTTCTCTTTTGTGTCAGCTCTCAGGGTCAGAAAGCTCTCAGATTTCATCAAAAATATCTTAACTTTTGTTCTAAAGATGCACAAAGGTCTTACAGGTTTGGTACGACATGACAAAGAGTAATTAATGACAGAAGTTTCTTATTTTTCATCCCTTTGATCTAAGATCAATTTATAGTCCTAATGTAACTTTTCATGACTATTCTTCACCTTTATAATTAAACAGGCTGCATATTTTTATGTAAATCAACTCCAGTATGATTGGCTCACCTCCATTCATATAAATCATGTAACAGTTTCTTGACTCTAATTCCAAGTATCTTTTTTTTTTCAGTACTCACACCCGCAAGTTCTTCGTTTCCATCCAGCCGCCTGTCGGGGAGTTAATGACACCAGCATTTCTGACAGAAAACGACTTCAAGAAGGAGCAAGGTGAAAAACCTCAGCCCATCCTGATTTTAGCATCCTGATTGCTCCTTTTCCTCAAAACGTTGTTTTTCTCTTCCTGTGTAGTATGTCATTCATTATTCATGAAATATGACTTTCATGTTTCATGGCTTTTGCTAATCTGAATTCTTCTATTGGGCAATAAACTACATGCAGTCAAACCAATTTTTTTTTTCAGACACCTTTAACATTTCTCACATCATCACAAGTTTATTCACTCTAGTTTAGAAAATGGAATATGACAAGAACTCAAAGAGTTAAACTGTGTCAGAACAAATCCATCTTGATAATGTCAGATAACTTTGGAGAAAGGAGTGTAACAAAACATGGTGTCAAAGTGTTAAATCAAATTTTTGGTCCCAAATTTTTATCAGTTGTAGCGGTAGTCCACTGTATGAAGAATTTTTGGGTATAAAATGTCACAATTTACTTTATTTTGCTATCCTCACTTAATTAAATGAACTATGGTGTCCTGCACTCACTAGTAAAAAAAAATATCTAAATTATATCTGGTGTCTGAATAATTTTTGGTTTGACTGTACATTTATAACTAGAATTTTAGCTCTTGTTACAAAAGACCCCTTTCTTGTGTACTGTTAGCATTTGCATGCAAGCATTAGCTTCTAGCTTAAAATTCAGTATTTACCATAGCACAAAGTTGTGCAATATTAGCTTCAAAAGCATGTAGGCCTATACTTATAAAAATCACTAGAAGTGGATTTACCACAGACATAATGTGGGAAGCTAATCTGAATCTAGCATACGTTATAGCCCATAGTTAGCATGCTGCTAACAGCTCAACATAAATGTCTGTCAGTTTAGCATTTTTATGTATTTATTATATTAGTTTAACAAACTCATGTTTTCCTCTTTCGTGGGCTTGTTTTCCCGCTGTTCATTAGAGAATCTTTTGAATGGTAAGTTTCCCTGATGTAGCTGATTAACATAGCACTTACAGTTTCCTCCTCTTGTCCTATAGTTCCTGATTTGTTTACACAGACTCACACAACCAGCTAACAGGGAAGGTTCTCAGAACTTTGGCTAATGTTCTGGCAAGGTTCTCTCAAAGTTGTGAACAAATGTTCTTCCAGTGATGTTAAAGGGAACCCTTAAGACTTGTATGGCTTAATATAACGTAAATGATGTAGTGGAAAACCCATGCAAGATTTAAGTTATTTAAAAATCCACGTCGTTTTATACAGATGCAGCTCAAAAAATATTGTAAATAAAAAATAAATAAATTAAAAAAAATTTACTTAATTTCATATATTATACATTTCATATATTCTAGATTCATTACATGTAAAATAAAACATTTCAAAAGTTTTTTTTTTTTTTTTTTTTTGATGATTAGAATCAGCTCATGAAAGTCAAAAATCCAGTATAAACATATATTAGAATATTTACATTTGAGTTTCATTAAATGACCATCCCTACAGTATAAATTCCGGGTATCTCTCGTTCTTTGAAACCACACTAATGAGGAAGACTGCTGACTTGGCAATGGTCTAGGAGAATATGTTACAGAAGGTCATTACTGAATGGGGTGGCTGTTTACGGAGTGATTTATCAAAGTGTAGACACATTGGGTTAGAAATTGGGTAGACAAAGGTGCACTAGGAACAGCGATGACTGCAAGCTTGAGAATACTGTCAAGTAAAGCCGATTCAAACACTTGGGAGAGCTTCACAAGGAGTAGAATGAAGCCGGAGTCAGCGCATCAAGAGTCACCACACTCAGACATCTTCAGGAAAAGGACTACCAAGCCAATTCTAAAACAGAAACAACGTCAGAAGCATCTTACCTGGGCTAAGGAGAAAAACAACTGGACTGTTGCTCAGTGGTGAAATCATGGTCCCAGAGTCTGAAGGAAGACCAGAGAGGCACACAAGTCCAGTGTGAAGATTCTGAAGTCAGTAATGATTTGGGGTGTGTGACGTCTGCTGGTGTTGGTCCATTTCGTTTTATCAAGTGCAAAGTCAATGCAGTCATCTACCAGGAGGTTATGGGGCACTTTATGCTTTCATCTGCTGACAAGCTTTATGGAGATGCTGATTTCCTTTTCCAGCAGGACTTTAGCACCTGCCCACAGTGCAACAACCACTTGCAAGTGGTTTGCTGAACATGATATTACTGTGCTTTATTGGCCAGCCAACATGCCTGACCTGAACCCCATTGAGAATCTATGGGATATTTTCAAGGGAAAGATGAGAAACAGTCGATCCAACAATATACAGATGATCTGAAGGCTCAATAGTGCCTCAGCAGTGCCACAGGCTGATCACTTCACTGATGCTGTCATTTGTGCTAGGAGCAAGTCATTTGCTGTAATATGTGCTGCCGACCAATTATTGAGTGCATAAATGAACATACTTTAAAAAACGTTAACTTTTCTGTTTTGCAAATCCATTTTTTTTGATTGATCTTAGGAAATATTCTATTTTAGATACTTGACTTTTGACTTCCAAAAAAACGTTTGAAATATTTTACTTTACATGTAATGAATCTAGAATATATGAACGTTTCAGTTTTTGAAATAAGTTACAATAAAAAAAATAACTTTTTCATGGTATTTAAATTTTTTGAGCTGCACTTGTATATATTTTCGACTGGGGTGCCATTATTTCAATGATGTGGAAATAGATGGCACTCTGTGAGCTACTGGTGCTACCTGTTGCTATTTTTACTGCAACGCATCTCGGAAAAGAAAATACTGATATGATGCCATGCGGCTTTTGATTGTACCATATTGACCTGAATATAAGCCGACCCTGATTATAAGATGACCCCCCTTTTTCAAGATGTACCTTTTGGAAAAAGGCTTTTTCAGGACCTGCTGACTATTTTCAGGAGCTGCGTAATATTGTGCCTGCTGCACCCAAGGTATGGCAGCAAAGTTCCTTATTATTACGCCAGAATGACAGTATAGCTCCTATCCATATCTACAGAAGAGTCAAGTTTTAAATAGGGAAAATATTGAAAATCTTTGGTCATTTTTGAATGAGACCAATGGTCTAATCAGATTCAATGATTTATGCTAAGCTATGCTAAAAGTGCAGACCCGGATATCAGCTGGATTCAAATACGGTAAAACTCATCTGTTTAAATCTAGGGGAGTTGGAAAATGAGCCTATTTTCAAAAAAAGTGGTGTTCCTTTAAGCCTACACTTATATCCATCACCACCTCTAAGCTCTTTTGGTAGCTGTGGTCATCATATCATATTTTATTTTCTGAGTCAGAAAATAAAATCAAAATAATGGCACCCCCATAGTTTAAAATATGTATAAAACAATGTGGATTTCTTAAATTACGTAAATCTTTCATTGGTTTTCTATTACATATTTCAGAGCTATCATTTACATTATATTAAGCCATAAAAGTCTTAATAATTATTAGACCGCTTATTGGAAGTTATCTCATGTTTTTTATTAGGGCTGGGTAAAAAAAAAAAAATTTTTTGATTAATTGTTTTTTTAAATGACGTCGATTCGATATCGATTCTCAAAAGCCGCGAATCAATCTTTTCCGGTATTTATTTCAGGAAACAATTAAAACAAGATCTGATTAATGTGAATCCTATCATTGGTCTTCTCCACTATTGACAAAGGAATATGCATGATTTGCAATTCTCAGGTGAAATGCTATAGTAATACTACAAATCTGCAGAAGCATTTGACATCACGCGTAAAGGCGGTATGATTTCCACAATTAATGAATGAATGTCTAATGGCACAATGAAATCTAGTAAGTACGCATTTAGAGTGCATTGTTTCACTGCATGATTCAGTCTATCAAAATGCATTTAGAATGATCACAGAATTCAAGATATAGGGGCAGAAAATGTATATATTTATATTGTTTCATATAGTTAAACAATATCACATGAAGAGTGCCATTTTTTTCCTTCAAAAATCAGCATGACTTCAAATGTGATATGGATTTTTCTACAACAGTTATAAACAAGAAGTAATATCAAAAGACTAACGTTTTAGACAGTATATTTTGTTTGTTTTTTGCTTAATTTCGCCACCAAAAATCATTCCAAACAGCCACAGCACTGTTTTGCATCTCTGAGCAACAGGAAGGTGTTTCGTTTCTGAATGAATCAACCGTTTAAATGATTCGTTTCAATTGCAATGACTCACTTATTAACGACTTGCTGCCACCTACTGGTGGTTTTAATTTCATATTGAAAATATCTTTTCACTTTTCAAATTATTTAAAATATACCTGCATTATCATGTGTAAATGCATATAAATGCCACTTTATATGCAACTTCTGCAAAGATGAATTTTGTTGATACTGATTTAATTTGTTTAGTAACAGCTTAAATGTATTATTATTATTATTATTATAACTGACTGATTAAATGTAAGAATTGGACTCAAAAGATGATGCACACTTTAAGAAAAAATGGCTTTATAAAGGTGAAAATGCCTATAAATGGTCCATTTAAAAATAAATGTAAACTTTTAGGAAAAGAATAATTTTTATCACTGCTGTGAATTGACCACACAGAATATGAAAAATATTGAAAAGGATAAGGCAGCACTGTAGTCCTTAAGCACAATAACACACACAGCAAAATATCATCTAAATATCATTATCGATAAAATCCCAGAAAATATCCTGAGATTATTTTTTGCCAATATCGCACACCCCTACATTTGTATTAAAACTATATTCACTAAATGTAATAAAAAAAATCAAGAATCGAACCAAAGGCTTGAAAATCTAAACTGAATCGATACCCAGCCCTAGTTTCCATAATATTTGCAAAAGTCTAAAATGGAATGTTCGCATAACAAAGAAAAAACATTTTCACAACATTTGAAAAACTGGTCGTTTTGAAAATCAGAGAACACTGACAGATTTTTGAAAATTTGAGACGTTTCCATAACTTAATGGGAAAGTTAGCGAAACGTTCTTGGAACACATTTTTGTTAGCTGCAAACCCCTCTTCCTGTTATTCTAGAACCGCTTTTGCTTCCAGCTGCCCTTCCCTCTTACCGCAGTCTCCAGATATTGCCTTGGCGACTGTTACCATGACTATGCATTTCCTCACGGCATGTCAAGGTAACACTATGCTGCATCCAGGAATGTGCCTTAGAAACACTGATCCTGTCCGATTGACCCTGAACCGTCACGGCACTCGCGAGACCAGCACGCTCAGCACAGCTCACAGAACCTGTTGTTTACTGACATAGACAGCTACCTTCCAATGACTTTTGAGTTTTAAGTGACTGAATTGAAACGCTCTTCATGGGCTGCAGCTCTGTTAACGCATAAGAGACCAGACAGACTTTCTCTGAGCCCAGTAGTCTGACATTAGCATGTTGCTAAGCTAAGAATGCCATAGATTTAAGTACATAGAATTATTTTCTGTTGATGCTTTTCAGCACATAATAAATGTACACTGGGGGACAATTCCAAAATGGGGTTTGTTAGCTAAAACTAAAACTAATAAAAGTTGTTTTGGGGAAGTGAAATAAAGTGGAAAGAAAATCTAAATAATAGATGGAAAAACTTAAACTAAAACAAGTTTTTGTTGAAGTAAAACGGAACTAAAGCTCAATAGAAATATAAAAAAATATAAATGACAAAATATATTACTTAAACTAAAATTACAATGAAAACTGAAATAAATATAAACACTAATTCATTAATAAAAAACATAATAGTATATAATTAATAAAAAAATATGTATCTATAATTTTTTGCTGATATTTACAATTTTCTGCTTAACTGGTTATAAATTCTTTAAATAGACATAAAAATAATCCATATAAAAGCAATATCGTAAGTTGGAATTAATACATTTAGGTGGTAAAATTAATACCTTAAAACTCAGACTAAATGGCTAATAAAGCTAATAAAAATAACAAAAACAAAATTACTGAATTACATTAACTGAAATGAAAATGAATCCAAGCTAAATAGAAATATATTTTAAAAACAGGAGCCAAAGCTCATAAAAAATACAAAAACAAAGTTGTTAATACTAAAACTGAAATGAAAATTAATTAAAGCTAAATAGAAATATTTTAAGAAATAAGAGCTCATAGAAATGACAATCATTAAAATTAAACTGGAAGTGAAAATTAATTAAATCTAAATAGAAATGTATATAAAAAAACAAAAGCTCATAAAATTTACAAAAACAAAATTGTTAAAACTAAAACTGAAATGAAAATGAATTAAAGTTAACAAAATCTCGTAAAATGACAAGCAAAATCATTAAAACTAACATGGAAATGAAAATTAATTAAAGCTAAATTGAAATGTAATAAAAAAAAAAAAGCTCATAAAATGACAGTTAATAAAACTAAAATGGAAATGAAAATAAATTAAAGCTAAATAGAAATATTTGAAAAACAAAAGCTAATAAAAATGACAAACAAAATAATTAAAACTAAAACGGAAATTAAAATGAAATAGAAATATAAAAAACAAAAGCACATAAAAACCACAAACAAAATTATTAAAACTAAACCTGAAATGAAAATGAGCTAAAGCTAAAAAGAAATATTTTTTAAAAAGCTCATAAAAATGACAAAAAACACAATTGTTAAAACTAAAACTGAAATGAAGATGAATTAAAACTAAATAGAAATATTAAAAAAACTCAAATGACAAAAAACAAAATTACTAAAACTGAAATAAACAGGCATTAAAAGCTAAATAGAAATATTTTTAAAAAGCTACTGTAATTGAAAAAATAATAATATTAATAAACACCATACACACACAAACGTATGTTTTACATAATTAGTATTTTTTTTAAATGCATATTTACTAAATTCTACAAAAATGATTATATATTCTTTCATTAATGCATCTGTTTAAACAATAATAATCTACATGAAATATTTCTAATTTCACTAACTTTCAGCTAATCTGTAGAATCACGTCTCATTTTGATTTT
The DNA here is from genome assembly GCA_033026305.1 of Cirrhinus molitorella. Taxonomy (NCBI): domain Eukaryota; kingdom Metazoa; phylum Chordata; class Actinopteri; order Cypriniformes; family Cyprinidae; genus Cirrhinus; species Cirrhinus molitorella. The sequence continues at coordinate 3,808,498 of CM065141.1, read as the reverse complement.
GATTTTGATTGAGCACCGATCTGACGAAGAGATGCTTTCTGTCTCTTTCCGCAGGCAAACTGATGGGAATGAATGAAATCTCAGAGAAGCTGACACTGGGAGGTAAATGTGTGAACGAACACGTCATCGTGGAGAGAGTCACGGCCACCGCCAACTTGAGTAGAGTACCATGCGGTTCAGATAAAGAGTGCAGGTAACACACACGTAAATACAGTGGCCCTGTCCCAAATAAAGACTTTTGGAATCCACTAAATCTTGTACTATTGTGTAGTAAACAGCCAGGGGTGCAAGTGAGCACAAAATATGACAAGAGGTCCTCGCTGCAGCCTGTAGCACGATCAGATCCGGTACTTATTGGGTGTCTGACGCGCATACGCAGTATTGGATTTTAATGCAATGTATTGTTTAATGTACATTAAACTGTAATTACGAGATGTAAGTGTGTTTCATAGGCTTACACAAATGACATTATACTGTGATATACTGTGACCAGTGTTGGGGATAACGCATTACAAGTAACGTAAGTTACCTAATCATATTACTTTTTTCAAGTAACTCGTAAAGTAATGCATTACTTTTTAATTTCCAAGAAAATATATTTCAAAAAAGTAACGTCAGTTACATTGGGAGATTATTTTGCTTGCTTCAAGCAAAAACACACTTAATTTTGACTTGTTTTCAGTAAAAAAAAGACAATCATTTTTACTTGTCTAGAAAATCCTTCTTGTTTTAAGAATTTTTAGAAATTTTGGCTAGAAACAAGACAAAAATCTAAGTAAGAAAAGCATTTTTTGCAGTGTACTAATAAGCAAAACTTACTTATTTTACTTTAGCCTTAGCCTTATTCACTTTATTTCATTTTGGTGTGAAAGGGCTTTTACATTTACTAAGAATCAAACTTTTTTATATTAAAAAAAACAAGCAAGCCCTGCCCAGATTGAAAAAGTAACGCAAAAGTAATAAAAAAAAATCATAAAAAGTAACCAAGTAACGTAATTAGTTACTTTTTTAGGGAGTAAAGCAATATTGTAATGCATTAATTTTAAAAGTAACTTTCCCCAACACTGACTTTGACACTACTATTAAACTAGTAAACTATTAAAACTTTATTTAAGCAATGATTGCATAGTTTTGAATGTAAGATTTTGGTACGTAAGCTGTTTTATTTTTTATTAGTTTGATTCATTTTAGAAATAAAACTGTACTAATTACAATTTTGTTTGGTCTTGATGAGCAAAATGGGGTGTAACCCCAGTATAAAATGTATGGTCTTCCTAAAATATGCGGACATATTTTTTTATACCGTATAAAAATAAAAAGAAGAAAAACAATCCTGTCAGTTGGGGTTTCGTTAGCCAATAGACCCGTTATCCCAGGATATACTGGGTTTTTGCAGTTAATACCATGTCTAACAAATAAATAAACAGATGGTCAGGGACAAGGCATATTAACACAAGGATGACCATTTGTATTTTGTGTGTTATATGCAAGTGAAATCCCTGGAGATAGACCAAATGGCTAAGACATAAACTACATAAGACATAAAAATCGAGAGCTTGTTGATCTGAATGTGAGAACTTGCCATATTAACATTCGTATTTGTATTCGTATAAATTGAGATTTTCACAGCTCTGATGCTGAATCTTTCGATTTGCTTATCCCATTGGAAGATTATTTTGCTTGCTTCAAGCAAAAACACACTTAATTTTGACTTGTTTTCAGTAAAAACAAGACATTTGCAGCCATGGATAATGATCAAAACACCCATGTTTTTAAGTCGAAGTTGCAGATTAATAGCTACAAATGTGCAGAATGACATTCATATAAAGGAAATGACACACACAAATATGTACAACATATTTACTTTTGCACTTTGCATCAATTTCGCTGTACAACGTCACGTCTGCACTTACAAACGTCTCAGATCTGGCAGTGCAACTTCAAATCCTAGCGGTTCGACTTTCGCTACTCCTTTTGTGCTATTTCTGTTGAAAACTCACTTGTGCACTTGTAAATGCAGATGTGAGAGAGCAGAGCCGGGGGCGGGGCTGGGGTCCGAATGAAGTAATTTTATTGGTCGATGCCTGACCAATGAACAACGCCAGCAAGTCCTGTTCTGAATCAAATGATATTACAATTAGCGTATTGTGTAAAATATGAACTTATTCGAGACCTACTATAGCGCATGCGTGTAAAACATTCACTACGTAGTGGATAAGCTGCAGCGAGGACAGACTCAAATATGACAAGTGGTCATATTTGACAGTGGTCTTGTAAATGAAGTGCATACCAACTTTGCCTCTAATTTTTAAAAATTCTGAACAAAAATTTACAGATGATGTACTCACCCCCTTGTCATCCAAGATGTTCATGTCTTTCTTTCTTCAGTCGTAAAGAAATTGTTTTTTGAGGAAAGCATTTCAGGATTTCTTTCTATATAATGGACTTCCAAAATGCAGTCTTAATCCAGCTTCAAAGGGCTCTAAACAATCCCAGCCGGTGAAGAAGTGTCTTATCTGGCGAAACGATCAGTTATTTTCTAAGCAAATTGACGATTTATATACTTTTTAACTTCAAACGCTTGTCTTGCCTCGTCTCTGCGATGCGCATGCGTAGTCTGTGTGATGGTTAAAAAGTATATAAATTGTCAATATGTTTCAGAAATAATCAATCGTTTTGCTAGATAGGACCCTTCTTCCTCGGCTGGGATTGTTTAGAGCCCTTTGAAGCTGGATTTAAACTGCATTTTGGAAGTTCAAACTTATGGACACAACAGAAGTCCATTATATAGAAAGAAATCCTGAAATGTTCTCTTCAAAAAACATAATTTCTTTACGACTGAAGAAAGAAAGACATGAACATCTTTGATGACAAGGGGGTGACCCTGGACCACAAAACCAGTCATAAGTTTAAATTTTTCGAAATTGAGATTTATACATCATCTGAAAGTTGAATAAATAAGCTTTCCGTTGATATTGATTGATGTTATGATATGACAATATTTGGCTGAGATACAACTATTTGAAAATCTGGAATCTGAGGGTGCAGAAAAATTTAAATATTGAGAAAGTCGCCTTTAAAGTTGTCCACATGAAGTTCTTAGCTAAGCATATTACTTATCAAAAATTTACTTTTGATATATTTACAGTAGGGAATTTACAAAATATCTTAATGGAGCATGATCTTGACTTAATATCCTAATGCTTTTTGACATAAAAGAAAAATCAATCATTTTGACCCATACAATATATTTTTGGCTATTGCTACAAATATACCCCAGCGGCTTAAGACTGGTTTTGTGGTTCAGGGTCACATTTGTTCTGAAACTGAACTAATCCTTTAAGTTCCATTAAAGGAATTTGTACATTCATGTATATTTATAGTTTTGATTAAAGGGTCCATTATTTGAGTATGTAAAACTCTTTCATTCTTCGCTTTTCTTCGCCTTGCTATCTGTTTTTCTGCCCTGTGATCTTTTTGAAATCTCAGTACACCTCCTCCTCCTCCTTCCGCTCCTGTTTACAGATTCGCAGGTAAAACGGTCAGCAGCGGTTGTCTCGTGCTCGTCACCGTCGCTACGAAGGACACCGGTGGAGCCCAGCTGACGGTGAACTGCGAGAAGATGGTGATCGGCACGATGCTGGTTAAAGACATCCTGCAAGCCCTGTCGCAGTGATGGCGCCCCCTACAGTCAACACCCTCCTACTGCTGCTTACCGCATCGATTCGCATCTCTGTGTAGATATTTCCCCCACATGGACTGGCTTGTAGCATCAGAAATATACTTAGAACTGACGCCAGAACAGCGACAGTAACATCAGTAATCAGGATGTTCCTCTTACGTTCCTCTGTTGAATGTTGCATGGCATCGAAGACAGTTGGTAAAGATCATATTTACAACAAACTCCCCTGAATGAATGCACACATATGCATTGATTTCAATTTAGAAGCTCTTTAGGATATACAATACATGACCGACAGTTTTTGGACACCACACGTCAGTAACCAGTTAATAAATCCATCTGCTCAGTGAAACAAGACTAATATTCATCTGAGTGATTCATTTGCTGCCTTTGTGATCTTCCTAAAATCAATAGAAACTTATTTTTAGTGTTTATCTGTCTTGCATCTGATGCCAGACCGCATCCAAATGATGACAGCAGACTTGTTTCCAAAAACCGGTTTTGAAACATGAACTTTGTTGAACTCTCGGGAACGTGTTCGTATCCGTTTCATAAGGCTGTTGATTTCTGTTGCTTTAGGAAAATCAAAAGCTTCAAAACACATCGGTATGAATTCACTGCCTTCATGTTGTAGCAACTTTGTCGAATCTCTCTTGACAGGAGATTTATGTCTTATCTGTATTTGCGAATGTGTAACTACTGAATTTAGGACTATGGACTGGTGTATCACTCAACGTTCATCAGCTTCTTGTTCTCGTGAAGCTCTCAGACGATTACTGTATCTCAGAATCCGGTTATTTTAGATATTTCAATGCAATCTGGAGTCGTTTATCCTGGTGACGACACCGTTAGTAGTTAGTTTCCATTTTAGTTTTAGACTTTTTTTTTTTAGTTGATGATGATGTGCTTGATGGCATAAACCAGATCTTCCTTCTCCCCTAGGTTGAAAACGAAATCCAGCTTTACTGACTCATCTCTGTGTGACTGTGGGAAATCATGTGTTGTTTGAATATTATATCTCTATTTATTATAAAGAGTTTTAAATGTCAATAAAAGAGAACGCACACTCAAATCAAGATGATGTCTATTTTTTATGTTTATAACTTTTTCTTAGACGCAGAGCTTCTACTCCATTAGCCGGTATAGGAAAATAAAGAGAAGAATAACATCCTAAACTGTAAAACTGTTTGCACTACAAACCAGTGTGTACATAATTAAGATAATACATTACATTAATATGGTAAGACACCAATTTGCAATATCAAGCAGTAAAACAAGTTGTTTTGTACAGCTAAAAATTGCTGGACGCGGATGAAGCCAGACCCATAAAATTTACAAATGGCCCGCTCTTACGGGAAGAAAAAGGTGGTTATCAGGGCTGGAAATTAACCAGGGCTTGTGAGAAAAATGCCACGAAAATTAAGCACCCTAAAATCAAGACGAAGGGGTGAAAAATGCCCCAGCGCAATTAAACAATATATTACAGCTGTCGTGATTAAAATAAAATGTAAAATTACTGAAAAGTACTACATTTAGATACTTTCACACTGCATCAGGTTGCTTTTACGCTGTTCTGTGCAGCGTTGAGCCTTGCAACCAATCAAACGCGTTTCTGTTGAACTTAGAAATGCACTGACCAATCAGAGGCGCTTAGATTAGTCAGCGCTGAAAACACCGGAGCTGTTGTTTACCTCGCACGATCGCGAATTACGATGTAAATAAACAAATTTCGTGATGAGATTAATTTAGCTTAAGTGGTAGGCCTAATAACGTGTTTTTTTTTTTTTTTTTACATAACTTGTGCTAAAGTAGCCATGTACCAACAGGTTTGTCTTTGAAGCCAGGATGTGACGTGCCCAAAACGAAACAAAAACGTTTTATATTGCTTTCTATATCGATACATAACCATTATAACAACAGTAATCTACAATAATATTTTTTTTTGTCGTAATATTGCAAGCCTATGAGCTTCTGTGAGCTTGTACGTGTATAATACATAAACATATTTTTAAAATATTGATTAAAGTAATCGGGTAAATTTTAAATTTTGACATTAAAGACTATGGTGATTATAAAAAATGCCCCTGGAAGCTGTAAAAGTTATTTTCTGTATATAGACGCATAACATAGTCTTATCTACAAAAAAGTAATTAAACGTGTTCGCCTTTATAGTCCAAGAATATAGTTTACTGAACATACGTTATGCAACATGCCTCAATAGCAGTCGCAATCTATCCTAGCACAGATAATTATCGGGTTTCCAGTCCTTTTTTATTTTTGTAAAACTATTTGAATGTCAAAATATTTCGTGTGTTTATTTTAAAACGCGGTGTAACACTAATACATGTTTAAAACGCATTTCGGTTACTGAAACGTACCCCTCGAGACAATTTACCAATTTACCGTGTGACAACTAGCCCCGGCCTCCACTGTATATGGTCTGTATATTTTGAGCTGCATAGACGCTCTAATGGATTTCTGGAGGGTAAGAGACAGTCTATGTGTGTGAAAGGGGGGTCTTGCACACACTTTCAGTTTCAGTTTTTTAATGGCGCGAATTCCACATCAGCACCAAACATTTGCAGCTTAGCTGCGTATGATAAAAACAGCCTGCACAAAGAGAGACAAACAAGAAAAGGCCGTTTACTAAAGAATAAACAAGATGAAGGGAACTGAGGTATAAAAAATAAAGTAATAGTATAATTACTGTCTAAATAGGTACCAAACAAGGTTTTAAAACACAAACTTCATGTAACAATAGCCTAAAGTGTTGTTGTTCATAGTTTGCTAGGTTGTCTCAAAAGTGTTTATTTGTAATTTTGAGGTAAATATAGAGCAAGGCATCCTACTGTAGCCCATAGCAAGTTCAATTTAGGCCTGCTTAAAAGTCAAGTACAATGTTGCCCTTTAGTTTATTAGTTTTAAGGAAATATTTATCTGATATGACAATTCTGTCACCCTTTTGTGCATGTGCCATGTTGTTTCTTTTAACAGAGAAAGGAACACTGCAATGCAGCTTACAGGGATCCTGAAGCTCACAGGACCTTTGGGCGGTTCACGAGAGCCAATCCGCAAAATGTTTGGAAACACTTCACAGGTGAGATACCTTTAAGTGAATGAGACGTTGAAATAGACTGTAATTACCGACTTAATACATGTTTCTAGTCTTATTGTGAACAGTTTATCATGTTATTCCTTCATCATCTTTAATGAAAATGATAGGTCCCATTAAGGTCAACATAACATTATGTATTAATTGTTTGTTCATGTAATAATATTGAATAATTAGGAAATGTTGAATTTAACATTAGTCAAGTCACCTTTATTTATATAGCACTTTTTAAAAATACAGATTGTGTCAAAGCAGCTTTACAGTATCAAATAGGAAGGTAATGTGTCAATAATGTAAAATGAAACGGTAAACAATTTTACAAAGGAATTAATCATTGAATTTAGTGATGTTATCATCCAGCTCATTTCAATTAGTATACAATATCGCTTGAAATTAAGTGAAATTAGCTAAGATTAATAATACTGTAGATGATTTGTATTGTTAGTTCATGTTAACCAGTGTAGTTAACTAATGTTAACAAATAGAAGTTTATTGTAAAGTGTTACCGTACTCTGAACCTCTGATAGTCTGATGCTTTCCGCTTCCGCTGATGTCTCTAAGCCACACGGACTATTGGATAATGGTGAAAACCAATCACCAAACTGATTTGAAAATTGCTTTAGCATGCATGCAAATCCTGGTATGTAACGCACACTATTCAATCTTAAAATCATGACCCAACCTATGTATTTTTTTTTCTCTCATAATGTGACAATTTCACTGTCACTTATATGTTGTAATATGGATATAAAAAATCGTTTTGAATAGCAATTAACATTTTTGAAAACATCAAAAAGAAAAAAAAGAATATATATGCTACAAGTCAAAAGTTTTTGAACAGTAAGATTTTTAATGTCTCTTCTGCTCACCAAGCATGTATTTATTTGATCTTAAGTACAGCAAAAACAGTAAAATGTTAAAATATTTTTACTTTTTGAAATAACTGCTTTCTATTTTAATATATTTTAAAATGTAATTTATTACTGTGCTCAAAGCTGAATTTTCAGCATCAATACTCCAGTCTTCAGTGTCACATGATCCTTCAGAAATCATTTTAATATGCTGATTTGCTGTTCAAGAAACATTTTTATTAGTAGTAGTATTATCAATATTTAAAACAAATGTTTTTCACAATTCTTGGATGAATAGAAAGATCAACATTTATCTGAAATAAAAAACCTTTGTAACATTTTACACTATACCAGTCAAAAGCTTGGATATATATTTTTTTTGGAAAAGAAACTATAGCAATTAATACTTTCTTTTAGCAAGAATGCTTTAAATTGATCAAAAGTGATGATAACGACATTCATAATGTTACAAAATATTTATATTTCAGATAAATGCTATTCTTCTGAACTTTCTATTCATCAAAGAAACCTGAAAAATTCTACTTCAGCTGTTTTAAAACCACAGGAATACATTACTTTTTAACGTATGTTCAAATAGAAAACAGTTATTTAGTAAAATAGTAAAAATATTTTAAAATTTTACCTTGTACTTTTGTACTTACCTGTACTTTGGATCAAATAAATGAAGAGACTTCTCTAAAAACATTAAAAATCTTGCTGTTCAAAAATGTTTAAATTGTTATATATATATGTGTGTGTGTGTGTGTGTGTGTGTATATATATAAAATGCTAAAGCTGTAAACTTTATACATAAAAAATAAATACTGTTTTTAATGAAGAACATAAATGTCTGGAATCACAAGATGATCATAGTTATTTATCATAATTACCTAAATTATGGAAATATTGTAGTCTATACGGAGGGTGCGTATTACTTTTCCTTGGAGAATATAATTTTTGAATATGTAAAATATGTTTTGCTAGAGAAAATTTAAGCAAAATTTTTAAATGCTATTTAGATGTGGGTTTAGCCGAAGTACACTGAGTAAAACAATTTTCACTCAATTTACTAGAAATTGTACAAGTAATTACAAAAAAACCCCACACTGAACTGAAATTTTGAAGCCTGAAATGGTATTTAAAATTTTTTGTACAATATTTATTTATTATTTTTGCCACAATAATAGTTTGACATGAAAAAAATGAGCAAAATCTGCTGGTAGTATCTTGTTTTCTAATTTTCTGTCACATGGAATGTCAGCTGATCTGCTAAAAAAAACAAACATGGCAGATTTGACATTGCATAAATCTGGAAACGCCCTATCATGCCGCATACTTTTGCCCCAATCACATGGCATGCTTTTGACACGCCCCCATTATGTTGCCAAAGTTACTTTTCTTTAAAGTAATGCATTGCAATATTGCACTACTCCCTATAAAAATACCTGAGTTACTCATCTGGCCTGGGCTTGCTTGTTTATTTTTAATATAAAAAAGGATGCTTTTGATTACACCCCCATCACGTTGCATATTTTCAGACACGCCCCCGTCACGTCACGCCCAATAATGTTGTATATTACTTGCTGTGAGTGTGAACGCCCCTTTAGTCCGACACTAGGGTGTGTCTGGTACAGCCTGGGTTTAGCAGAGAGAGACGAGTGTGTGTGCAATCAAATGAGCTGAATCATACTGATCACTGGAGCCCTGCCCCCTTCCGTCTGTCTCTCTGCTGAGTCAGGCCATGAACGGGAGACGGGCCAGAGAGACAGACAGTACACGTGATTCACACACACACAGAGAGGGACGGGAGGTGGTGAGGCTGTTCTGGCAGACCGAGTGTGTGTGTGATGGAGTGAGCATGGCTTTAGCACTAGCAGCAGTGTGCGAGGTTTGAGCGGGCCGGTCACATGCTTAACAGGTCAGTGATGAACACACAGCGGTATGATGACCTCCACTGGACCCACGGCAGGTCGGTAGAGGAAACCGGGTTCGGTTGTGTGCCTTTGTGCCTCTGTAACTGTGTCTTTCTTTCTCCCTCTCATAGATGGTTCGGGCACAGCCTGCTCTCCACTGGTTAGCAGAATGCTGTTCGCTCCAGAGCAGCAGGATCCTCTGGCTTCCGTGCCCAGCGTTGATGAGCTCAGTCTGGGCCTGCTGTCTCTGAGCTTCCCCTGCTGGAACCAGCAGCCCTGGATCCACCCAGAGTCCCAGCGGGCGACCCAACCCTGCTCCCAAACACCCGGTGAGTGAACCTGTGTGGCCAGCGTACTGTTGAAATGTTGAATGACCGCTCCTATCTGTCTGTTCAGGCTAGTTTTAGACTATTTCTCAGTGTTTTTGTCTCAGTTATATAGAAATGTACATTAATATATAAATAAAATGTGTACTTTATTATAATATAAATAATATAAATTAAAATATATAAGATAAAGTATATAAACATCTCTTTAAAATGTATATATATTTACTTGAGTAGCAAAATAAAAAAAAAAAAGTAATAAGAATTGACTTCAGATCTTTATTGTTTAAAATATTGTATAGATTGATAATTTCTATGCGCTGTGATTTTTATATTAAAAAAATATATGCAATATAATGTAATATATACTTGTATATTGTTTATATTATTTATACATTTACTGTAAAGTGCATCATATAAATTGCATTTTTTTAATTAATGATTTTTAACATTTAAATACTTATATATAATTAAAATTCTAATTAAAAATATACTTGTATCATTAAATATAGGTTTCGTTTTTTTTATTGTGAAATATAGTTACATCTTATATTGTTTTATATAATATGTATATTCACTGTATATTTTACTACTGTGTATATATATTTATATATATTTTTAATTTTTATTGAACTTATGCTTGTTTTAGTTTTTAAAGACACACACACACACACACATATATATATATATATATATATATAAAATTACAAATATATAGATTTTTATAATTAAACAATTAAAAAGATTTCATATAGCTACATATAGTTACATTTTATATTGTTTTATATAGTATGTATATTTATGGTATATTTTACTATATCTATCTATCTTTCTATATATATATATAAATGTAATCTTTATTGAATGTATGATTTTTTATTGTATATATATATATATATATATATAAAAAAATTTAGTTTAATAGTTAAATTAAACATAGGTTTCATATAGTTAAGTAATATATAAATAAAATATATAGATAATTTCAATATAAATAAAATTAACATATTTTTAATACAAATTAAAATATCTAAAATACAATATATAAACTTCCCTTAAAAAAGATACATTTACTTGAGTAGCAAAATTTTGTAAAATGTAAAAAAAAATACAAAATAAGAACTGACTTCAGATACTTCTGAATATAGAATATAGTTTATAGAATATAGAATATAGTCTTGAATATAGTTTATATTGATAATTTCTTTCTACGTGTTTTATTATCTTATACAATATGGATATTTTACTATATATGTACATAAATATAAATTGAATATTTATTAAATTTATGAATTTTGAAATTATATATATAATTGATTAAAATATATACATTTTTTAAATTAAAATAGATTTCATACAGTTAAATATAGTTAAATTTTATATTGCTTATTAATGTGTATTTACTGTAAAATACATATAAATTAATGTTTTTTCTTGAATTTATGATTTTTTAATTTGTTTAAATACCTATACCAATAGTATTATTTTAAGCATAAACTTAAATCAGTGTTGTGTATATATATATATATATATATATATATATATATATATATATATATATGTATATATATATATATATGTATATATATAAAGCAAGATAACAATACAGATAAAGATAATGTTTTTGTTTTTGGTTCAGACCTTCCAGAACAGTATTGATGGATTGTTCTGGAAGGTCTGAACTGTAGTGATGTCTCATATCTTGATTTCTCACTCATGACTAATCATTTTCACACCGTTCACAGAGGACAGAATGCTGGATTCATTAGCGTTGGCTTGCATTTCATTTTGACTTTCCCTTTAGCTTCCCCATCTCAGATTACAAGCGTAAAAGCGTGTGTCCATCCGTGTTTTAAATGAAAGCCATGATGTGCCTAAGGTTTGTTCTGACCCAAATCCAGTAATAGAGGGACACACACACAGAGACACGCACAGACTGAGCTGGTTTCTGCTGTCTCATCCAGCACTTCGCTCATTCATTCAGTCTTTTCGCAGGAATAGAGATAAAGTGTTATTTTTGGACAGAATTTCAGACAGATGTACACAAATTGTAAAAGCACTGGTCGAGCCAGACGTTGGCCAGTTTGTAAAAAGTAGCTAATACTCATACTCATATTTTATGTTTATACAGTTGAGGTTATAAGTTTACATTCACCTTGCAGAATCTGCAAAAAGTTGATTATTTTACCAGAGTAAAAGTGATCATACAAAATGCATGTTATTTTTATTCAGTACTGACCTGAATAAAACATTTCACATAAAAGATGTTTACATATAGTCCACAAGAGAAAATAATAGTTGAATAGTTGAAAAGTTTACATATGCTTGATTTTTAATACTGTGTTACCTGAATGATCCACAGCTGTGTTTTTTGTTTAGTGATAGTTGTTCATGAGTTCCTTGTTTGTCCTGAACAGTTAAACTGCCTGCTGTTCTTCAGAAAAAAACCTTCAGGCCCCACAAATTCTTTGGTTTTTCAGCTTTTTTTGTGTATTTGAACTCTTTCCAACAATGACTGTATGATTTTGAGATCTGTCTTTTCACACTGAGGACAACTGAGGGACTCATATGCAACTATTACAGAAGGTTTAAATGCTCACTGATGCTTCAGAAGGAAAAATGATGCATTAAGAGCTGGGGGTGAAAACTTTGATCAGAATGTGTACTTTTTTTTTCTTATTTTGCCTAAATATCATATTTTTTCATTTAGTGCCACCCTTCAGAAGATACTTACATGTTTCCCAGAAGACAAAATAAGTTACATTTAAACTGATCTTCAAATTCTAAAAGTTTTCACCCCCTGCTCTTAATCCATCAGTGAGCATTTGAACCTTCTGTAATAGTTGCATATGAGTCCTGAAAAGATGGATCTTAAAATCATGCAGTCATTGTTGGAAAAGGTTCAAATACACCAAAATGCTGAAAAACCAAAGAATTTGTGGGGCCTGAAGGATTTTTTCGAAAAACAGTGGGCATTTTAAATGTTCAGGACAAACAAAGAGACTGATGAACAACTATGAACAACAAAAAAACAGCTGTGGATCATTCAGTCGACAACACATTTTAAGAACTTTTAAACAGGGTAATTTTTATGAATTCAACTATTGTTTTTCTCTTGTGGACTGTCTTTTCTGTGAAATATCTTATTCAGGTCAGTACTAAATAAAAAATTACATGCATTTTGTATGATCCCTCTTACTTTGGTCAAATAATTAACATTTTGCAGATTCTGCAAGGTGTTTGTAAACTTTTGGCCACAACTGTAGTTATATATAAGTTATTTATAAATATTTTTGTATTATTTATCGGTTTAAACCTCAAAACCTTTGGATCTATAAGATTTAAAAAGTAAATGTTTGAAATACGTCGCTTAATCTCACCAAGGCTGCATTTATTTGATTAAAAATACAGTAAAACAGTAATATTGTGAAATTTCAATTTTAATATCATTTAAAAAGTAATGCATAACTGAATTTTCTGCATCATTACTCCAGTCCTCAGTGTCACATGATCCTTCAGAAATCATTCTAATCTGCTGATTTGCTGCTTAATATTATTTTATATTATTTTCAATGTTCTCAAAAGCCAAAAACAGTTGTTCTGTCAGTAAAAAGCTGTTCGCATCCCATAAAAAACACGCTAATTCTCTCCTGCAGCACTGGATCTCTTGGGGGCTTCAGAAGGTGGTGATTCGGGTCAGCAGCGCGCTTTCCAGACCCATGAGTCTGCATCTGGAGATCCACTGGAGCGCTTCTCCAGCCTGATGGCGGCGCTCGAACCTCACTCTCTGCTGCACTCGGGATCCAGCAGCCCCGTCAACTCAGAGAACAGCGCCATCTCGTCAGGATCCGACCACCTGGTAAGCAACAATGTGCCGCTCTGATACAGAACCCAAAACCAGAGCCGTTGAGAACAGTGTTGCCAAGTCTACGGTTTTCCTGCAGAATTGGGCAACTTCCATATTGTTTTTCATGTCCGCGGGTTGAAGCGACCCCAGTATTAATATTTAGCCCCTGGAATCCAAATTTTACCAGAGGAACCCCACCACAAAATGTGTATTTTTTTCACCTGTAGCACGTCTTTTACCGGGGGACCCCCCTCGAAATGCAATTGGGCTACTTTTGGGCTAGTTTTGAGTAGCAATTGAGCTGGTTTTGTTGTGTAAGTAGGATAGACAGCAGTTTCACTATATTTGCAGCAATTGTGAGTATTATTAACACATAATGTGCATTGATTGTGTATTGATAGCTACTCTGAATACGTTTTACAATCGCATTTTATTCCAGGGAGTGATAAAGAGACAGCATTCATATGTTCTCATAGTCTTTGACAGTCAAATGTGACCAAACACCTTAAGTGTAACTTTTATTCAATTAAATAACTGTAATATATTGTTCAGTTCTATTTAGTTAATATTTTGAGGAGTTTTTTTGTACTAAATAGTGTGTGCAATGATGATCCTGACCATTTAAAAGATAACATTTTCTAATATCGTATTTGTATTACATTTAGTGTAGCATTTAGGGTTAAATACATTTGAATGTGTATTTGGACATGATCAATCACTCTTTTTTTATAGGTTTCGATTTAACGATTTATTGTTACATTTAAAAAAAGTGAATTACTCATGTTATTTTATGATATTCACTTAAAAACAAGTGGATATTACAAAAGGCAAGCAACTATGGCATTTAACATAATAGAAAAGTTTAAAATAATGTAATAAAAAAAACACAAGGCAACCAATTGCATTGAGCATAAATTTTGTTGTATTTCTTGAATGCCGTATTTACTGAAACTCATTCAACCTCCTACAGGGAGAAAAAAATTGCAGAAAGACTAAAAACTTAAAAATAAAAACTAGTATCTGGTTATGGTCACTATTACTGTGTTTCTCACATTATCTAACTGCAATTATAGTATAACTGTTTATTATCTAACGATAAACATTAATTATAACACGCTTTGTAAAATACCACTACTGGCCAGATTACAGAGAGGTCAACTGATGCATTACAGTGTCAAAAAATGCAGTATTTTCTTCAATTTACCAGCGACTGTGCTTGGGAAGCGCTGAAATGAATGGGCTTCAATGCAGGAACTATTGGTTGTTTGGAACTATTGGCCGCTCCATGACATGCATTACTTCTGCATTCCTCAGTTTCTATGGAAGCCTATGGGAGTGTCACAACTCTGTTTCTCAATGGCTTTGCCCAAAACTGTACAGTGTAACCTTTCAAAAATTCTGTTTCCATAGCGACAGATTTCAAAAAGTTACATTAAAGTTATATCTGTGTTTTCGTCAAATTAGGTCTCTCTCAGAGTTTCTCCTCCGTTGCCTCTGATGCTGCCTGGACTGCAGTCAGAAGGTGTGAAACTGGATACTGATGCCCGTTTGGAGCAGAACCCTCTGAACGCCTTCACGAATGCTCCTAGTGCTCGGGCCGAGGGCTCAGTAGTTGGGTGCTGGTCCACAGGTCCCGTCTGGCCCGGCTGGGATGCTTTGGGCTTGAACAAACCCACGTTCTGCATCGAGAGAGAGGCGAAACTGCATAAACAAGCTGCAGGTACCGTGACATCAGCCACCTACGCTTAAAGGATTACTCCACTCCATGTCATCCAAGAAATCAATGTCTTTCTTTTTTCAGTCGCAAAGAAATTACGTTTTTTGAGGGAAACATTTCAGGATTTTTCTCCATATTGTGGATTTTAATGGTACTCAGTGGATTGAAGGTTAAAAATCCAATGCAGCTTCAAAGTCCTCTCAACATTCCCAGCCGAGGAATAAGGGTATTATCTAGCATAAAGATTGGTCATTTTCTTAAATAAATTAATATTTATACACTTTTCAACCACAAATGCTCGTCTTGTCTAGTTCTGCAATGTACATGCGTGCTCTGCACTTCAAAAAATGCTTTTCTTACTTAGATATCAGCCAAAATATCTAAAAATTCTTAAATCAAGAAGGAATTTCTAGACAATCAAAATTATTGTCTTGTTTTCAGAAAAAATAAGTCATAATTAAGTGACTTTTTGCTTAAAACAAGCAAAATAATCTGCCAATGAGGTAAGCAAAATAATCATATTTCACGCAGAAATTTTGATTATTTTGCTTATCCCATTGGCAGATTATTTAGCTTGTTTCAAGCAAAAACACTCTTCATTTGAACTTTTTTCTGAAAACAAGGCAATAATTTTTACTTGTCTAGAAAATCCTTCTTGATTTAAGAATTTTAGACATTTTGGCTGAAAGCAAGACAAAAAATCTAAGTAAGAAAAGCATTTTTTGCAGTGTGTGCACTCCGTTTCAAGAAAGGGTATGTTGAAAATCTCATTTACTCCTCCAACTTTAAAATAGTCCTACTTTTACCCTTTTTTTGTAAAGGGCATTTGATCTTCTTTACACGCTCACTTTGTAAACACTGGGTTGGCACTTCTGCAGCGATGTAGGATGATTTTGTAGTTGGAGGAGAAAATGAGATGGGAGTTTTTCGACATACCCTAACTGTA
The DNA here is from genome assembly GCA_033026305.1 of Cirrhinus molitorella. NCBI lineage: Eukaryota > Metazoa > Chordata > Actinopteri > Cypriniformes > Cyprinidae > Cirrhinus > Cirrhinus molitorella. The sequence goes on along the minus strand of CM065141.1, from coordinate 3,792,104 downwards.
TTGAACCAGAACGAATACGTGTATGCGTCGCAGAGCTAGACAAGACAAGCATTTGAGGTTGAAAAGTATATAAATTGAACATTTTATATGTTTCGCTACGTTAGGCCCTTATTTCTCGGCTGGAAGCGTGTAATGCCGTTTGAAGCTGCACTGAAACTTCATTTTTAACCTTCAATCAGTTTAGCACCATGGAAGTCCACTGTATGGAGAAAAATCCTGGAATGTTTTCCTTAAAAAACTTAATTTCCTTGCAACTGGAGAAAGAAAGAACATGAGAATGAACATCTTGGATGAGATGGGGGTGAGTAAATTATCAGGAAATTGATATTTTGGAAGTGGAGTGTTCAGAGAAAGCTCAGAGAAACTCAAAGCAGATGTTTTGCGACGCATTTTTGACAGTTGAAGTATTTTTAACTTGACATGCCATTTTATTAAGAAAAATGTGATGCTTACAGTGTGAATGCATATGACTAGTTGTTAGTTTGCAGCATTTCACATTGTGAGTGTCATGTTTATAAGATGCCATAGCAAATTAAAGGGATAGTTCCCCCAAAAATGAAAATTACACCATGATTTACTCACTCTCAAGGCATCCTAGGTGTATATGACTTTTTTCTTTCAGATAAATCCAATCGGAGATATAGTAAAAATGTCCTGGCTCTTCCAAGCTTTATAATGGGTATGAATGAATGTTTAGATGATTTCGAAGTCCAATCAAGTATATCCATCATCATATATAGTATCCCACACAGCTCCAAGGGGTGAAAAAAGGCCTTCTAAAGCAAATCAATGCATTTTTTTGTAAGAAAAATATCTGTATGCCACTCTCTTATGAGCGCGATAGTGAAAACAGTTAGTGAAGGAATTTTTATGATGGATAGATGCACTTTATTGGACTTCAGAATCTCAACACCCATTCACTGCCATTATAAAGCTTGGAAGAGCTTTATACTTTTTTAATGTAACTCCGATTGTATTCGTATGAAAGAATAAAGTCATATACATCTAGGATGGCTTGAGGGTGAGTAAATCATGGGGTAATTTTCATTTTTGGTTGAACTAACCCCTTAAAACTGTAAAGCCTACCATATCATATTTGATATGCAAATTTCTAAGACCTCGGTGTGAATTATTTTATTGTTAATTATTCCTTACACAAGCTATTAGAACTGCATCTTACATTTTGGCCGTGAATATCAGCAATTGCACTAAATTGCATATTTTTTCTGACTGTTATTTCATATGTTAGAGTTTACAAGGTTTACAATGGATAAATATTAAATTAAAATTTGTGCTACACTTTGTCTAAGGCTGTTATTAATATTGTTGTTTTTTTTTATGACAGCTGTAAATGAAGCCACTTATACCTGGGATGGACGACTTCCTCCACGCCACTATAAAAACCCTGTTTACTCTTGTAAAGTGTTTCTGGGAGGAGTGCCGTGGGACATCACCGAGGGTGAGATGACGACACTCGTGGTTTTTATTCTGTGTTATGTTTCTGAACACAAACCAGTTTTAAAAACAACTTTTCTGTCTCTGCAGCGAGTCTGTTGAACACATTTAGCGTTTTTGGTCCATTGAAAGTCGAGTGGCCTGGAAAAGATGGCAAACATCCACGTTGTCCTCCGCAGGGTAACAGTAAAATTCATCTTATAGTAGCGTATTTCATCTACAATTTAACAACATCTCATACTAAGCAGGCTCCATGTAAAAAAGTTCAATGTAAAACATATTTGATGTTTGATGCATGGCTTTCTTAGTTCTCCATATTTTCAAAATTTTCCTGAAAGTTTGTAGACATTGAAATTTTGTCATGTCTTCTGCCCCCTGGTGGATTATTGATGCTTTTCAAGAAATAGAAGGCTTTTAAAATCATTTGCAGATTATCAGCATGTTACACATCATTTTTCTGGGAAATTCTTGATAAGTTTGATAAAGTGACAGCAAGAATAACTTATATTGTTACTTATATTTAGCACCTTAGCACTAATATTTAGCACCTTTAAATCAGTGTTATTTTGTTATTCTTTATATACTCTTAATATTTTGAATTAGTTTTTTTTTTATATTATTTTTGTGTTGTTTTTTGTAATTTTTAACATTATTTATTTATTTATTAATTAAATTACATTTTCAGGTTAAAGTTTTTTAAAAATGTAATTTAATTTAAATTCATTTAAAATGTTTGTAAATGTTTAATGTTAGATAACAGTAATAACCCTGCTTTGCCTTCCATGGCCTTTCATGATGACAATAAAATGATTATTAAAAATATCATCAAACCATTTAATCATTCATGTAAAACAAAAAGTAAAAATTAGATTTTACTAAGATATATTCGATTTTTATAACTTATTATATATGCATATATTTTATATATGCAGACTACTGTATAATTATTTAACTACCATATTTTTTATTTTTAATCACCATATTGTTCATTATTCCTAATAATGCAATTTATGCATACATTTATATATTTGTACATTTATATTTATTATATTAATAGTAATTATATATATATATATATATATATAGATGTAAAATATTTTATATATATATATATATATATATATATATTATTTTACTTGGTTAATGGCATTAACTCGTTGATAGTTGATAGTTAACTAGTTGATAGTTGTAGAAATGCCTCAGAGATTGTAAATGCAATGAAAAACACATCAATAAAAAAAGAATAACAGTACAAAAAAATACAAAACACATGGTTCTAAATAAATTACCATATCAAATACTACACATAAAACACAAATGCATAGTGCTCTGTTTTCCAATGTGACCCTGTACCACAAAACCAGTCATAAGGGAAAATTGAGATTTATACATCATCTGAAAGATGAATAAATATGCTTTCCTTTGTTGTATGGTATGTTAGGAAAGCGCAATATTTGGCCGAGATGCAATTATTTGACAATCTGGAATCTGAGGGAAAACCTAAATAAAGAAAATCACTTTTAAAGTTGTCCAAATAAAGCCATGCATATGCATTAATTAAATGTGTAAAAATTACGTTTTGTTATATTTACAGTAGGAAATTAAAAAAATATCTTCAAGGAACATGATCTTTGCTTAATATCCTAATGATTTTTGCAATAAAACAAAAATTGATCATTTTGACCCATACAATATATTTTTGGCTATTGCTACAAATATACACGTGCCACTTAAGACTGGTTTTGTGGTCCAGGGTCACATATGTAGATTGTTTTTGCGTAGGTTATGTGTATCTTCTGTTTGACTGGGAGAAGTCAGTGAAGACGCTCCTGCAGGCCTGTATTCAACACCGCCTGCAGTCTGACGATTATCTCGAGTTCTACTACAAACTGTCCAGCAGGCGGATCCACAGCAAAGATGTGAGAATAACATGCCCTTAAACATACCCCTGATCCCTGACCCCTGATCTCTGACCCCAGTCTCTCACTCTCACTGTAATGCAGGTGCAGGTCATCCCGTGGGTGATCTCAGACAGCAATTTCATCCGCTGTCCCTCCCAGCGTCTCTGCCGCAGTAAGACGGTGTTTGTGGGCGCTCTGCACGGGATGCTAAACGCAGAGGGTCTGGCCCACATAATGGACGAGCTCTTCGGAGGGGTCATGTACGCAGGCATCGACACAGACAAGCACAAATATCCCATAGGTCTGTGTATTCTCCTCTCATCTACACTGAGCAAAAAATAAGTGTAGGATTTACCAAATGTTTAGAATAATTAGGAATAAAAATATATAGAATGGTATTTTGTGCTCACAAAGACTGCATTTATTTGATCAAAAAATACAGTAAAAACAGTAATATTGTGAAATATTATTACAATTTAAAATAACTATTTTCTATTTGAATATATTGTAAAATGCAATTTATTCCTGTGACGCAAAGCTGATTTTTCAGCATCATTACTGCAGTCTTCAGTGTCACATGATCATTCAGAAATCGTTCTAATATGTTTGAAGTGAATTTGTTGTGTTTGTCCATTTAGGCTCTGGCAGAGTGACATTTAGGAGTCAGAGGAGCTACTTGAAAGCTGTGACTGCAGCATTTGTGCAAATAAAAACCTGCAAGTTTACCAAGAAGGTACAGAAGAGCAGGACTCAAATCTACCATGTGCCCTGTGTATCTCCCTCATTCACTCTCATTCTGTTCCCTCTGTAGGTCCAGATTGACCCGTATCTGGATGACTCCATGTGCCAAATCTGTAACAGTCAACCCGGGCCGTTCTTCTGTAGGGCTCAGGTAGGAATCAGATGCTGAACAGCATCATATCAAGCTTTTTTTTCATTGTGATTCTGTAGTCTCTTTTCACACTGTGCATCTGACTTCAGACATCATTAATGTGATGGCGAACAATCATTTTTAAGCATTTACATTTTTATTTTTTATCGTGGAAAGTATTTCTTACAAGTAGGGATGTGAATCTTTGGGTTGACAGCAAATTTATTTGATTATTAATTCACTTGGTTTTGATTCAATTCAAAAGCAAGCTTTGCAGTTACATTTCATTATCAATTAATCAGTTAGTCAATTTCAGTTCAGTTCATTAGATTTTTACTTGCCATTTTAAATAAGTTTTACATATAGAATTGAATTAAAAAAACATCCCGCAAACCCGCTCCAAAGTACCGATCTAAATTGCATGATTTGCGATACGCGTTTTGAATTCCTGTTCTGAATCTGATTCACGATACACGCTTTGAAATCTCATTCTGAATCAAATTATTTGGGATACGTGTTTTGAATTCCTGTTCTGAATCAAGTGATTCGCAATATGCGTTTTGAAATCCTGTTCTGAATCAAATGATTTGCAATACACGCTTGAAATCTTGTTCTGAATCAAATGATTTGCGATGCGTGTTTTGAATTCCTGTTCTGAATCAAATGATTCGCAATACGCGTTTTGAAATCCTGTTCTGAATCAAATGATTTGCGATACATGCTTTGAAATCTTGTTCTGAATCAAATGATTTGTGATACGCGCTTTGAAATCTCGTTCTGGATCAAATGATTCATGATACATGCTTTGAAATCTCGTTCTGAATCAAATGGTTCGCGATGCGCGTTTTGAATTCCTGTTCTGAATCAAATGATTTGTGATACGCGCTTTGAAATCTTGTTCTGAATCAAATGATTCATGATATGTGCTTTGAAATCCTGTTTGGAATCAAATGATTTGCGATACACGCTTTGAAATCTCATTCTGAATCAAATGATTCACAATACACACTTTTTAATTTAGTTCTGAATCAAATGATTCATGATACGCGCTTAGAATTTTCATTTCGAATCAAATGATTCACAATAGGTTGAATTTTTGTTCTGAATCAAATGATTTGAGATACGCACTTTGAACTCTTGTTCTGAATCAAATGATTTGCAATATGCGCTTTGAATTTTCGTTTCGAATCAAATGATTCGTGATGCACGCTTTGAAATCTCGTTCTGAATTAAATGATTCGTGATACACGCTTTGAATTCTTGTTCTGAATCAAATGATTCAATATACGCTCTGAGAATTTTCGCTTCGATCAATTGATTCACAATACTCGCTTTGAATTTTCGCTTCGAATCAAATGATTCGTGATGCACCCTTTGAAATCTCGTTCTGAATTAAATGATTCGTGATACGTGCTTTGAATTCTTGTTCTGAATCAAATGACTTGCAATACATGCTTTGAATTCTTCACGATGTAGCTACAGAAGAGTCAAGTTTTAAATAGGGAAAATGTCGACACTCTTTGGTTATTTTTGAGAGAGATGCTAATGATCTAATCAGATTCAATGATTTATGCTAAGCGATGCAAACATGCTAACGCCAGACCCGGAGATCGGCTCAATGAATTTGAAAATGGTAAAACTCATCTGTTTAACTCTAGGGGAGTTGGAAAATGAGCCTATTTTTTTTTTTTTAAAGTGGAGTGTTCCTTTAAGGAGACAATGCCTCCCTTGCCTCCTCTAAGAAAGCACCCCTATATTTATAGATAGATTCAGATTTGCAGTCTATTTATTATAATAAATTAATAAATCAGTTCTATACGGAACACTGCACCAACCAACCAAATCAAACTCTTGCCATATTGCTTTGTGTAACACACATATGTTTTCGACTCTTCAGGCCTGTTTCAAATACTACTGTCGGTCATGCTGGCATTGGAGACACTCTCTGGACGTGTTGAGCAGCCATCAGCCTCTCATGCGCAACCAGAAGGGCCTGAACCCCAAATAAACCCACCGCCGCCGGGGTGGGGAAGAGTCCGGACTGAGTTCACTGTTTTGGTGAAGGATGTTAACGTGAGTCAAGGGGGACTCACTTGAGGTAGTCACTGCGTTGTATTGCACTGCTCTTGTTCTTGTTCATTAAAGCTCTATGCACACTAAAGGGTTCGTTGATGGTGACCCGTTTGCACAGTTAACCAGACAGCCATCGCCATGGAGATCTGATTTTAGGAGTTGTCTTTTAGATTTTTGCATGCACAGATTATTCGTTTATCTCGCAGGTTTGACCCTCTGATGCAGGCAAATGCCAGTCGGTGCCTTCGGCTTCTCTTTTGTTACTAGTGGTGTTTTAAACCCATTGTTTTGATTTGATTGATTTTTTTAAGGTGGTTTTATCTGCTTTTCTACTGCTGGTTTAGGTCATAGCACATGAACCTGATTTTTAAGTTTGCCTGCCTCAAGCGTCTTTTCTTGATTTAGCCTTTTTAACGCTCTATTAAATGGTTGATGAGCATCTTGGCTTGTGAAATGCTCGCAGAAGTGACATCACAGCTGGCTGATGCTGTTGCTTAGCAACCACCCCGCCGTCAATCATCCGTCAGATCAAATACACGTTAGCAACTCTGGATGGTTCTTTGACCTCTGTGCTGTATATAGTTTTTATCAAATCGTAGCACTTTTTTTAACGTAGCACTAGGGAAACGTTTGCCAGTGGTTTTAAAATCGTTCGTTCGAGCAGATGTTTCGTTAGTAACCTTAGTTAGCCGCTCTGTTTTCTCGCTCAAGCTGTGCCAAAGAGTATAATCTCTTCCTTGTTGCCTTTTGCAGCCGCTTTTTAGAATTTCAAAGTCTCTACCTCATTGCTCTGCAAGTATTGCCATGGTTATTTACAAATGTTCCGATTGGACAAAATAAAGTTGTTGAAGCACTGAAACACTTGATGTTCTGTTTATTTCTAGGTTCAAACATGAAAGTTAGAAATCGAGAATTATGCAGTAGAGTTAATTGAATGTCCTCTGATTTCATTTATAAACTATTCAAATTCATTAGTATCATCAAAATGAAATAAAAAATCAAATAGCACTCAAGGAATTATTTGATTATAATTTATACAGCTTCTTATTATACAAACAATCAGCACAGAAAACATGGCAAAAAAGTGTGCAGACTCTGTGGGCCGACTTCTTGAAGTGCACTTGTGCAACATTAAGGCAAAACTGCAAAGTGTCTCTTTGGTTTAGTGTTTGGTCCCAGAATCACAGGCTTGATGGAGTGAGTGTGTCACGTGAGTTCAGTCTGTTTAGTTTGCGGCAGTCGTAGAGCCGCCAGTCCTCCTGCCAGCAGGAGCGCAGACACCATCAGCAGAGGTATGGCACAGTTAGAGTCCACCAGCTGCCCAAAAACTACATTTCCCATGATGGCTGCCACACGACCCACTCCAGTGAAAACCCCCAGAGCTGATGAACTAATGAAGACAAACTGCAGTTAATACTTTCATTCTTTCAATTCTCAGCAGATTTATTTAATCCAAAATGCAATGAAATTGTGAAAAATTATTCCAGTTTAAATGACTGTTTTCTACTGAAGCCTGTTTCCAGGCTTATTAAAAAATAATCTCGCAGTTCAGACCTTTATTCTCAGATTTGCTTGATACAAACTTGACTTTTTTTTAAATTGTGACCTTTTTGTGACCTCAGAATTGTGAGTTTATATCTCAAAATCATGACTTTTCCTCAGAATTGCGAGTTTATATCAAAACCATGACTTTTTTCCTCAGAATTGCAAGTTTACATCTCAAAATTGTGACCTTTTTTCTCAGAATTATGATTTATATCTTGAAATTGTGACCTTTTGAGTTTATATCTCAAAAATCATGACTTTTTTTCAACAAAACTGCAAGTTTATACCTCAAAATTGTGACTTTTTTCCCTAAGAATTGAGTTTATATCTCGAAATCATGACTTTTTCCCTCAGAATTGTGAGTTTATATCTCAAAAATCATGACTTTTTTTCAACAAAACTGCAAGTTTATACCTCAAAATTGTGACTTTTTTCCCTAAGAATTGAGTTTATATCTCAAAATCATGACTTTTTCCCTCAGAATTGTGAGTTTATATCTCAAAAATCATGACTTTTTTTCAACAAAACTGCAAGTTTATACCTCAAAATTGTGACTTTTTTCCCTAAGAATTGAGTTTATATCTCGAAATCATGACTTTTTCCCTCAGAATTGTGAGTTTATATCTCGAAATCATGACTTTTTCCCTCAGAATTGTGAGTTTATATCTCGAAATCATGACTTTTTCTCTCAGAATTGCAGGTTTATATCTCAAAAATCATGACTTTTTTTCAACAGAACTGCAAGTTTATATCTCAAAATTGTGACTTTTTTCCCTAAGAATTGAGTTTATATCTCGAAATTGTGACCTTTTTCTCAGAATTGCGAGTTTACATCTTGAAATCGTGACTTTCAACTGCAAGCTTTTTAAAAAGTCAGAATTAAAATCAAAATTCTGACTTTATAACTCACAGTTGCAAGTTTATTTCATGCAATTCTGCCTTTATAACTCACAACTGTTTATATCTCACAATTTTGAGAAAAAAAACTTGAGATTCAAATATTTGTGAGAAAATTCAGAATTGCGACTGACTTTATTTCTAGCAACTGTGAGTATAATAACATGCAATTCTGAGAAAAGAAGTCTAAATTGTGAATTTATGTCTTGCAACTCTGACTTTATAACTCTCAGTTGCAAGTTTATATCTCACAATTCTGAGATAAAAATTTGCAATAGCTTTTTTTTATAGGTGAAAACTGGCTTCCATAGTTTTCATTTTGAATATATTTTAAAAAGTAATTTATTCCTGTGATGCTAAACTAAATTTTAAACATCATTACTCGAGTCTTCAGTGTTACATGATCCTTCAGAAATAAATCTATTCATCAAAGAATCTAGACAAAAAATATATCATGATTTCCAAAAATGATAAAATGATAAGAGCCATTATTAATAATTGCATACTAATAATAATTGAGCAGCACATCAGCATACTAGAATGATTTCTGAAGGATCAGTTATTTATGATATTTTAAAACAGATTCACATAGAAAAAAGTAATTTTAATCTGTAATAACATTTCACAATAGTAGAGACTTCTTTGTAAAACATTAAAAATCTTAATAATTCTAAACTATGCTGTTATGATTGGCTGACCTCTTTGCATGTGAAATCAGTGCCAATATAGCACTACAAATGAATACAAGGGTTTACCGTAGTTGTGTGGGGTAAAGTTCAGTTCCCACCACATCCAGAGCGTTCCAGGAGATGACAGAAACGCCGCTGAACACACACGACACGATCAGACTCTGAGCTTTAGTCTTCACCACGTAGATGACAAACACGCTCATGCTGGACATCAGCAAACTGACAGCTACCAATGAGAAAAAAAACATGATCACATTAAATAATTTGTTTAATGTAGCAATAAAGTATTCAAACATTGGAAGACAAAACCTGTACTAACAAAGCAGGATTTTCCCGCCAATTCTGTCCATGAGCAGGATAGTGAAGATATTTCCCGGCAAATTTGAAGCCGCTGTTACAAATCCCTCCATGTACACTATAAAACACACATGAAGCCATTATAATTCATTTTTGAAGATCATGACAACAAAGTAAAATACACTTCCTGATAGTATAAGTAAAATGATTAGTCTCATTCAGTCTGGTTTTAGTAAGATTAACCTGCAGTTTTGACTGGATAGCAGCTTTCATTTACTGAGCTTTGGACTCGAGACGTGTTGGCACATGGAGACCCTCCATCCTCGGCTCTCTTAAAAAGCTCCGGAAACCACATCCATAACCCATAATACCTGCACAGAGATAGCAATACTTGCTCATAATCTGCAGCATTTTAAATGAAGTTAACAGACGTTCAGCCAATCAGAATTAAGCTCATTTAAATACTAAAGTCTTGATATAATAACAAAACGTGTTTTTTGTATTTGATTTGGAGGGTGCAAAATGGTAGTGTAGAAGCAAATTACGACTTTCTGTTGTAAAAACCTTGACTAATACATTTAGAGAAATGAAAGCACCTTAAATTGTCAAAATATTTTGATCATTTTATAAATTAAGGTTAATACCCAAATGAAATGCAGAAAAATATAATCAGCAGAACGACGCTTCTAGAAGCCAGCGGTCCGACAAACAGCTGTTTTATGGGATCCAGAGCCTGTAAAAGAAACAGCAAGACCGTGAAGAGTTAGGCTTTGTTAGCGTTAATAGTTTCTCAAAAATGCATTAAAAGTGCTTTGAACCTGTTTGAGTTGGTGGCTAAACCGCTGACATCTTGAGCCGCTAATGGGTCTGTTTTTTTCTTCATCACCTTTGGATCTGATCACAAGACCTGGTGCCTGTTAAGAGAAACTCTGTTTACTGACAAACCAAATAATGCAGTTTTCTTTATGAACAGTGGGAAGGCTTGACCTAGAATTGAAAGAAAACATCAATAAGGTGGCGCATACAGGAAATGGTTTTGTGGCACATCTGTTGTTCAGGTTGAACATCTTCTGGAACACAGACAAAGCCTCTGCCTCACGTCCGGCCTGTGGAGGAGAAACCATAGTGAAATAGCGCTCCGACCAAACACGCAGCTTGTAACAGAAAACTGAACTGAGATACATTCTACAGCTTTTATATCAGTCTAAATGTGTTTATTGTGTCTGGTGAAGTCGGTACACACCTCCATGAGGAACTTTGGGCTCTCTGGCATAAACAGTCTGAAAATAAGTGCTGATGACAGACTGGGGACAGAGCAGAGCACCACAAAAAGACGCCAACTCTGAAACTCCAACCAGCTCCACTGAGCATTCAAAGATGTTCTGGGAATCACCAACCACGCTACCCCTGGACAAAACACAAAATATGTTTTAAAAAGCAATATTCCACAGACGCGTAGAAACACCCTTGCATTCGTTTTTTGTATTTTGATGCAAATGTAATATGTGACCCTGGACCACAAAACCAGTCTTAAGTAGCACGGGTATATTTGTAGCAATAGCCAACAGTACATTGTATAGGTCAAAATGATCAATTTTTCTTTTATGTCAAAAATCATTAAAAAGGATATTAAGTAATGATCATGTCCAGTGAAGATATTTTGTAAATTTACTTCCGTAAATATATCAAAACGTAAAGTAAAAGTAATATGCTTTGCTAAGAGCTTCATTTGGACAACTTTAAAGGCGATTTTCTCAACATTTTTTGCACCCTCAGATTCCAGATTTTCAAATATTGTTCTATCATAACAAACCACACATAAATGAAAAGATAATTTATTCAGCTTTCGGATCATGTATAAATCTCAATTTCGAAAAATTGACAATTATGACTGGTTTTGTGGTCCAGGGTCACATATAATACAAATTATAGTGTTATAAATGTACACAAAATTACAAATATATATATAAAAAACTTGCGAGGATTTACGTTGCTGATGACCATTATATTATATTATATAAATTTTAAATTATTATTGTTATATAAGTATTAGATATTTTATTTAATATTTGTTTTGTATATCTTTTGTATTTTTATCAATTTATGTATTTCTGTTTATTTATTTTTGTCTTATGCATTTTTATTTTATTTATACACTACCAGTCAAAGGTTTTTGAACAGTAAGAAGTCTCTTCTGCTCACTAAGCCTGCATTTATTTGATCCAAAGTACAGCAAAAACTGTAAAAAATTGAAATATGTTTAAAAAATAATGTAATTTATTCCTGATTTTAAAGCTGATTTTTAGCAACATTTTTTAGCACCAGTCACATGATCCTTCAGAAATCATTCTAATATTCTGATTTGCTGCTCAAAAACATTTATTATTATTATGTTAAAAATAGGTGAGTAGAATTTTTTCAGGTTTCTTTGATGAATAGAAAGTTCAGAAGAACAGTATTTATCTGAAATAGAAATCTTTTGTAACATTATAAATGTCTTCATCATCACTTTTGATGAATTTAAAGAATCCTTGCTAAATAAAAGTAGTAATTTCTATCATTTCCACCCAGAAAAAAAAAAACCTCCAAGCTTTTGAACATTGTAGCGTATAATGTTACAAAAGATTTTTATTTCAGATAAATGCAGATCTTTGGATCTTTCCATTCATCAAATAATCCTGAAACCTGATTTAAATATTGATAATAATAATAATAATAATAAATGTTTCTTGCACAGCAAATCAGCATTTTAAAATGATTTCTAACGAGTCATGTGACAATGAAGACTGGAGTAATGATGCTGAAAATGTAGCTTTGATCACAGAAATAAATTACATTTTAAAATATATTCAAATAGAAAACCGTTGTTTTAAATAGTAAAGAATATTTCAACATTATACTGCTTTTGCTGTGTTTTGGATTAAATAAATGCAGGCTTGAATAGAAAAGATCTAGATGTTCAGATTGTGTTCTTTGTTGGTCATGTCTACAGCTTAAAAAAACGAGAAAAAAATGAATACAACCTTCTAGACAGTATTTTAGAGACTCTCCTCTCTCAGCTCAGAGGATGATGGTTTTACCTGCAGCTAAAATATTTCCAGCCATCCAGAAGGTGGCTAGAGCACTGATCATAGCCCCCCTCCTCAAACGTGGCTGAAACTCAGAAAAATACGAGAAGATGACAGGAATGGAGCCGCCGACCCTGAGAGTGAGACACAGATGCATTCATGTGATTCTAGTAAAATGTAGAAAATCTCTGTGCATGTAAAAACTCATGGCATGTTGTTACCCGACTCCACTAAAGAACCGCAAGAGCAAAAAGAGCCAGAAAAACGGGGCCAAACTGGCCACCGCCCCAAATGTGCCATTCACTGCCAGAGAGACAACCAGAACGCTCCGCCTTCCTCTGCGATCAGCCAGATACCCCCAGACATAACCGCCAACCATCATCCCTGTCAAAGAAAACAGATGTTTCACACATATCATATCTTATAATGAGCAGCAGGACAGTCAAATCACAAGATTATGTTAGCAGTTTTAATCACTGGGTCAGTTATGCATTTCTTGTAAAACTGAAAAACTAAGCATGACTCTGCAGTTTTTTAGACACATGATAAGGCAACCAAATAGGGAACAAATTGCATTTTTGACCTGATTTAAACATTTATTTGATAAAAATGAGAAGTTAATGTTTGATTGTCTTTGTTTAAGACTGCAAAATCTTGCCTTTTACCCATTTTCTCAACATGAGTAAATCACAAACACCCAATTTTCTGTTTTTAAAATGCAACATGAAAATTCAGAAAATTAAGTACAAAAAAAAGCAGCACAGATAATAACCAAGGAATATGCTGGCGGTGAGGAGCCCCATGTCGGACGACGTGAGATGGAGGTCGCAGCGCGCCGTGGGCAGGAGGAACGAGACACACAGGATCTCTACGGCGTCGCTGGCGTTTGCCCACCCGCAGACCACCAACAGCAGCCAATGGAAGAGCCCGAAACCTGCAGACAGACAGAAAAATTGAGGACACACATCTGAAACTAAATGCAGGACTAATTATTTAGCACATTAAATACATAAAGGTAAAATAAAGATGATTTAACCTGCTTTCTCAACAGCTTCCTCATATGAAAGTTTATTTTTCCTGGATGCTTGGTCATCTAATGGAAACATTATATGTCAAAAATTATCATATACATTACCAATCAAAAGATTTTTAATATTGTTTAAAGAAGATTCTTCTGCTCACCAAGCCTGCATTTATTTGATCCAAAGTACAGCAAAAAACAGTACATTTTGAAATATTTTTTCTATTTAAAATAGCTGTTTCCTATTTGAATATATTTTAAAATGTAATTTATTCCTGTGATTTCAAAGCTGAATTTTTAGCATCATTAATCCAGTCACACGATCCTTCAGAAATCAGTCTAATATATGGATTTGCTGCTCAAAAAACATTTATTATTATTGAGTAGACTTTTTCTGGTTTCTTTGATGAATAGAAAGTTCAGAAGAACAGCATTTAACTGAACTAGAAATCTTTTGTAACATTATAAATGTCTTTTTTGATCACTTTTGATCAATTTAAAGCATCTTTGCTAAATAAAAGTATTAATTTATATAATTTCTTTACAAAATGTATTTTTTATTATTATACTCAACTGTTTTAAATATTGATAATAATAATAATAATAATAATAATAATTAAAAATGTTTCTTAAACAGCAAATCAGCATATTAGAATAATAATAATAATTTCTGAAGGATCATGTGAGACTGAAGACTGGAGTAATGATGCTGAAAATGTAACTTTGATCACAGGTGTAAATTACATTTTAAAATATATTAAAATAGAAAACAGTTACTTTAAATAGTACAATTATTTCAAGATTGTACTGCTTTTGCTGTACTTTGGATCAAATAAATGCAGGCTTGGTGAGCTTCTTAAAAAACAAAAAATCTTACTGTTCAAAAACTTTTGACTGGTAGTATACATTATATATATATATATATATATATATATATATATATTATACAGACAGACATCAAAAACACATAAGAAAAATCATTACTGTACTACAACATATATATCTGTCTATATATCTGGTGAAAAGTGTTCATATTAACATTGCACTCATTTGCAACGCTCCATAAGAAAATCAATAACTTAAATACTATAAACATTTCAAACCGAAAGAGATCGAGTAATATTAAACACGGTTTACGTGATGAATAATACTGCATTTTACCATCTTCGTCGATATGACTGGACGAAAGGAGCGGTTCTGTGTCTTCATGAGCCCGTCGAGGCATATTAAAATTTCAAAAGAAGCTATTTATGAGTATAAACTACATGATTTCTGACCAAGACCCAATTCACTTCTGTACTTCTGTAAACAGACGCTACGGTGGGCGTGGCTTGTGTAACGTCACACCAAAGCCCGCCCTTCCGCGCACTTCCCCAAATTTAATAATAGTTTTTTCTTCGTGTAAAAATACAGCTCTCCACAACAACTGAACTCAAACGTGTTTTATAAAAAAAATCTGTGTATAAATAAAATATTATTTTGCAATACTCTTGTCAGCGTGACGCAACAGAGCAAACCCCGCCCCTTGCTGACCAGCAGGCGTCGCTGTTACTCACTTTCTCTCTCTCCCCCCGCTTCAGTTCAATGTCGCTCTGTCATTTTTCTCCCTGACGCTCTCCGCTTGTAATAAAGTTTTTCCGTGTGTGTGTGTGTGGGGAGCTGAAGATGGCGGCCAGCTCGGAGCGCAGTCCTCCGCCTTTCCCGGACTCAGAGGAGCCCGAGCTGCTGGAGGACAGTGACGACGGCGCGGATGCGTTCACGGGAACGGTAAGTGACAAAACGAAACGCTTTTATGAAGCTAATTAGCTGCATGCTTCACACAGAAAGAAAAGAAGACCGATCACTTTCACTTCCCTGACACCCTCAGATCTGACTGATCTTCTTCTTCAGTCGTGGATCTTCAGCTCTGCTGGTTTACACCGAGTTTTCTGTGATCACATTTGCGGGGTGATTTCAAAAATATGTAATTTTCGCAATCACCTCAGAGTTGTTCCTTCCGCAGGGTTAAATAGATCCGAGTTTAGGCCTGCATGTGACATAATGAAGTTCTTGGAGGACTCTTGTAGTTGAGTAAATAATATCACAAGGAATGTGACCCAGTTTTCCAAACTGACTGAAGTCACAGTGTTGGAGAGTGTGTGTAAAATAAACATGTTATGTGTAATAAAGGAAGTGAAGGACAGTACACGAACTTGTTTATTCAAAACCACCCAACAGACTGTAGTTAAGATGTTTTTATACATATAAAATGTGCGTGCATGCATGCTTGCATGCAGAGCAAAACTAAAAAAACCCTCAAATATGAAGGCAGGTCTGTCTCTAATGAATGAGCTGATGTCCAGCAGTCAATATTTACTTAGTGTAATAATTCCGGTGTGTTCAGGTCAAAGTACTGATGGGGCTGATCATGTGAGTCTCAGATGTGAGGCTAATGTAACGTCCAAATGCCTTTTTTTTCCCCTTGGTAAGCTTTTATTTTGGGTAGCTTTTGCTGTGTGGGAGGGAATTTACAGTTGCTGTATGTGAGTCATGATAGGGTGGATTGGTGGTTAAAGATCTGCGCTGGGAGCTGGAAGGTTGTAGGTTTGAACCCACCGTGGGTTGATTCATGAGCTGTAACCATTGTACCTTTAAGCAAGGCACTTAACCATGGGTTAATCCTGACAGATTGTCACTGTGCTAGAAGGGATACTAGACGCTTTAGATGAAAGTGACTGCAAAATGACTACTTGCTGTGTGAATCTATAATGCACAGTATAGCATATCAAATGTGAATTTTTAAAATTTTATTCATGAATTTTAATACCATTTTAAAGGACAAATTTATTTATTTATTTCAGATTTTATTTAAAAACCACATATTGTGCAAATGCTCAAATAACACTCACCAACATGATAAATGTTTCACAATTTAAATATGTAATTACTGTTAGGTAGAAAATGTGCTTAATTTTTATTTGCAAGTGTAGTACTAAAATAGGTTTGTTTATTTGTGTGTTTATTCATTTTAAACCACTTTTTGTACAAATTCAGAAATGCATAACACATACTAACTTGATAAGTATTTTTCAATTTAAATGTGTAGTTCTGTTACAGTAATGAGAATTTGGTTGGAAAATATGCTTTATTTCAATGCAAAAAAAGTACTAAAATAGGCTTGTTTATTTAAAAAAATCAGTAATTGTACATAATACATAAACAAAACAAATACAAATTTTTTTGTGTATAAATAATATGTAATGTTCGAATAATGGGAATTTGGTTGTAAAATGTGCTTCATTTTCAATGCAAAAAAAAGTACTAAAATAAGCTCGTTTGTTTATTTATTTATTTTGAATCATCAATTGTACAAATGCGCAAATACATAAACATAACAAATACTAACATTATAAATATTTAAAATGTAAACATTTTAAATCACTAATTGTACAAATACATAAAAATAACAAATACTAATACTATAAATATTTTATAATTTAAAGAAAATGTAATGTTACAGTAATGGAAATGTAGTTGGAAAATGTGCTTAATTTTCAATGCAAAATGTACTAAAATAGGCTTGCTTATTTATTTATTTATTTTAAACCACAAATTGCAAAAATACATAAAAAGAACATATTAATATTATAAATATTTACAATTTAAGTATATAAAATCACTAATTGTACAACTGCACAAATACATAAACATAACAAATACTAATATTATAAATACTTTATAATTTACATATGCAATGTTCGAGTAATGGGAACTTAGTTGGAAAATTTTCTATGCATAAAAAGTACTAAAAGTTTCTTTATTTATTAATTTATTTATTTTAAATCACCAATTGTACAAATGCAGAAATGCATAAATATAGCAAATACTAATATTGTAAATATTTATTTTAAATAAATATTAATTTAAATAATATGCAATTTTTATTACAGTAATGAGAATTTGGTTGGAAAATGTGCTTAATGTACTTATAAATTACTTTATTTATTTTAAGAAACACAAAATAAGAAATATCTGTTATAGTATGATGAATATTTAACAATTTGAATATGTGTAATTACTGTCACAATAACAAAAGCATTAAATAGCATTAAAAACCTTTAAATTGTATATCAGTTGTAGGAACACACTAATACATAAAATAACAAAAACTAACTTAAATAGATATGTAATATAAATGTATAAATATGTAAGATATAAGATAAATATATAATTACTGTTAAAATAAGAATTTAGGTGGAACATACGCTTATTTTTGTAATGCAAAATAAAATAAAAACTAATAACAGATTTATTACTTTATTTATTGAGTTAAACAAGGCAGATTATGTGAGGTTCAGCCCAAAAATGTTTAATGTATTTAATTAAATTCCATGCCAGATGGAAAAGTATTGCACAGTCTGTTAAACACAATTTAATCTTGTTTCAGCTCATGATAAACACATTTATAGAGAAAATTTACAAAATTATCTCTATAATCATTTCTGTGCTGTTCCTAGTCAATCTCAGAGATGGATTCTCCATCACCGGACACAGCCAGACCTCCTAAAGACATCTTCAACGATCCACCAGAAGACATCTTCAACGATCCTCTTAGCAACATTAACTCTGAACCCCAGAAGAAAGTAGACACCAAGATCGCTTCTCCTAGTAGCGACGAGGCCGTTGACCTGTTCAGCGACCCGCTGGACGATGATAGCGACGTAATTAGTTCACCTGAGGTCCAAAATCCCATGCCGGATCTCTTGAGCGAGCCTGTAGAAGTGCCAAAGTCTGATTTCAAGGGTGAACCGCCTGTACAGAAAAATGCAACCCGACAGCAAGAGATTTTCGAAGATCCTCCGAAGACCAGCAGCAAAAGCTCTTCTGTCAAGAAAGCAGCGAGCTCTGAGCTTTTCGGTGACGATGATGATGAGGAGGATCTGTTTAAGGAGCCGCCAAAAGTCGGGACGAAGAAGCCTCAGCCCTCAGGACCGCCTGTCGATGTTTTCACAGAGGTGATATCAGATGTGAAGGTCAAGCCACAGGTCAAAGACGACCCCACGGATCTGTTCGCAGAGGAAGCTTTGTCGGCACCTGCCCCGAAACCTTCTGCCAGCAGCAGCTCAAGGACCAATGGGGTTCACTCTGAGGAGCAGGATCTCTTCTCAGGTATGACACATTTCACCTGTGACACCAGATTGTATCTTAATAAACTGCCTACGTAGAGAGCAGTTTTTGGCCATCATAACACAAATTGATTCAAAACCTAATGAGCATCCTACCTAGACTGCATATTTAAGTGTTGTATATACGGTATTTAAAGATATAGTCATTTAATTACTCGCCGTTGTTGCTCCAAACCCGTAAGACCTTCATTCTTCTTCAGAACACAAATTAAGGTATTTTTGATGAAATCCAAGAGCTTTCTTACCCTGCTTAGACAGCAATGGAACTACATTCAAGGCTCAGAAAGGTAGTAAGGACATTGATAAAATAGTCCATGTCTTTCTTTCTTCAGTCGAAAAGAAATTACATTCCAAGATTGAAGTCAAAAGTTTACAGAATCTGCAAAATGTTAATTATTTGACCAAAATCGTACAAAATGTATGTTATTGTTTATTTAGTACTGACCTGAATAAGATATTTTACGTAAAAGATGTTTACATACAGTCCACAAGAGAAAAATAATAGTTGAATGAATTTAAGTTCAAAAGTTTACTATGTTGTTACCTCAGTGATCCACAGCTGTGGTTTTTTGTTTAGTGATGGTTGTTCATGAGTCCCTTGTTGGTCCTGAACAGTTAAACTGCCTGCTGTTCTTCAGAAAAATCCTTCAGGTCTCTCAAAAAGCATTTTTGTGTATTAAAACCCTTTCCAGCAATGACTGTATGATTTTGAGATCCATCTTTTCACACTGAGGACAACTGAGAGACTCATGTGAAACTATTACAGAAGGTTCAAACGCTCACTGATGCTCCAGAAGGAAAAACCATGCTTTAAGAGCTGGGGGTGAAAACTTTTGAACAGAATGGAGATGTGTACATTTTTCTTATTTTGTCTAAATATCATATTGTTTTCATTTAGTACTGCCCTTCAGAGGCTACAAAAGATGCTTAAATGTTTTCCAGAAGACAAAATAAGTTACATTTGCCCTGACTGTCAGATTCAAAAAGTTTTCACCCCTAATGCATGTTTTTTTTTCCTTCTGGAGCATCTGTGAGCATTTGAACCTTCTGTAATAGTTGCATACGAGTTCCTCAGTAGGGACTCAGTATTAAGAATTAAGGGGATGTAAACTTTTGAACGGAGTCACGTACAAAAAAAGGTAAAACAATGATGTTGGACGATTTTGAAGTAGGAAAATGTTACCTTTTTTAACCAAAGTACACAGACAAAGAACTAACAACATGATTACATATTGCGTGAAGCATCGCAGACCTAGTGCATGATGAGCATTTGTGGTTAAAAAGTAAATCAATTTTATTAATATTATTTATTTTTTTATTTTTCTTTTCGTTAGATAAGACTCTTTGAAACTGCAATTTGGGCCTTCAACCAGTTGGCCACCATTGAAGTCCATTATATAGAGAAAATTACTGGAATGCTTTCCTCAAAAACTTAATTTCTTTGCAACTGAAGAAAGACAGACATGAAATTCTCAGGAAATTTTCATTCTGAAAGTGAACTTCTCCTTTAATAATTGCTGTCATAGTATGTGACTAATACTAAACTAACACTGTTTTGAAGTGTTGCAGAGTTTTCAGGCTTCAGTGTTATATTTTTTTTTTTGTTTTTTTTTTTTACAACGGAACACTTTCCTGCTGTTGACTCGTTTTACTGCCACATTTATTGTACAAACAGGAATGCATGCACATCACTTTTGAGCAATGGATGATGAAATCGCTTTCTCAGCGTTGACTCAGGAAGGGGAAAAGGAATTCCTCAGTGACCTTTGCCCTCTCACCTTCGTTATGTTGCTGATGGAATGTGTTTTGTGTGTGTGTGTGTGTGTGTGTGTGTGTGTGTGCGTGCGTGTGTTCTCTAAGTTGTGTGTGTTGCATCATTCTTTTAGTTTTATTGACTACATAAAATGCACTTTCTCTCACTGTTTTCCTCAGAAGCTACAGTGGAGTTGTCTTTGGACAGTCCTCACAATGACCGCAAGAAGAAAGATGCTGTGAAACCATCAGTATCGGCTCCTGCCGCCCCTGCAGCCAGCAGCTCCAGCAAAGCTCAGTCCAAAACCCTGGAGGAGGTAAAACACTCCCTGAACTTATACAGAGAATGGGAATCAGCCATTTTAATAAAAAAAAAATCTGAAACCGAGTGGTATTTGATGCTTTTAATGGCCCAGTTCACATGCAGATTACTCTTATAACAGGGTTTGTACAAGGTGCTTAAAGTGTGTGAAGTACTTGAATTTGACTTTTTGAAATTTAAGGCATGGAAAGCCCTAAAAAAAGCATTACTCCTGAAAAGGTATTTGAATTATTGAAAGACAATCTATTCCTTTTTTGCATATTTCAGTTAATGCCTTGCAAGCTAAGCCAGTAGTAGTACTGACAATGTTCTGTATATATTGCTAAAAACATGAATAGAGGAACAGATAAACAAGATCAATTGAGACATTTATGCAGGAACCGCTCTGGTGTGCATTTCTCGCAACTGGTAGTAAGTTCAGTTTACCGATGGAGTTCATTGGAACTAAACGCACCCCTGATTGATTCAAACTTGTGATCATTCATTTCAAGCGATTCACTAGCAAAAACCAGATCAAATTACATCAAAAGATACATTCACTTTCTAATATCTACATCACTTGTAATGATTTATGAAAAAGCACGTAATGATGAAACGGAGCTTTTCGAAACCCTGAATCCTAAACCATTGCGTCACAAAATGATTCACTGTTTTGAAGCGCTCCAATCGCAGATCATTAGTTTAAATCGCAGACCATTTGTTTCAGATAGGAACTTCAAATAACATCGCAAATCATTTCATTTAGATCGGAATGGGTTTGTGAATCATTTTGCAAATTGAATAATTTAAATCAAATGATTTGCGATATGTGATTTAAAGTCTTGATTAAACCAAATGATTTGCGCTCCACGCTTCGAGTCCTTATCTGAAGTGATGGTTCGCAAATCATTATTCAGAACAGTAAGGATGCACCGAATGTTCGGCAACAAAAATTATTTGGCCGAATAAGTGAAAAGACCGAATAAATTATACCGAACAATAACATGACCGAAGAGGAACAGGTGGTTGTTGCTGGTTACTGTATGATGACTGAAATCACAAAATGGCCTTAAACCATTAGTAAATAAACTACAGAATATTATTTTTTGTAATACACGCACAAATTGTATCTATTCTGACAGCGCTGCATGAGCTCCTTAGCCAAGGTTCAAAATCTAAAGCGCAAGGAAAATCTGAGCTGAAACCGCTTCATGAGAGAATCATTCATAAATCTGCTCCTGTCAACAAAAAGAATACTGAGGTTTTCTGCGGGTTTCCGTCAAAATAAAAATCAAAATTCATAAATGGCAGTACTGTAATTTTACTGTTCTTCTGTAAAATAAAATAAAAAAGACAAAAATAATGTTAGCAATAATTACAACAGCTATATTAATACTTATTTATCTTAAGTTAAATTGTGCTTTGTTTGTTATTCTATATAGATCGGAACAGTTTCATGAGTCATTTTGCAAATTGAATAATTCAAAATAAATGATTTGCGATACGTGATTTGAAGTCCCGATCTAAATGAAATGATTTGCGATACGTAAAGTCTCGATCTGAATCAAATGATTCGCACTCCACACTTTGAGTCCTGTCTGAAGTGATGGTTCGCAAACCATTGTTCAAATCAGGACTACAGCGCATGGATCGCGAATCATTTCATTTAGATCGGAACAAGATTGTGAATCATTTCACAAATTGAATAATTTAAATCAAATGATTCACAATTATGTAACTTCAAGTCCTGATCTAAATTAAATAATTATTTGATGTAGTTCAGGACTTCATAGCAAGAAAGCTTATAAAAACAAATATAAAACAAACAATTTTTTTTTTTTTTACTGGTCTATTTCTCTTTTTTTTTTAGAATCTGAAAGGGAACACATTGTTTGACAAGTGAGATCTCTGATTTCCTTGAAAAATAAAAAAGTAGTACTTGAAAAGTCCTAGAAAGTCCTGGAATTGTTTTGCGGTATTTGTACGAACCCTGTTATGAGCTGATATTTATGTCTGTTGATCTAAAATTCATTCACACACCAAATTTTTTCAAATGTACTAAAAAAAGTCTACTAAAGTGGAATCATTATCAAAACCAGATTTGTAAATTTTTTGCCATCTCTTGTGACACATCTCACTTGGATTCCCTCTTCCTTTCTCTTTCTTTTGTTTCCTTTTTCCACGTAAAGCTGGAGGAAGAGGAAAGTGAGGACAAGTTTGATCTGAACATTTCTGTCACGAATCCAGAGAAAGTCGGTAAGATGACAGCTGGGTTTTACTTGAATGTCTGTTTTCCAGGCTTTTAACTGTGTATTTATTAGAGCATTTGTTTAAAATGGCATTTGAACACGGTAGTGGGCTGAGTGTGCAGAAAACCGGAAACTGCTATTATCTTATGAGGTGAAATTGTTCTAATTAAGGATCTGAGTCACTGATACGGCTGTCTGAAGCTTCCTCTTTTTGTCCTGTGCCAGCTATTTTTCATTTCCTGTCCTTCTCCTTTTTTGAAGGTGTGGTGTGACTGTAATGTCTAAAATCAGCACTAAATGTGTAAAGGGAAGATGTGTAGTATTTCACTTTGCTCACAAACTTACTGACTGTTTGGCTTTATATGGCATTTTAGTTTTATAGACAGTTAATAGAGAAGATGTGATGAGTTTTAGTTGTTTGTGATTCAGCAGACACTGATTTATTATCTGGTTACAATTGCAGAAATACATTTGCTTGGGGGGGTCTTAAAAACCGATCATAAAAACAGGATTTTCTTGTTCTTTTGAAATAAAAAAGGATGTATTTAAAGCAAAACTCCCTCCCCAATCAAACTACTATGTGAAGAGATTAGCCAATCATAACAGAGGTAATTTAAATATGTAAATCTTCGATAGTAGGTTTGATAGTAAAACCTTTTTTTCCCCCGTTTTGTTTCTTGTAGGGCCCTATGAAACCTGTTTTATTATTTATTGTAATTTTTTTATGCTCTTCCAGTCAAACGTTTATTTATTTATTTTTTTTTAAAGAACTCTCTTCTGCTCACCAAGCCTACATATTTGATCCAAAATGATTACTGCAAAAGCAGTAATTTTGTGAAATATTTTTACTATTTAAAATAACTGTTTTCTATTTGAATATTTTTTAAAATGTAATTTATTCCTGTGATCAATGCTGAATTTTCAGTATCATTACTTTTCAGTGTCACATGAGCCTTCAGAAATCATTCTGATATGCTGATTTGCTGATCAAGAAAAAAAATGCTTTTATTTGATCAAAAGTGATTATAAAGACATTTATAATGTTGCAAAAGATTTCTATTTCTTCTGAACATTCTATTCATCAAAGAAACCTGAACAAATTCTACTCGGATGTTTTCAACATCATAATGTTTTTGGAGCAGTAAATCCAAATATAAAGGATGAATTCTGTGACTGGAGTAAGGATGCTAGAAATGTAGCTTTGAAATCACAGGAATAAATTACATTTTAAAATATATTCAAATGGAAAGCAGTTATTTAAAATGGTAAAATTGTTTCAAACTTTTACTGTTTTGGCTGTATTTTGGATCAAATAAATGCAGGCTTGGTGAGCAGAAGAGACTTCTTTAAAAAAAAAAAAACATTACAAATCTTACTGTTCAAAAACTTTTGACTAATAGTGTTTTTTTCAGTTACAAAAAGCTTGTGTAATTAATTGGAATGTGAAACTTTTCATAAGTTATTGACAGGGCCCTAAAAAAATATTTTTGGTTAACTTTCTAAATTAGTTTACTTTTTTCCCCAGGTTTTTTGGTTCTTTCTCTTTTGTTTTTCTAAATTTTATTTTAATGATTTAATTAAATTTTAATGATCAAAATCATGTGTAATAAAATTTAAATCATAGAACTTTACCAGTTTTTTTTTTTTCAATAATGGGGCCCTAAGAAATGTTTTATTTTGAATATTTGTGTGTTACGTTTATTTTTCTGGATTTCATCAGCATTTTCTGTCTTGCTGAGACCATAGGGCTTTATTTACACTAGTTTTCTGGTTTAAGCTGTTGTTCTGACCTAAAAAAAATGGTGTTTTGCTGATTCAGTCTGAAAAGCTGACAACTCTTTTAAAACCAGTGAACCAGAGAAGTCTTGGAGACCAGCTTCGGCCACTTAAAAGATTAGTTCACTTCCAGAGCAAAAATTTACAGATAATTTTCTCACCCTCTTGCCACCCAATATGTTCATCCCTTTCTTTCTTCATGTGTAAAGAAATAGTTTTTTGAGAAAAACATTTCAGGATTTCTCTCCATATAATGGAGTTCTATGGTGCCCCCAAGTTTGAACTTCCAAAATGCAGTTTAAATGCAGCTTCAAAGAGCTCTAAAGGGTCTTATCTAGTGAAACTATATAGTTATTTTCTTTAAAAAAAAGCTAATTTATATAGTTTTT
Organism: Cirrhinus molitorella; assembly: GCA_033026305.1. Taxonomy (NCBI): domain Eukaryota; kingdom Metazoa; phylum Chordata; class Actinopteri; order Cypriniformes; family Cyprinidae; genus Cirrhinus; species Cirrhinus molitorella. The sequence continues at coordinate 3,766,655 of CM065141.1, read as the reverse complement.
AACCTCAAATGCTCATCTTGTCTAGCATCAACATAGTGTATTCCGGGTCAGTACAGTTAGGGTTTGTCGAAAAACCTCAATCTCATTTTCTGCTCCAACTTTAAAATTGTCCTACATCGCTGCAGAAGTACAGACCCAGTGTTTACAAAGTGAACGTGCAAAGAAGATCAAACATCCTTTACAAAAAAAAAAAAAAAGTGTTGTAGGATGATTTTGAAGTTGGAGGAGAAAATGAGATGGGAGTTTTTCGACATTCCCCTAACTGTACTGACGGATGACGCAAAGCTAGACAAGACAAGCATTTGATGTTAAAAAGTATATACATTGTCAATTTTGTAGAAAATAATTGATTGTTTACCTAGATAAGACCTCTTTTCCTCAGCTGGGATCATTTAGAGCCCTTTGAAGCTGCATTTGAACTGCATTTTGAAAATGTTCAAACTCATGGGCACCATAGAAGTCCACTATATGGAGCAAAATCCTGAAATGTTTTCCTCAAAAAACAATTTCTTTACAACTGAAGAAAGAAAGACATGAACATCTTGGAACTTTTGTTCTGGAAATGAACTTCTCCTTAAAGGAAAACTCCACTTTGTTCATTTTCCAACTCCTCTAGAGTTAAACAGATGAGTTTTACCATTTTTCGAATCCATTCAGCCGATTTCCGGGTCTGGGGTTAGCACTTTTAGCATAGCTTAGCCTAAATCATTGAATCTGATTAGACCGTTAGCATCTTGCTCAAAAATGACCAAAGAGTTTTTGGAATTTTTCCCATTTAAAACTTGACTCTTCTGTAGTTACATCGTGTACTAAGACGACAGAAAGTGAAAAGTTGTGATTTTCCAGGCTGATATGTATAGGAACTATACTCTCATTCTGGCGTAATAATCAAGGAACTTTATTACCGTACCATGGGTTCAGCAGGGTTCAAATTTGCCTATTTTTTAAAAAGCGGAGTGTTCCTTTTAAAGGATTTGTTCACTTTCATAACAAAAACTTACAGATGATGTACTCACCCCCTTGTCATCCAAGATGTTCATGTCTTTTTTTTTCTTCGGTCGTAAAGAAAATATTTTTTGAGGGAAAACATTTCAGGATTTCTTTCTATATAATGGATGTCTATTGTGCCCCCAAGTTTGAACGTCCAAAATGCAGTTTAAATGCAGCTTCAAAGGGCTCTAAATGATCCCAGCCGAGGAAAAAGGGTCTTATCTAGCGAAACGAGCAATTATTTTCGAAAACAAATTGACAATTTATATACTTTTTAACCTCAAACGCTCGTCTTCCTACATCATCCTACATCGCTGCAGCAGTACCAACCCAGTGTTTACAAAGTGAACATACAAAGAAGATCAAACGCCCTTTACAAAAAAAGGTCAAACAGCGTTGTAGGACGATTTTGATGTTGAAGATGAAAAAGAGATGGGAGTTTTTGGACATACCCTAAATGTACTGACCCAGATCACACAGACTACGCATGCGCATCGCAGAGATGAGACAATACGAGTGTTTGAGGTTAAAAAGTATATAAACTGTCAATTTGTTTAGAAAATAATAGATTGTTTCGCTAGATAAGACCCTTCTTCCTTGGCTGGGATCATTTGGAGCCCTTTTGGAAGTCCATTATATAGGAAGAAATCCTGATATGTTTTCCTCAAAAAGCATAATTTCTTTACGACTGAAGAAAGAAAGACATGAACATCTTGGATGACAAGGGGGTGAGTACATTATCTGTAAATTTTTGTTCTGAAAGTGAACTAATCCTTTTAAAGAGCAGAATAATAAAGCATCTCATCCACTTCAGAGTAAACCTGTTTGTATAACCAGTCCTTATATTTGAACAGCGTTGAATGGTATGGTTTTATTTTGATCGGTTGGATTTATTTTGTTCATGCAAGGTGATTCTCCCTCTTCTCCTCACAGGTGATGGTATGAACGCTTATATGGCCTACAAAGTTTCAACACAGGTGATTTTCAGTCTGTTTTCTCACCCTGTTTACACTAACGTATAATATGACGCAGTCTGAATCTCACCATTTTCTCATTGTCTCCTAGACGTCATTAACCATGTTCCGTAGCAAGACGTTTACTGTCCGCAGACGGTTTAGTGATTTCCTGGGATTGTATGAAAAGCTCTCAGAGAAACACTCTCAGAACGGATACATCGTACCTCCACCACCGGAGAAGAGCATTTTGGGTAGGAACTTGTTTTTGCTAAAGCATCTGATGTGATCTGATTGTGAATAAATGGCTGATTATGAGTAAATGTGTGTGGTTTTGCCAGGTATGACCAAAGTCAAAGTCGGAAAGGATGACCCATCGTCAGCAGAGTTTGTGGAGCGGAGGAGAGGTGCTCTAGAGAGGTTCGTCACTTAAAATGACATAGGTTCTTATCTAGGTGCACTAAACTACAGCGATGAATCACAAATCGTAAAGTTTTTGTCTCAACAGGATGGCAATATATTTTGCTACTCATTTGGTTTCTCTTTTCATTACATTACAATGAAATGCCTCCAATGAAATCTCATTGGTCTAAAATTCCAAATTGCAGCTATACAAAATACATAGACATGATAATATAATATAATATAATATAATATAATATAAATCTATTGTGGAAGTACCAGTAATTAATAGTAATGTAAATATTTTAAATGAAGGCAGAAAAAAAATATTTAGATTGGATAATACAATATTAACATTAAGAAAAATTAGGTAGATTAAATAATATATTCATATATCATATAAATCAATCATATATGATATGAAATTCATAATGATACATATATCAGTCATATATGATCATATTAATTAATAATAATAATAAATAATGATTTAAAATAATATTTAGATATATGTAATACAATGTTAGTTAATTAATACTAATATACATTTTAATTTTAATGTAGAAAGACGTAATATAATGCTAGTAACTAATCGTAATAAATATTTAGATATTTATATATTAATTACTACTATGTGTTTTTCCCATTAATGAGGACAGAAAAATATAATATAAATCAATCATATATGATATGACAATAATAATATATCGGTCATATGTTAATTAATATTAATAAATAGTGACTTACATTTCTTTAAAAATGTCTTAATTTACTATAAAAATTAAGTAATCTGTTAAATAGCGATTATAATAAATAATATTTTAATGAGGACCGAAAATTATAGATGTAATATGTAATATAATGTTAGTCGGAATTAGTACTAATATACATTTTAATTTTAATGTGTACAGATGTAATATAATGTAAGTAACTAATCTTAATGTATATTTAAATTTTATTTTTGACAGAAATTATTTAGATTGGATAATATAATGTAATATTAATTACTACTAACATTGTTATTATAAAATGCTTAGATTACTTATAATGAATTATTTTATCCAAGTAATCTAAGTATTATATATTCTGATATTATTTACCACTAACTAATATATTTTTTTCTCTCCTCATTAAATAAATTTAGATATTGATATTAAATCATCACCTTTTTTTTAATAGTGCTTTATACAATAAAATATATATTAAAATGTACATTGTTATGTTATATTATATTATATTACATTATCCACTCTAAATTGATTATTTAGATTGGATAAATGTAATGCAATATTATGTTAGTAGTAATTTATATAGTTTTGTAATGTATTTGTAATGAAGACAAAAATGAAATAAAAATTAAGTCTTAAGTAGCATGGGTATTTTTGTAGCAATAACCAAAAATACATTGTATAGGTTAAAGGTTTTCTTTTATGCCAAAAATCATTAGGATATTAAGTATCATGTTCCATAAAGATATTTTGTAAATTTCCTACCGTAAATATATCAAAATATAATTTTTGATTACAATATGCATTGCTAAGAACTTCATTTGGACAACTTTAAAGGCCATTTTCTTAGTTTTTTTTTTATTAATTAATTTATTTATTTTGGCACCCTCAAATTATTATTTATTCAGGTTTCAGATGGGGTATACCTAACTTCACAAAATTGACCCTTATGAATGGTATTTTGGTCTAGGGTCACATATATTTTAATTTTAAACAGAAAAAAACTTTTTTTCTACTGTAATATAAAGGTTTGTAGTAGTAATTTTGCATAAATGTAAATGTGATGTAAATTGTGTTGTTGCAGGTATCTTCAGCGGGTTGTGACTCACCCATCTCTACTGCAGGACCCTGATGTGAGAGAGTTTTTGGAGAAAGAGGAGGTGAGCTTCTGTTCAGTGACATGAAAATGAACATTTGTAATTATTCAGCATGTGCAACTGCAGAATTCAACATTAGCATAAAGCTTTCCTAAGAGAAATGACTTGCAGATGTTTATCTGTCTATTCCTCTCATGCAGAAACATCAGCTTTGCTAATTCAGTGTGTTTTCTCTGTGTGTGTGTGTGTGTGTGTGTGTGTGTGTGTGTGTGTTAGTTACCCAGAGCAGTCAGCACGCAGGCTCTTAGTGGAGCTGGCTTCCTTAAAATGCTCAACAAAGCCACGGATGCCGTGAGCAAGATGACCATCAAGATGAACGAACAGGACGTGGTGAGTGGAAGAACATATATATCTAACTCACACTGAAGTCATCTTTAAAGAGACAATGAGGCTTAAAACCAACCTAGAAAGGATACTAAATATAAAACGCTGTGTGTTTCAGTGGTTTGACGAGAAGATCCAGGATGTAGAAAACGAAGAACAGCATTTGCGCAAACTTCACGTCATGGTGGAATCACTTGTCAGTCACAGGAAAGGTCAGAAGTGCAAATGATCAGTGTCATCATTTAAAAGTAGTAGTAAGGTTTTTCATCTAAATGTGGATATTTTTTCTTTAAAAATGTAGTGCAACCCATTTTATTTCTGATAAGTGACATCTATTGAGTGAAACACAATATTCATTAAGAAAACGTAGAGTGAGGCTTTTTTTTTAATCCATGATAAATTGATTGGATGATGGTGTGATGTGTGTTTCAGAGTTGTCTGGGAACACGGCTGTGTTCGCGAAGAGCGTGGCGATGTTGGGCAGCTCAGAGGACAACACGGCTCTCTCTCGAGCTCTGTCTCAGCTGGCCGAGGTGGAGGATCGAATCGAGCAGCTCCATCAGGACCAGGCCTCCAATGATTTCTTCACCTTCTCAGAGCTGCTGGCGGATTATATACGGCTGTTGGGAGCCGTCAGGGTACAGACGCACAGATACACACACACACACACACACAATAAACACTTAATTATTCATTAAATTAATTAAAATCATAAAACTTATACAATTTAACACCAGTTTATTAAGGGTTTAACAAAAATGACATGTTTAGGGCCCTATGAAATACTGCATTTTATTGTTACCAAATTCTGGTTTTAACTATTTTAACTATAAATTTTACTCAAACCTAATCAAAGTCTAATGCGAAAGTGACACTCAGAGGAGCTCTGGAGATGCTGTTCATGTATTTATGTCATCATTTATTGAGACGGCAGATGCTGAAATCACCACGAGCGTCATGCATGTGTCAGTATGTATAGTAAACAAAATGCACGTCTGCGCCATTCATAAACACAGAGACAAGCAGAACATCCAGGATTCATATTTAAATAGACTTTTTGCGGCTTAATATCTACACATACTAGTTCATATTGCGATTTGATGACATGCTTTTGATCAGTTATTTCAAACTTTGACAAATCATAGGACCCTACATATGTCGGTAAAAACTAATTTACCTGTCCTGTCAGCCGTTATACTGCGATCGTAGCACGCTCTCCAAGTGCATGCACAAATGTGCCGGCGCATGCTGTATTAGGCCTATATTAAAGCGCTGTCATATTCAAACCCAAATGAAACTGCAAGTATGCAATGTCATAGATATGTCTTTAGTTAAGACACAAATTTACAAAATTAAATATTTAAGTATTTATAATTTATAGGTCACATTTAAACAGGGTTCCCACGGGTCATGGAATTTCTGGAATATCATGGAATTTTAAAAGGTCTATTCCAGTCATTGAAAGTCAGGGAATTTAATATTTTTTTGGTCCAAGTCATGGAATATCAGGGATTTCTGTTTGTTGATTTAAATTTTAGTTTCTGTTTATCAAACTGAACTTTTCTGTTTTATTTATTTATTTGCCTATTTTTATGGTTAGGCTATTTTTCAGTGCCATTTTATTCCCTTCCCGCACGTCAACTGGCAATCACTGAAGTCAAATGCAGTCACCAGCTTAGATAACTAAGGCAAACATGCCAGAAAAAAAAAATTAATTTCAAGAGCTTTGGCTACAAAATGACCACTTCAAACACTGGGTATGAAAAGTAGATCATAGAAAAGCAAAAACTAAATGTGCAGAAATAAAAAAACCCTGAATAATGAACTTGATTACAAATCCTTACAAACCCCAAACCCTTACAAAAATCCTTCAGATTGTTATAAACATAAATTAATTTCTGTAGAAATATTACAGAAAAAGCCTGTTTCCGGCACTAAATAAAAAATAAAAAGAAGGTTATTGCGACTTATCTCACAATTCTGACTTATTTTCTCACAATAGCGTGATACAAACTCGCAATTCTGACTTTTGTTTCTCTGAATTGTGAGATATGAACTAGCAGTTGTGAAAAAAAAGTCAGAATTGTGAGATAATAAGTCGCAATTGCGAGTTATAAAGTCAGAATTGCATGATATAAACTCGCAATTGAGAGTTAAGGCAGAATTGTGTGATATAAACTCGCAATTATGTGAACATATCAGTATTTTTTTCTCCTCAGAAATGAATTTATATGTTACAATTCTGAGAAAAAAAAGTCAAAAGTGCAAGATACAAATTTGCAATTGCAAGAAAAAAGTCAGAATTGTGAGTTTTATCTTTATCTTTTTTTATTTAGTGGCAGAAACGGGCTTCCATAGTTTTGTACTAAAAACGTCTGTAAACAAGTAAATAAAGCTTGCAAGTGGATGGATCTGTTCATTATAGGTCATGGAAATTCAGCTTTTTAGTCATTAAAAGTCAGGGAAAAGTCAGGGAATTTGACATTTGGCTTAGAGTGGGAACCCTGTTTAAAGTTTAGCAGTGGCAGCTTTTAAAGTAACAGCAGCCAAGATATCATCTTAACCTGCTGTGATGTCTCTTAATCAAAGAACAAAATTAAACGAGGAAATTAATAACTTCTGTAGTTTTAAGCTTTATCTTTATAGGATTTATTGTTTGATAACTTTAGGCTATATTTTCTTGCTGAAGGGCACAGGTAGTTGGCCTATATGGCATTTATTATAATAGGTTGTTGTGAAGATTGTTTCAAAATCACTTAGATTAGAAGTTATTTTTTAAAGTCTAATGAATGTTAAAGCGATTAGCTCTCAATTATACTGTAATGTTGAATGGTTATATTCAATGGTTAAATATGAGGAAAAAAAGTTCATAGAGACATTAGTTGGAATCAGTGATACTTGCCTTCAGTCATAAAAAAATGGCATGGAACAAGTATTATAAATATATAAGTTCTTTGTTGTTTCTACATTAATTTGAAGCATGAATGTGAAATTATTGCAATATACAGGGTTCCCACGGGTCATGGAATTTCTGGAATATCATGGAATTTTAAAAGGTCTATTCCAGACTTTTAAAGTCAGGGAATTTTTTATTTATTTTGTCCAAGTCATGGAATATCAGGGATTTTTGTTTGTTGTTTTAAATTTTTTGTTTCTCTTTATCAACATGTATTTTGTTTTATTGCATCGTTTCATGCGTTTTGCCTATTGTTATGGTTATGAAAACTTAAAAACCATAACTTAATTTCTGTAAAAATAGTACAGAAAAATATAAACAGGTAAAAGAAAAAAAAGTAGTAGTTTAGTATGTGTGTTGTGTACTAAAAACGTCTGTGAACAAATAAATAAATCTTGCAAATGGATGGACCCATTCATTATAGGTCGAGAAAATTCAGCTTTTTAGTCAGTGAAAGTCAGGGAAAAGTCAGGGAATTTGACATTTGGCTTAGAGTGGGAACCCTGAATATAAAAGTATAGTTAAGCCTTTAACTGTCACCATCCCGTCACCGGGACGCCTACGTTTACTTCACCATATTTCAAATAAATCCTAATCCAATCATGACAAACTATATATCGTTGGAAAGGTCTAAGACTCCTAAATTGATATTTTACCACTGTTTTGTGTTACAAATTATGTAGGAAAAGTAATAGATTAATTTATGACAAGAGTGCACCTCAAAAAATATACTTCATAACAGGAGTTCAGACCTTTTTCACAAAAAGACTTTTTGTTGTCTTTTTTTCTATCATGCTTTAGAAATCATAAGAAATTATATATCACTTGAAGACTTAACATTTAAAAATTCATCCTTTGGAAACCATTTTAAAATCAGACATTGCATTATCATGGAAATTGTACATGAAAATCATATTACAAAATGTTTTTGTTCATGAATTATAAAAAATTACATTTGGATAGTGCATTTTCATGTCTATGTTCACAATAGGGAGTGACAGTTAAAGGGTTAAAAACTTTAATGTCAGGTAGGATAAATTGTGATTAATCACAATTAACAATTAATTTCAGGAAAAAATGTGCAATATTATTTTTTAAATAGATTGACACCACTAAAATAAATAAATAAATATATATATATATATATATATATATATATCAAGGCTTATCAAGGCTGTATTTATTTGTTTATTTGTTATTTTATCAGTAATATTGTGAAATATTAAAATTCAATTCAAAATGGTAATTCAAAATAGTTTTTTATTTTAATATACTTTAAAATATAATTTATACATGTGAAGCATCATTACCTTATGTGCATCACTGAAATAAATATTTTAAAATATATTCAAATAGAAGCCACTATTTTAAATTGCAATAACAACATTTTAAATAAAAAATGACAAATACAAACAAGAATTTTTCTTTACATTTTTAGCAATGCAGTATAATCTTTTAAAGTTATATAAAGTATGTAAATGCGTACATCGTATATCGTGATCCTAAAATGTTCAAAGTCTTGCAGTAATATATCTAAAATAATAATGCAATAAAATAAATTATAGATTATTACAAAGTAGTAGTATTATTAATGATAAAATGTATTAATTTGCATAACTTATTTGCATAAATGTTTTTTATTTGTTTTCAAAAGATTGTTTTGCATATAATTTTTAGCATATCATTCTGTATGCATCTAATTATCAATCTTGTTCCTGTTATAATACCATAAGATTTCAGTCATACCATCCAATCCTAAATACATCTTACTAATAATAATAATAATAATAATAATAATAATAATAATGTGTTTGTCAGGGGTGTTTTGATCAGAGAATGAAATCGTGGCAGCGCTGGCAGGACGCTGAGAACATGCTACAGAAGAAGAGAGAGGCCGAGGCCAAACTCCTGTGGGCCAACAAACCTGACAAACTCCAGCAGGCCAAGGATGAGATCGCTGAGGTAACTATGCAAACTGTGCTACTGTTTGTTTGGTGGATGTTTTATAGACTCCCTGCTGTTATACAGATAAACAATAACACCTGTAACCTTTACAACTACAACAAAGCTTTATTATGAGCCATCATTTACGCTACATTCTCGTCCTCCAGTGGGAAGCAAAAGTCACGCAGTACGAGAGAGACTTTGAGAGAATCTCAGCCACCGTGCGGAAAGAAGTCATCCGATTTGATGTAAGACCTCATTTCTAAAGGAATAATTCACCCGAAAATGATAAATTGCTTATTTTTTTGGAACCTGTGATATTTTTTTCAGGATTCTTTGATGAATAAAAAGTTAAAAAGAACAGCATTTATTCAAAATAGTAATCTTTTCTAACAAGTCCTTTACTATCACTTTTATAAAAAGTATAACATTTTCAAAGAGGAAACAAAATGTATGACTTTGAACGAGTTGTTTCTTACAGTTTTTTTTTTTAAATAAATTGTTCTTTTTTAACGTTTTATTTATCAAAGAATCCTGAAAAAAAATATCACAGGTTAAAAGAAATTAACTTTTTCCAACACTGATAATAAATCAGCATATTACAATGATTTCTGAAGGATCATGTGACACTGAATACTGAGTAATGATGCTGAAAATTCAGCTTTGCATCACAGGAATACTGTGAAATATTATATATAGAAACCACTATTTTAAATTGCATTAACATTTCACAATATTGCAGTTTTTCTGTATTAGTTAAAACACAGCCTTGATGCACAGAAAAGTCTCCTTTAAAAGCATTAAAAATATTACTGATCCCAAACTTTTGAGCAGCAATATATGTTCATCCTCAGGTCATCGCAAGATGCAAATGAGTTTGTTTCTTCATCAAAACAGGCTTGGAGAAATGTAGCATGACATCAGCTCAAAAATGGATCCTCTACAGTGAATGGGTGCCATCAGAACGAGAGTCCAAATATAATGTGAAAAGACATGTTTGTAAGAAAGAAATCCAGCAGTAGACATTTTTCCAGCTAAAATACAAGTCCTTTATCCATTTATTGTTTCCTCCAGAGGAAAATTCGCTTATCTAAATTTGGAGAGAAATATGCACAGATCAAGCACCACTTACAAGCAAAAACAGTCCAAAACAGTGGATTTTGATGTGAGATGACAACAGGATTTTTTCACTGGAGGAAGTGTTATTATAGACTATAGACTTTTCCAAAAGGGACTGTTTGAAGTTTAAAACATCTTGATGGGTTTTTATCTTGAGATGAGATGTAAATTGATGGACTGGAGTGGTGTGGATTGTTTGTGGATTATTGTGATATTTTTGTCAGCTGTTCGGACTCTCGTTCTGCTGGCACCCATTCACTGTAGAGCACTGTAAATCTGATGAAGAAACAAACTCGGGCAATAGAAGAAGTAGATGAGTTTGTTTCTTCATCAAATTAAAAAAAATGTAGCATTACATGCTCTACAGTGAATGGGTGCCGTCAGAATGAGAGTCCAAACAGCTAATAAAAACATCACAATAATCCACACCACTCCAGTCCATCAGTTAACATCTCAAAAAGCGAAAAGATGCGTGATGGACTGGAGTGGTGTGGGTTATTGTGATGTTTTTATTAGCTGTTTGGACTCTCACTGTAGAGCATGTAATGCTACATTTCCCAAAATCTGACGAAGAAACAAAATCGTCTACATCTTCAATTGCCCAAGTTTGTTTCTTCATCAGATTTTGGAAAATCCTTTACATGCTTTACAGTAAATGGGTGCCATCAGAATGAGAGTCTAAACCGCTATAAAAACGTCATAATAATCCACAAGTAATCCACACCACTCCAGTCCATCAGTTAACATCTCATGAAGCGAAAAGATGTGTGATAGACTGAAATGATGTGGATTACTTGTGGATTATTGTAATGTTTTTATCGGCTGTTTGGACTCGCATTCTGATGGCACCCATTCACTGTAGAGCACCTAATGCTACATTTCTCCAAATCTGATGAAGAAACAAACTCAGACAATTGAAGACAAGTTTGTTTCTTCATCAGATTTGAAGAAATGTAGCATTACATGCTCTACAGTGAATGGGTGCCATCAGAATGAGAGTCCAAACAGCTAATAAAAACATCATAGTAATCCAAAAGTATTCTACACCACTCCAGTCCATCAATTAACATCTCATCAAGTGAAAAGATGCGTGATGGACTGGAGTGGTGTGGATTTCTTGTGGATTATTGTAATGTTTTTATCAGCTGTTTGGACTCTCATTCTGATGGCACCCATTTACTGTAGAGCATGTAATGCTACATTTCTCAAAATCTGATGAGGAAACAAACTCGTCTACATCTTCAATTGCCTAAGGGTGATTAAAATGTAATTTTAAGGTGAACTATTCTTTTAAATTCTCCTTCAAAATGTTTCTCTTCTGAGAAAAGGACTGACTATTTGATTTATTTTTTTTGCTAACAGAAAGAAAAAACTCGAGATTTTAAGAAACAAATCATCAAATATCTGGAGTCACTGTTGAACTCGCAACAACAGGTACAGAAACGGGTACATTTTATCTGACTTCATTGTTTATAAAACACACAACTCATATTTCCCTCTCTTTCTCTCTCCTCTAGCTGATAAAATACTGGGAGGCGTTTTTGCCGGAGGCGAAAGCGATCGCGTGAGACAGCGTCTGCGCACAAAACACTCACTCACCGATAACCGAGGCCTTTCTACACTCTTTACCTCTCGCCTATAAACCAAGAGAACTCGCGTTGCAAAGGGAAATCATCTATCCGGCCGCTCGTTACTCTGATTGATTTAGCAACTTGTATATTTTTCGTGTAATCTTCACCTTTATTTTCTTACATTGCATCTTTATTGAGGGCGGATGTGAACGCATGTGGTGGCTGGTTGTCTTCCTCGTCTGTATGCAACCAAACCTCGTTCAGTTGATTTGTTACTCGTCAGCAGTGAAATCAATGGTTTACACTAGAGGGCGCTCGTCGCTCATTCATAGCGCTCAGAAACTTCCCGTCAAGAGGTTTGTACTAATTAAGGAGGGTTTTCAGAGACAAATAGTGACCTAGTTTGTTTTAGAAGTCCAGAATATTGATATATACACTTTTAAACACAAGTTGTAATACAGTTATTAGGAACTGTTGAAATAAAATGACTGAAACTGGCTGGATGTTGTAAACTGGCCAGAGGGACACTTATATTCATTGATCAGCGATTGATTTTTCTTTTGCTGGCTTATTGTTTTTACTCAAAGGATCATTTTAAATCTTGCATAGATTTATGATATCAATATCAGAGCTCTTTCACCTGGTCCAACAGGAAGCCCAAAGCACTTCAGTCTTAAAATTTGGTTTTCTTTGTTTATTATTTCATTCCTTTTCGCTTCATTTTACATTTTCATTTGTAGACATTTATGCCAACATGTTATTATTTTGTGTCAAACCATTATTGTGTTATCCACTCGATTCTGGCATGTTATAATAATTAATACATTTTTGCTACGCTACTAATAATGATTAAATTGTTTCTACATCAGATTTTTTTTTTATATATATATACATTTACAGATTTTGCTGCTGTCAGTTTGTAAGGCTGTTAGATTCATTGTCATTTATACCATTTTGTTTGTTTATTAGTTTGCTTCATGAATGATATTTTGGGCCCTGCTGTAATGACACTTTGAACAGACATTAACAGGTTTGACTTCACCATTAGGTGCCATAATAATCAAAAAATTGTTAGTAAAATGGGGGCAGATATTTTTTTTTTCACTATGGACACTTCTTTTGAGAAAAACAATAAAGATTTAATTACAAATCTCAAGCTTTTGATGTAATAGTCATTTGGTGTGCGTTTGGTTTATATATGAAGAGTTCAGATGCAAAAGCCTCTAAATCCATCTGATGTCTTTCTTGCATTTTTGCATTTTTATCAGGTTCCGATGTATAGGTTTCTATGTAAGTATTTGTATTTCTAATTGGGCTGAGGGTGGGATTTTAGCAAGGTTGAAGTAAAAGTATTTGATGGATGTATAATATGCGCCAAGAGGATTCATTATCTCATTTTTGACCGAGATGGCTTTTAGCTGGTTTTGCATCTGAACTCTTCATATACTGGCTGGTGTGGACTTAAACCTGAATACACACAAACTCATGGGGACTGTTTTTCATGGTGGGGACATAAATTGAGGTCCCCATGGGTACAAAAGGTTATAAATCATACGAAATTAGTTTTTTTTGAGAAAGTAAAAATGCAGAAAGTTTCCTGTGAGGACTAGGTTTAGGTGTAGGGCGATAGAAAATATGGTTTGTACAGTATAAAAACCATTAGACCTATGGAGGATAGCTGACTAGACGTGTGTGTAGATAAATGTGACCCTAGTTACAAAACCATAAGGGTCAATTTTGTAAAAATTAGATTTATACATAATTTGATGAATGGTTTGTTAGGATAGGGCAATCTTTGGCCGAGATACAACTATTTGAAAATCTGAGGGTGCAAAAAAATCGAAATATTGAGAAATTCTTAGCAATGCATTTTGCTAATCAAAAATTAAGTTTTGATATATTTATGGTAGGAAATGTATAAAATATCTTTATGGAACGTGATCTTTACTTAATAATTAATAATTTTGACGCATATAGTTAGTGTATTTTTGGCTATTTCTATTTCAGCTTTATTTTAGTTAGTTTTTAATTAAACATAATAGTTTTAGTTAAAGTCCATGTAAAGACAATTCAGAGAATTGTTTCTAAACATTAGAAATGTTACAAGATGTTACAAAAACTGAACTATACTGAATGGACCCTTTTCACAAGACTGTGATGACGCGTTTAATGGTCATCAGCATCGTAAATCCTTGAACATTTTTATATTTTTTTAAATTATGTACATTTTTAAGACTATAATTTGTATTGTATTACATTTGCATCAAAATACAAAAAACTACTTAATGCTAATGGGTGTTTCTAATGGCGCCTCTATGAGAGACGGTAAATTTGACATCATTCTCTCTTCTGACCGCTGTTATCAGTCTCTCTCAATTTTTTTCCTTTTATTAAAAGTCATAGAAAACACTTTTGTGTTTTTCTTTTGCTATTTAAGCAAATGGGAATGCAAAAAAATATATTTGTGGTACTCCCCCATTCTCTGCTCTTCAAGTTAACCCAACTATGACGACTTCCGCTGCTGAGAAACCCAGCAATGTGAAAAATGTCCATTGTGAAGTTAGACGTTAAACAGTTTTTCACTGTTTTTTAAGCATGGCCCTTCCCCTAACAGTGGTTCGCCTGCTCAATCGTGAGTTACTGTCATTTCAGTTAGTTACTAGCCTACAGTTTGCTAGCTAGCTATGCCTACATCACATAAATGCATATTACCTGGCTGAGATAATTTACAAAACAGCTTAGTCATCCAGCTATTTGACGGTTGAGAAAGGGGGCAGTTTTCCCGCGAGTGGGCATAGAGACAGAGCGCATTCAGGCCACGCCCATACTGGGGTGGGGGGTGAGGGGAACAATCAAACGCTCTCTATTGACTTTGTATACATTCCTTTTGTTTGAGATCCAGTTGAATGGCCCAACGTGAAATACCCTGACATCTACAACTATTTGTGTCCTTTTTATACATTGTTCAGTTTTTTGTTATAAATCAAAAATGACAAGAAGGTAGCTTTCCGCAATACAAAGTCAATGGAAAGCGTTGAATTGCCCCCCTCCCCCCTCCCCGGTGTGGGCGTGGCCTAAATGCGCTCCGTTTTTGCGCCGACGGTCGACACGCCCCCAGAGTTGCGGTTTGACCTGGATGAGCAGCTATATTGGCGATACTCGGAGGTAAACAACAGCACTGACTGCATAGTTAATGTACTACTGAATACGCTGCTCTGCTCATTTATGCTGAAAAAATCAAAGAAAAGGGAAAGGGCGCAATATTTCGACAAACTAAAGTTAATAGGTGGTAAAGATAAGTACGAACAGTATTAATTAACACATTAGCTTAATATTTCAACTACCTGGCTGGAAATTGTAAAAGTAATACAGTCGACGCGTCACTGCAGCTGCCGTTAGAAGTCCCGGTTGCTATCGAAACAGTCGGGGTTCTGAGACGTGCGCATGCGCACTGGCTGATCTAGCCTGACAAATAAGCGTTTTTTTACGCTATTTAAGCACAATGAACCATACTTATGAAGCGTTTCTTGTCAGATTTCACTTGTGATTTCAAATATGAATTTTAATCATAAACTTGTTGAACAGTTTTGGAGAATTTGCTGTTTCCCCATTCAAAGAGATAGGAGCTGCACTTGCACGCCCGAGAGGCGTTTCAAAGATGGCCGCCGAGTGGAATGACGCCTTAAAGGGACTTTGGTTACTACCACTGTTGGGGAAAGTTACTTTTAAAAGTAATGCATTACAATATTGCATTACTCCTTAAAAAAGTAACTAATTATGTTACTTAGTTACTTTTTATGGAAAGTAATGCGTTACATTACTTTTGCGTTACTTTTTAAATCTGGGCAGGGCTTGCTTGTTTGTTTTTAATATAAAAAAGTTTGATTCTTAGCAAATGTAAAAGCCCTTTCACATCAAAATGAAATGAAGTGAATAAGGCTAAGGCTAAAGGAAAATTAACTTCACGTCTGTACAGTAGAACTGTAGGAAAAGAAAGTTCAACACTCTTCAGCAATGAGAAAAAAAAGCACAAATGTTAGTTAATATAAAGTAAGTTTTGCTTATTAGTAAAAATGCTTTTCTTACTTAGACTTTTGTCTTGTTTCTAGCCAAAATATCTAAAAATTCTTAAATCAAGAAGGATTTTCTAGACAAGTAAAAATTATTGTCTTGTTTTTACTGAAAACAAGTTAAAATTAAGTGTGTTTTTGCTTGAAACAAGCAAAATTTCTGTTTAAAATAAGATTTTTTTGCTTACCCCATTGGCAGATTATTTTGCTTGTTCTAAGCAAAAACTCACTTAATTTTGAGGGGGGTTTTTTTCTAAAAAAAAAAAAAAGAAGAAAATAATTATTTACTTGTCTAGAAAATCCTTCTTGATTAAGAATTTTGATATTTTGGCTGGAAACAATACAAAAAAATCTAAGTAAGAAAAGTATTTTTGCAGTATACTGTTAAATTGGCTCAACAAAGGTCAGCAGCAAAGTCATTGGTTAATAAAATGGGATTAAATACATAAAAGGAAACAAAAAGTAACAATATTTTCTTATAAATTAAAAAGTAATGTGTTATTTTACTAGTTACTTGAAAAAAGTAATACTATTACATAACTTGCGTTACCCCCAACACTGGTTACTACAGCCTACAGTTTGCTAGCTATCTATGCCTTCCTCACCTAAATGCATACTAATTTATGCTAATACTAATTTAACAGCTTAGTCACCCATTCAGGTTAGCATATTCCCACGAATGGGCGTGGCTTCAGCGGCGACGGTGGACACGCCCCCAACGTTTGAAAGCAAAGGATAATGCTTATTTAAACTTATTTTATTTACTTGGCATTTTTTAGCGTTAAATTTTGCATGCATTGTTAATAACACATTTTTCTCTGGTGTGACAAACTCACAACACATTTAATATTGGTTTGCATGTGCTCGTATCTGGTTGCATAAAAGACTGCTTAATATTTTTATTTTCTTAAATCTTGAGCCAGAAGATCCACTTTCACACAGTGGACTAAAGACGGAAGTGATCCTAAAGGTCTTCCCTCTTTTAGTATTTGTTCTGTGTTGAAAGCGCCAGCTCTCATTTAATACTCTAATCGCAAGTGGTTCTTTCTCTGAGCTTTGATGAGACATTTTCATGTGACCTCATTGAAGGTTTACTGCGGTAAAATTATTACTGCTGCTGCGGAATTAATCTTTCACCAAAAACCTTTAAAGCATAAATTCATTAATCATTAAGCTTTTCCGCTTGTTTATTTTCCAGCAATGTGTTGGTCAGAAAAATGTCCAGGGTTCATGATCAGTTGCTTTTTTAATTATCACTCTGAGAGCATTAAATGGTTGGGATGAAGTGGGAATGCTGGGATAACACTTGAGCATCAGGAATGTGGGTTATCTTCAGACTGGAGTGTGTTTAGTCAGCAGTAAATGCATGAATGGTTGTGTGTCACGGGAAATCATGTGATTTATTCTCCATTCAGACAGGAGAAATGAGGACATCAGGTTTAGTGCTGATGCCCAGTGCTAACCATTTGACCTTTCAAAAATAGTTAATCTATTTTTAATCCTTAACACTTAAATACTTATTACTGAAATTATACAATCAATATAATTAGTGGAATATAAGAATGTAATATTTTAATGCGGAAATAAATGTACTCTGCATAAAGTTACACAAATAGCCTTTTGCATAACTTCTCCGGAGTCTATTTGAGAGTTTCTTATAAATGGTAAGTGTTTATAAACGAGAGACCTCATGACAGACGCATGATCCGTGTAAATGACAAACAGACACTGGGCTCTTTATATTTGACCAAATAAAAAGGTTCGCCCCCAAAATTCACAAATAACTTTTTATTCTCTAGATGTTCAGAAAACACAGATGTGAATATAATCTCCAGAGAGTTTACTGCAGTTTTCACTCAAAAAAAAACAAAAAAAAAAAACAGGTGAGACATCAAATTTCTTAATAGCAAATAGCTTTTAATTTCACAGTGATGAATCATGATTCACTGGTGGAATTTGTGGGCGGGACATTCTCATAGGAAACTATGAAAGCCTGTTTCCACCACTAAATAAAAAATAAAAAAGGTCATTGCGACTTCAGCAACTCATATTTTTTCTTGCGGTTGTCAGTTTACATTTCACAATTTTGACTTTTCTCAGAATTGTGAGATATAAACTTGAAATTCTGCAAAATAAAGTCAGAATTACGAGATGTAAACTCACAATTCTGTGAAATAAAGTCACAATTGTGAGATATAAACTCACAATATATAACAAAAGAACTTGCACGTCTGAGAAAGTCAGAATTACAAAACAGAAACTTGCATTTCTGAGAAAAAAAAAAATCGCAATTGCGAGATATAAACTCCCCTCCGTAGAAATAAGGTTTCGTGTTACCCTCAGTAAAACGTGGCCATCATTGGTCCTTGAAACCAGAATCAGAATGAGCTTTATTGCCAGGTATGTTTACACATACTAGGAATTTGTTGTAATGACAGGAGCTCCACAGTGCAACAGAGTGACAGTAATAAAAAGTACAGACAATGTGCAAAAAACACACAATATACAAATTAAAATAAACATTTTACTATGTACAGGTATATTAGGTGCAAATTAGAAATGTAAATAAGTATGTGTGTTAAGTAAAAAAAATAATGTATAATAGTGTTGTGTGTTCCATGTTTATTGTCAAGTGTTCATGAGATGGACTGCCTGAGGGAAGAAACTGTTCTTGTGCCTGGTCGTTCTGGTGCTCAGGGCTCTGTAGCGTCGACCAGATGGCGAGAAGAGGGAGTGTGCTGGATGTGCGGGGTCCAGAGTGATTTTACCAGCCCTTTTGCACACTCTGGATAAGTACAGATCTTGGAGAGTGGGGAGGGTTGTACCAATGATTCGCTCAGCAGTCCCGACTATCCAACATAGTCTTCTGAGGTCAGAATAGGTGGCTGAGCTGAACCAGACAGTAACTGAAGTGCATAGGATGGATTCAATGATGGCAGAGTGGAACTGTTTCAGCAGTTCTTGTGGCAGGTTGAACTTCCTGAGTTGGCAGAGTCTATGTAAATGTCCCACTTCAGGTCCTGAGAGATGGTGTTCCCGAGGAACCTGAATGACTCCACTTTACAGTGCTGTCCATGATGGTGAGTCAGGGAAGAGCTTTCCACTTTCTACTTGGACGAATTAGAAACTCGCATTTGAGCGAAAAAAGGAAAAAAGTCCAGCAAAAAATAAACTCCCCTTCGTAGAAATCACGTTCCGTGTTCCCCTTGAGATATAAACTCGCAGTTATGAGAGAAAAGTCAGAATTGTGAGATATAAACTTGCATTTGCAAGAAAAAGTCACAACTGTGAGATATAAACTCACAATTCTAAGAAAAAAAGTCGCAGTTGCGAGATATAAACTCGCAATTCTGAGAAGAAAGTGGGAATAGTGAGTCTACATCTCACAGTTCTGACTTTACTTCGCAGAATTACAAGTTTATATCTCAAAATTCTAAGAAAAGTCAGAATTACGAATTAGAAACTCGCATTTGAGAGAAAAAGGGAAAATAAACAAGAAAAAAATAAGCTTCCATTCGTAGAAATGGCGTTCTGTGTTCCCCTCAGTATTGTGAGATATAAACTCGCAATTCTGAAAAAAAAAGTCAGAATTGCGAGATACAAACTTGCAATTCTGAGAAAAATGTCGGAATAGTGAGTCTACATCTCGCAGTCCTGACTTTTCTTCGCAGAATTGCACATTTATATCTCCAAATTCTGAGAAAAGTCAGAATTACGAATTAGAAACTCGCATTTGAGAGAAAAAGGGAAAAAAAATCCAGCAAAAAACAAACTCCCCTTTGTAGAAATCGTGTTCCGTCAGAATTGCGAGATATAAACTTGCAATTGCGAGAAAAAGTCACAACTGCGATATAAACTCACAGTTCTAAGAAAAAAAGTTGCAGTTGTGAGATATAAACTTGCAATTCTGAGAAAAAAGTGGGAATAGTGAGTCTACATCTCACAGTTCTGACTTTAATTCGCAGAATTGCAAGTTTATATCTCAAAATTCTAAGAAAAGTCAGAATTACGAATTAGAAACACGCATTTGCGAGAAAAAGGGGGAAAAAATCGCATAGAAATCGCGTTCTGTGTTCCCCTCGATATTACAAGAAATAAATTTGCAATTGTGAAAGAAAAGTCAGAATTGTGAGAGATAAACTCGCAATTCTGAGAAAAAAAGTCAGAATTACGAAATTTGCATTTGTTGAAAAAGAAGTTAAAAAAAAGGATTATTTCTGGTAATTGTGAGTTTATATGATGCAATTCTGAGAAAAAAAAGAATTGTGAGATAAAAAGTCGAAATTATTTTTTCTTTTTGTCTTTAGTGGCTTAGAGAAACAGCATTTAATTGGACAAAAAAAAAAAAAATCAAACACGCCAGTGAAGACGATTATGTCATTGATATTTTTAATCTCTCAGTTTATGTAACTTCTTTTTTTACTCTCTGTCCGTTGGTGTGCCAGTTTTAGCAATGTTTTTCCTATTGCAATTTTTAGTCAATGCTATTTTATAAATTAACACGCTTTACCAGGTCGTTAACAATGTTCGGTAAAATCTTAATCTTCGTCCTGAATGAATGGCTTTATTTCTCTCAGCTGTCTGTGTGTGTTTGTTTGGAGGAGGAGCTCTGGAGATCCACGGCGGCAGATTGTTCCACAGCAGAGATCATTCAGAACACACCGAGCTGATCTTCACTTCAGTCAGTGGTCTGTGCGTTTGTGTTGGAGATGTTGGATCATCAGTGTGTGTCTCCAGTCATCGAGGTCTTTATTCCGTCTCTCATGAGGGAAGTCGACGAGACGGGAAAGTTGCGCAAAGTAAGTCACAGAAACTCGTTTCTATTTGTGGTTCCTCAGGACTGATTTATTATAGACCGCGAACGCGCCTTTGACGTTTCACACGTGCTTTTTTGTCATTAATTTTGAAAGCTGAGACTTTGTATTAGTCAGGCTGGTCCGTGCGGCTTCCCTTACATAAACACCATACAGTTACTGCTATAGCCTAGTACATTTTTGAGATATCAGTGTATTTCTGTCATTATTTTTATAATTCTGTTTCATTTTTTTTAACTACAGCAACTGCACTTGAAAGGAAAATGGTTCTAATGGAGAACTATTGCAAAGTTACTAGTATTTTAGATTATGTAATCAAGTTATCCATGTCATAATCTCTTAAATACAGTGTATGAGTTCTAAGATGCACTGTCAATGTTTTCTGGCGTCATGTTACCTAGCAGCCGAAAATGTAAAATTATTGCTTCACTAAATTGAGTTGCTATTTTAAAAGCATGCATAACAAAAGTTAGGAACATGTACTCATTTAGAAGTCAACGCAACTAACGTTTATGCTGTGTACGTTTGCAATGTTGGTTGTAACAATGTAGAAATGTAATATGCAAGAGAGCTGTAGCAACGTTGTTGCGCTACATTTAGATGAGCTTCCGACTAGGGATGGCTCATTTATTGTGCGCTTATGTGTTCAACATGTTGTTTGCATTGCGACAATGTTTTACTAAGAAGAACAATACAAGCATGAGCGGTCTCCGAGTACTAGAGCAAATTATTCTTAAAATGCAATAAAATATTAGGGGAAAAGTTATCGAAGTGCTTCCTTCACGCCTGAGGAAAAATGACGAAATATGCAATTCTATAGAAGCCAGATGCACTCCAGCAGGTCTTCTGTCATCACTTACAGGAATGAATGGAGCTGGAATATGACAGGACATGTTTGACCCAACACAATTTAGACAGTGTGAAACATCTCGAGATCTGAATGCTTTTACTCTTGATTCTGGATGATTCTGGATGATTTGAATTACACCATTCATAGCACTGTCTGATCACTATGGAAGCAAAATTCCATTCAATGTCATTTCACAAAATAGTTCTGAAATATTCCTCAGATTTGTGAGTTTATATCCTGCAATTGTGAGTTTGCATCTCACAATTCTGACTTATTTCTCAGACTTGTGAGTTTATATCTTGCAGTTGTGAGTTTGCATCTCACAATTCTGACTTTTTCTCGGAATTCGAGTTTATATCTTGCGATTGTGATTTGTTTTTTTTTCCCCGGAATTCTGAGTTGACGTCTTGCAATTATGACTTTTTTCCACGGAAGTCTGAGTTTACATGTCACAATTCTGACTTTTCCTCAGAATTGAAGTTTGCATCTCGCAGTTCCAACTTTTTTTGTCAGAACTGCAAGTTTATATCTCACGATTCTGGCTTTTATCTCATACTTCTAAATTTTTTTTAGTTAACAACCTTTTTTCAGAATTGCGATTTTTTTTACCAGGTTTTTTTTTTTTTTTTTTTTTTTTTTGCAATTGCAAGTTTACATCTCACAATTCTGTATTTTCCCATAATTGCAATTTTATATCTAGCAGTTGTGGGTTTACATCTTTCAATTCAAAAATGTTCCTGGATTTATAAGTTTATATCTTGAAATTGTGGCTTTACGTCTTGCAAGTCCAACATTTTTCTCAAAATTGCAAGTTTATATTTTATGGTTCCTGCTTTTTTTCTCAGAATTGTGAGTTTATATTGCAGCTTTTTTTCTCTGAAGTGCAAGTTTAAATCTAGCAGTTGTGGGTTTACATCCTTCAATTCTAAAATGTTCCTGGATTTATAAGTTTATATCTTGCAATTTTGGCTTTTTTTTCTCTCAGATTTGTGAGTTTATATCTTGAAATTGTGACTTTACATCTTGCAAGTCCAACATTTTTCTCAAAATTGCGAGTTTATATTTCATGGTTCTGGCTTTTTTTCTCAGAATTGTGAGTTTATATTGCAGCTTTTTTTTCTCTGAAGTGCGAGTTTATATCTTGCAGTTGTGTGTTTAAATCCGGCAATTCTAATTTTGTCTCAGAATTTTGAGTTTACATCTCACAATTTCTACCTTTTTTTTTCTTTTTTCTCAGAAACTTGCATGTGCATGTAGTCAGGTCAGGTGTCTAAAAGTCTGGGGGGAAAATTGGAAATGTAAGTTCAAGGAAAAAAAGAGAATTATAAAATAAAATAACTCATATTCAGAGAAAAAAGTCAGAGTTGCATAAATTCAGAGAAAAAAGTCTGAATTGTGAGATATAAACTTGCATGTGTGAGGACAAAATAGTCAGAATTGTGAGATAAAAAGTTGCAATGACCTTTTTTAAAAAATGTTTATTCCATGGCAGAAATAGCTACCATAGATAAATAGTAGAAGCAGTGTGTTGCATGCAGTCTGAGCCAGTTCTCTAGGACTGTCCAGCTGCAACCAAAACCAACCCAGCCAAGAGTAAAGGAAAGAGAGTCACTGTGCTTTCACAACACTTAAAAGATGTTTTGTGTGTCGTCTAGATAACACAATGCCGTTATAGTTAATTTATCAGATTTAGATGGAGCCAAATCAACTGACCAAACTAGAATGTATGCATTTTACTCATTTTCCTCACATCATTCCCAACGGTGTGTGTTTCTGTTTGATTTGACCCGTTTATTATCAGTAACGCTGTGCTGTGTGAGGAGTTTTTGTGCACAGAAGTCTGAATGAGAGGGTTTAATGGGGGCAGTTGTTTGTGTGTGATGCTAAAAGTAGAACGGCCAAATCACAGCTGAATCACAACCACACGCCAACATGTTGATGTCAGTCAAAGCTGTAATGCCAAACGCACACTAACACCTTTCAGACTGGGCAGGCCGTGAAAACTTCTCTAAACACTGAGAGCTGTAGAACTTCAGAAGAATGGAGGTCGAAGGTCACAGTCGAGAGACATGAGTATTACTGTACTGAAGATGAATAGAGAAAGAGAGCTCTTCATCTTAGCGGAAATATCCAGCCCTGAACATCAGCAACAATGAGAGCTCTGTAAGATCGAGAGAGGGAGAAACTGGGTTTAAATTGAGTCCTCGTGACCCCGATAAACACGACACAATCTGGAGCCCAAAAGAGACATGTGTCTTTATTGTTGAGAAGGAATGCTCTCCATCCGCCTGCGCTAACTCACTTTACCCATAAAGCTTGTGTAGAATTCACTGATTTAAAGGGATAGTTCAACTGAAAATTAAAATACTGTCATTTACTCACCCTCATATTGTTCCAAACCTGCATTATGTGAATCTTTCAGCAAAAATAATATAAATGTAGTATATATGAACTCATAAAAATAGCTTTGTACGAAAAACAGAAATAAATGTTCAGAAATTAAAAGTAAATATTGTGGTTTGTGTTTGATTAATGAAGTAAAAATTTTCATTCAATTCTAAAAAATACACAGATACACACACACACACACACACACACACACACACACACACACACACACACACACACACACACACACACACATACATATATGATTAAAAACATGATTTTTTAATGTTTTTGCAAATGAACTCTTCAAATATATATATATATATATAAAATAAACTAAATTATTACAAAATATTTGCATATATAATTGTATATATATTTATACGTTTATCTATATATACAGCCTATTCATTTTTGTTATAGGGAAAAGGCCCTGTATATTTATTTTTTACTTATATATATATATATATATATTTATTTTAGATGTATTTTAAAAACTTTAATTATTATGTATTATAAAACTTTAATTAAAATGTATTTTAAACTTACATTTTTTATGTTTATATAAATTATATATATTAAAGTTGTGCATATATATATATATATATATATATATATAATTGATTGACAACACATTCACTTTTATTGTGTGGTAGGGGCTTTAATATTTTAGTAATTTATAAATAATTTTTATATTTTGTTTATTTAACAGATTTTTTTTTGTTTTAAAAGTTTAGTTACATATTTATAACATAATATCATAAATTAAATAAATGTATATACATATGATTAACAAACAATTAGCATTAATATTTTTATATTAATTAAAGTTATTTTTAATGTTGAAAAAAAGTCAAATGTATTTAATATATATAATATAATTTTCAGGATTACCAGTACTTCAGAAGGAAACACGATGCATTAAGAGCCGGGGGTGAAAACTTTTAGGATTTGAAGATCAGTGTAAATGTAACTAATTTTGTCTTCTAGGAAACATGTAAGTATCTTCTGTAGCTTCTGAAGGGCAGTGCTAAATGAACAAAATACAATATTTACGCAAAATAAAAAAAAATGTACACATCTTCATTCTGTTCAAAAGTTTTCACCCCCGGCTCTTAATGCATTGTGTTTCTTTCAGGAACATCAGTAAGCGTTTGAACCTTCTGTAATAGTTGCATATGAGTCCCTCAGCTGTCCTCAGTGTGAAAAGATGGATCTCAAAATCATACAGTCATTGTTGGAAAGGGTTCAAATACACAAAAATGCTGGAAAACCAAAGAATTTATAGGACCTGAAGGAGTTTTTTGAAGTACAGTGGGCAGTTTAACTGTTCAGGACAAACAAGGGACTCAGGAACAACTATCACTAAACAAAAAAACACAGCTGTGGTTCATTCAGGTAACAACACAGTGTTAAGATTCAAGGGGATGTAAACTTTTGAACAAGGTCATTTTTTATAAATTCAACCATTTTTTTTTTCTCTTGTGGACTATATGTAAACATCTTTTATGTGAAATATCTTATTCAGCTCAGTAGTAAATAAAAAATAACACATTTTGCAGATTATGCAAGGTTTATGCAAACTTTTGACTTCAGCTGTGTGTGTGTGTGTGTGTATGTGTATATATATATATATATATATATATATATATATATATATGTATGTAATATAATTATTTTTTCAAACATGTATGAAAATGTATTGTATGAAAAAGAGCAGTATGACCATTGTGTCTATCATTATCTTTTATGCGTAAATGAAGAAAGGTAATTTTAAATCATACAAGTTTGAAATGACATGAGGGCGAGTAGACGTTTTATAATTATAATTTTTAAGGGGTGAACTGTCCCTCTTAAATTCTTTGATTTCATCAGTTTTTTTTTTATTTCATAACACCGCATAAAGTTCCTATCACCGTGTTGAGCGTGCTTGAGCACCGACTTGTCAAAACATGCTTGAGACACAGTCATTTTTATTTCCTTCTCCCTCAGCTTTTGATTTAGCGCAAAAATTTGAGGTACTAAGAAGCGAAAGATTGAGCTCGCAGTGGGAAATGTTTGGTGGAACTGAATGTTCTGCGTTCCTTTGTTATGAGTGGAAAACGGGAAACTGCTTATTCTCAGATCTGCTCACAATGTGGCCTAAACCCCCCCTATGTACACACACACATCAAGGTTACACTGGCAAAAGAGTACTAACTCAATACATACTGTTTTAAAAATAGTATTCAAAGTTGTCATCACATGACATTTTTAACATCTCTTTTGGCAGTCTGGTCTATTAATAAGTCAAGAAGGAAATAAATGAATGCTATGTATTGTGAGAGACCGCATTCACCTTTCATTTCTCACCTTTATGCATAAAACACTGTTGTTCTGTCAGGATCTCCTGTGTTGGAGGGTTTAGGGATACATCACAATGACATTTCTTTGTGTTGTGGACAATAAAGACCCATGAGTCTTTATAAAGAGACACTGAATACTTCCAGGTGTGATCTTACCTGAAGAACCGCCACACCTGTGCTGATTTAACCTGTGTAAACTCACATGACCTATATTAAGACTAACTTTTTGCACAGTCATATTTGTTTGGCTTCGATGAGGTCATTCACTCTGGATAGTCTTTAGTATTTCTAAATGATTTCTGATGGAAAGATGCACAGTTTGTGTTTGATTACTAATGACTGCTGTTTAACCCGCCATGACCACATTAGAGCTCTAGAGGGCGCACTGACGCAAAACTTCATTGCAATGACTTTAAAATGCGCACCGGCGCCTCCTGCTGGCAAAAAATCTGTTTTATTGAAGTTTGTTCTAACAGTTTGCAGCTTTAATGACAAGAACTCTCTTGTTTTTCAGCTCTTCAGGTTGGAGATTCTCTTCAATGGAAGGAAACACTTTGTTTTGCGGCGACAAAGTGAATTTCAGACGCTTCACCGGAAGCTGAAGAAGATTTTGCTAACTCCCGATTTCCCCAGTAAGAGAAACCAGCATCTGAGAACCAAACCTCTGGAGCAAAGACGACTGGAACTGGAAGACTACATCCAGGTAGAGATATTTAGTGCTTATTTTATTAAACTCGTTATTGTTTTATGTTGTGTATTTGTTATGCTAATAATATTAGCATTGATTTTTGTATCTTCAGTTTAATGTTTGTAAAGAACCCTCTTCGGCTCACTAAACCTGCATTTATTTGATCCAAAATACAGCAAAAGCAGTAATATTGTGAAGTTTAAAATAACTGTTTACTATCTGAATATATTTTAGAATGTAATTTTATTCCTGTGATCAAAGCAAAATTTTGCACGATCCTTCAGAAATCATTCTAATATGCTGATTTGCTGTTTAAGAAATATTTTTAATAAATGTGTTATTACGATCAATATTTAAAACAGCTGAGTATGTTTTTCAGGATTCTTTGATGAATAGAAGATCCAAAGATCAGCATTTATCTGAAATAATAAGCATTTGTAACATTATACACTATACCATTTAAAAGCTTGGAGTCACAGTATAATTATTTTTATTATTTATTAGATTTTTTTTAGGGAAAGAAATTATAGAAATTAAAACTTTTATTTTGCAAGGATGCTTTAAATTGATCAAAAGTGATAAAAGCTGAAGACATTTATAATGTTACAAAAGATTTCTATTTCAGATAAATGCTGTTCTTCTGATTTTTTTTTTTATTCATCAAAGAAACCTGAAAAAAAATTCTACTCAGCTGTTTTTAACATAATAATAATAATAATAAATGTTTTTTGAGCAGCAAATCAGAATATTAGAATGATTTCTGAAGGATCATGTGACTAGAGTAATGATGCTAAAAATTTAGCTTTGAAATCACAGGAATAAATTACATTTTAAAATATATTCAAATAGAAAACAGTTATATTAAATAGTAAAATATTTCAAAATGTTACTGTTTTTGCTGTGCTTTGGACCAAATAAATGCAGGATTGGTGAGCAGAAGAGACTCGCATTAAAAAACATTAAACATCTTACTGTGCAAAAACTTTTGACTGGTAGTGTAGCTGTAATGTTTCTTCTAAGAATACAATATTAATAATTAAAAAGTAAAATTATTTTTTATTTTAGCTTTATTTAATTTACCAAAATCGATTTTTAATAGCGTTCGTTTTAGTCATAACAACAGTAGATAGGCTATATACTGTATAATTCTTACTAATAGTTTCCTGAGCATATGTAGTATTCAGTAAATACAGAAAAATCAGATACTAAAATCGTCACCCCTCATTGCCTTGTTTTTGGTCTATTTGATTCGAAATAAATATTTTTATTTATTTATTTTTTTAACTAATCAGCAGCAAGGATGCAGTGAATTGATTAAAAAAAAGACATTTTATAATAATTTTCTGTTTCCAATAAACCGTTCTTTTGAACTTTGTTCAACAAAGAATCCACAAAAATATTAAGCGACTCATTACAACATTGGTTATAAGAATAAGAATAAATGTTATTTGAGCATCATTGTAAAATGTTTTTTGAAGGATCACGTGACACTGAAGCCTGGAGTAATGATGCTAAAAATGCAGCTTTGCATCACAGAAATAAATTACATTTTACAATATATTAACACAGAAAACAGATATTTTAAATTGCAAAATAATTCACAATATTACTGTTTTTAACTGTATTTTTGATCAAATAAACACAGCCTCAGTGACTTTTTTTTATTTTTTTTTTTTTACTTCAGTATATTGGAATATACACTATATTGCCAAAAGTATTGGGACACCCCCTTCTAATTAACAGGTTTGACTACTTTAGTCATTTCTGTACCCATATGCACAAGTCATTGGTGTTTGGTGATGAGTTTTTGGCTCAAGGTCTGACTGCATCAAACATTTCTCTATGAACCTTGCCTTATACAAAGAGGCATTGTCATGTTAGAATAAAAAAGGTCCTGTCCAAACTTTTGGTATAAAATTAGAAGGACACAATTCCCTAGAATACCATTATATGCTTAAACATTAAGATTAGTACTCATGGAAATTACTAAAGTAGTCAAACCTGTTCATTAGAAGGGGGTGTCCCAGTATTTTTTGGCAACATTTTAATATAACGTCATACTGAGGTTGTAATTCTTTTTTTATTGCAGGAGGTTCTATATAGAAATGATGCTGTTCCTCAAGAGCTCCTAGACTTCCTTCAGGTCAAACATTTTCATTCAGCGAGCAAGAACTGCAGCTCTGAGTATGTATTTACACCAGATCACTTCACTGGAGCATCACAAGTGTATATATAGTAACATGTAATAATATGACCACTGCTTTCAGGCATTATTAATGTCCTAATTGTCATATTTCAGCGAAAACCATTCAGATGACTGTCAAGAGCAGGGATACAGGTATGCTCATCCTTATCTTTTTAATAAATTCAGCCCATATTTGAAATCAGATTTACATTCTGTAAATACTGAACGCTGTCTTTCTACAGATTTCAGTTATTCCATCAGCGAGTAGTTGGTTTCTCGGATGATCCTTACCAGCTTGAATCCAGATCTGGTAAACCTGACTACTCATTACTGTGATTGTGTCATCACACAAATGTGTGTTTTTTTTTACACCCAAACGCTTGTTAAACACTCTGTTGTGGTCATTTCCCCCCCTCCCAGATCTTCCTGATATCGTGGTGGCCGGCGTCCTGCAGGGTTTGTACCCCAGAGACGTCAAAGTGAGTTTCAAAAAGAGCTGCGGTAAACCCAGTGGCCTCACCTGTGCTCCAGAGCTGCCTGTGCATCCAAAAATCCCCACTATTACCATAAACAGAAGCAATATGAGCTCAGTGCCAGAGTCACACAGAATATGAGCGCAATCACTGCAGTGTTGCCTAGCAACTCCATCTGCTTTAAATGTGCCTTTTGCATGTTTATATCGACTGAATCTTTCATCTTTGGCTTTGTCGTGTTTCATTATGTGAATCTCACAAAAACTGTCACCTCAGAAATGTATAGTTTAAAAAATAAAGACTATTTTTAGGAGCCCTGCCAACCATACTATGCACAACAATAGATTTAAATATATAAAAACAGATTTAAATTTTAATTTAAATACACTACCTGAATATTAAGATTTCTTAATGTTTTTTTTTTAAAGAAGTCTCTTCTGCTCACCAAGCCTGCATTTATTTGATCCAAAAAACAGCAGTAATATTGTGAAATATTTTTACTATTTAAAATAACTGCTGATGATAAAGACATAAAAGTGATTATAAATAATAATAATAATAAACTTGTTCTACTCAGCTGTTTTCAACATAATAATAATAATAATAATAATAATAATAAAATGTTTTTTGAGCAAATCAGAATATTAGAACGATTTCTGAAGGATCATGTGACTGGAGTAATGATGCTAAAATTCAGCTTTGAAATCACAAAAATAACATTTTGAAATATATTCAAATAGACAATAGTTATTTTAAATAGTAAAAATATTTTAGTTTTTTGCTGCACTTTGGATCAAATAAACGCAGACTTGGTGAGCAGAAGAGACTTAAAAACATAAAACATAAAAAATCTGACTGTTCAAAATTTTGACTGGTAGTGTATATTTAATTTATTCTAATATAATAATTAGAGTATTCATTATGAATAAATTCAATATTCTTATTGTCATAAAAATGGTCCTAAAAATAAGAATTTTTTGCATATATTTCTGAAAAAAACAAAACTATTTTAGGAACACTGGCAACGCACAAGATACTTGAAGTATAAATAGTTATATATCATTGTGTTATATTGAATCTAATTCAAACTATTTTGAAGTTTTTTGTGCACAATTCTGATTGTCATAAAAAATATATATTTTATTGGCATATATTTATTCATCTCATGCATTTCTGTAAAATACTAAAGAACATTTTAGGAATCTTGGCAATGTGCAAAAAAAACCCAATTTAAATATTTTAAGTACAAATGTCATTGCAGTGTGTTGTACTAAATTTGGTTTGTCCTTGTTTTATGTTGTTTTTTTATTTTGTTTTGTTTTCACCATATTAAAAAAAAAAAAAAAAAAAAAAAAAAAAAAAAAAAAAAAAAATCACACTTTGGCCTAATTTTCATTTTCATAAAATCCTAATGATCCTAAAAATAAGACATTTTTGTATTAATTTGCTATGCATTTGATTAATATTTTTCTGAAGTGTATATTTTGTCTTTTAAGTTCATTGAAAAATATAAACTGGACATTTCTTCATGAAACTCACATTTCAAACTCATTTTGTTGTACTGTGCCTGTATTTTTAATCAACTTTTGCATTTTTATTAAGACTATTTCTATTAAATAAAGACGGTGTCTGATTCATAGGGAACAAAAAGACAACATTAAGAAAACCCGGATCCTTTATTGAAGTTTTGTTTACAAAAGCAGGTTGTAGTGGGTCAGGAATCTGACCACGTGGAATGCCTGTTTAAACTGGACCCAGGATGTGCCGCTCTGCGGATCAGGACTGGCGTGTGACGGTCCCACAAGGGGGGCGGCGCTCCAACGAGCACGTACACACACTCTTATTTCCACTAGAACTCTAGTGGCACCAAATTCAATCCCCTTTAACCCAGAGTCCTGTCGTTCCCCCCAACTTAAATTACTCTTTAGCTACTGCGAAAGGCTTTTCCACCTCGATCTTGCCGCAGTCGTGGATCATGACGTCCTTGAGAGGTTTATCTCGCCCATCTGTCTTTGTGCTCTCAACCTTTCTCACTACATCCTGGAGGACAGTAGGAAATGTCACAAAATTAGCACGGTCACTGGAGCAAATGCATTTCTGAGTATGGAAGAAGGGAAGATACTCACCATGCCCTCCAGGATTTTGCCAAACACGACGTGTTTGCCATCAAGCCATGGCGTTTGGACAGTGGTGATGAAGAACTGGGAGCCGTTGGTGTCTTTGCCAGCATTGGCCATGCTGAGCCAACCAGGACCATAATGCTTCAGCTTGAAGTTCTCATCAGGGAAACGGTCTCCGTAGATGCTCTTACCTACATAAAGCAGCATTAGAAATCTCATAATACTCCTTGAGATAATAATTTATCCCTCAGGTCCAGGGTTGCACATCAAAACCCACCCAATTGTACACAAAAGTAGCCCAATGGCTTTTCGAGGCGGGTCCCCCTGTAAAAGACGTGTTTCGGGGGGTAAAATGCATGTTTTGTGGTGGGGGTCCTCTGGTAAAATTAGCATTCTAGGGATAAATATTACATTATTGGGGTCACTTCAACCCCCGGCAACAGTATGAAAGTAGCCCAATTCAACACTGCTCAGGTCTGACATCTCAGAGACCTCAAAGCCTCAAGAAACAATTAAAAACATTAAGATGCAAATAAAACAGGGTGTTAATCTTGAGAATAAGGGTTTTTAGTATTTCAATACCTCCGGTTCCATCTCCTCTAGTGAAATCTCCTCCCTGGATCATGAAGTCTTTGATCACACGGTGGAACTTGCTGCCCTTGTAACCAAATCCTTTCTGGAAATCAGAATAGCATTCGTTTAGACTCATTTTTACTATGAATCACGAATGTGCACCAAGCAGAGAAAGGAAAAAAAAAGCTCACCTCTCCGGTGGCCAGCTGGAGGAAGTTTTCTGTCGTTTTAGGGACAGTCTTTCCAAAGAGTCCGATGACTATCCGTCCTGCATCCTCATCTCCGATCCTGATGTCAAAGTAGACCTGGGAAAACCAAATCCAGAGTCACACCAGAACTTCAGGTCTTCAGATGCATAATGGTGAATCCATTTCATAAGTGGCCATAAAATCCAGATTTACTGTTAGACTTTAGGTCATGTGATGAATACTGATGCAATATTTTGACTCAATTATGAAACATTTATGTAATGTTACTGGCTAGATTTTGCACAAAGCCAATGAACTCGGATAAAAGAAAATTTGGAATTAAAAAAAACACATTTTAAGCAAAAAAGAAATAAGTTATGCAAACCTGCCAAGCTGAATTTAACTGTAAACGCAACATTAAGATTCGAAATGGAATTCGAATTGTATCATTTGTGTACAATAGGCCAGACTCGGCTAACGTTGTGCAGTGAATGTAGAGCAGCGCTGCGTTTTTGTACCTTGGCAGTGACTTTCGGTCCTTTTTTCTTCTCATCCGCATCTGACCCGCTCGGGAAAAGCAAGAAAACCACCGAGCCGACGATCAGCGTGACTGCCACCAAAAACTTCATCCTTCTTTCACAGATCCGCACCATGAACGACACGAAAAAAAAACTGAATGTGTGGCAATGACTGTGTTAGGGTTTCTGGGGCATCCGGGGAGGAGATTTGAGCTGCGCCCAGAATTCAGTATTAACCCCGGGTGAGATTGGAGCGCTATAGCTGACCCAGGAACAGTTAAGTAAATCCACTCACTGTAATATACGACGCTGTGCCCACGATGAACTGATCTGAGAACAGGCGCTTGGAACGAATTCCGCTCTATGTAACGTGTCCCGACACATCGCACGCTATTTGGACGAGCTTTTGTCTGTCAAGGAGCGAAGAGCCAATCAGAGTTTGAAACGCGTAAGGAATGGACGGAGCCACAGCGGCTCCGGGAGACGCATCGTCAGAATTAAAGGCACAGGACGCGGCGAAAGCACAAAGGTGATGTTTGTAATGGCTTTCAGACGTTAGCAAATATAATAAAGATTAGAAAAATGCTTACGATATAAAAGTAACTCAGTAAAAACACATACGTCACAAACAATATAGGCTACTACCAAACGTTAATAAGGACCAAAAACGCTAGTATAGCGATAATACAGTTCCTCACAACTTAAGTTTGAATTATATTTAAAACTAGCATATGATTTCTGTCGTAATATCTAAGAGGTTGCTGCATTTTGTATTTTAACACGTTTTTGTTGTAAGAAAATCAGAAGTAAATCAATAACAATTACATTTTTAAGAATATTTCAAGTATTGAGATTTGTCGTATTTTGAATTTTGTGAAAGGGATTATTGATTTAATAGTTAAGGATTCATTAGTTTGAATAAACATTGAACCAAACACTATCATAACAACTTAGTTGATAATTCAGTATACTTTATTTTTGACAAAACATCCCACATTCCGGTTGTGAATGGACATTTTTATTACAACTAAAACATACTAAAATATACTAAAATACAAAATAAAAAAAATGCATAACTGTACTAAAATTTTGATTATTACCCACAAATTTGACTATTGTGCGTTCCCTTTTGTCACTACCGAAACGATGACATGTTTCGGCCATGACTGTTACGGTAATGACAATTTTAGGTACTTTTAAACCTAGATCAAAGATGCTTATCACCGCATGGTTAGCTAGTACAGTTCTGAACAGTTGTTCACATATAAAAACTTAATGTTTTTAACTCCCCCAAAAAATGTGCTTAATTGCAGAAAAAAGGTTTTCGATAGTGATGTTCTTTAAAGTTACACAGATTTTATAGACTTTTGAACACATTTACCTCAAAATGATGGGACCTATCTACTAACACATAGCTATGAGAGAGAGGGACACAGGAATATTTTCTGGTCGTAAATGTAGGGGTGTATCTAAAATCATTCTCAGTCAATGGACTAAAACGTGCACTGTTTTGGTAGTGACATGAAAAATGCAGGACACCTTTTTTTTTTCCATAAAGTTTCATAATTTACAAAGAAAAAAAATATATACAGTTGAAGTCAAAAGTTTACATACACCTTGCAGAATGTGCAAAATGTTAATTCTTTTGGCAAAATAAGAGCGATCATACAAAATGCATATTATTTTTTATTTAGTACTGACCTGAATAAGAGATTTCACATAAAAGACATTTACATCTAGTCCACAAGAGAAAATAATAGTTGAATTTATAAAAATGACCGTTCAAAAGTTTACATTCGCTTGATTCTTAATACTGTGTTGTTCCCTGAATGATCCACAGCGGTTTTATTTTTGTTTAGTGATGGTTGTTCAGGAGTCCCTTGTTTGTCCTGAACAGTTAAACTGCCTGCAGTTCTTCAGAAAAATTCTTCAGCTCCCACAAGTTCTTTGGTTTTCCAGCATTTTTGTGTATTTGAACCCTTTCCAACAATGACTCTATGATTTTGAGATCCATCTTTTCACACTGAGGGACTCATATGCAACTATTACAGAAGGTTCAAACGCTCACTGATGCTCCAGAAGGAAAAACCATGCATTAAGAGCTGGGGGTGAAAACTTTTGAACAGAATGAAGTTGTGTGCATTTTTCTTATTTTGCCTAAATATCATATTTTTTTCATTTAGTACTGCCCTTCAGAGGCTACAGAAGCTACCCCCCGGCTCTTAATGCATGTTTTTTTCCTTCTGGAGCATCAGTGAGCGTTCTGTAATAGTTGCATACGATTTAATTTTCTGTGTTATTTATGAAGCATAATACACTTGTAGGCCTATCCAGAACAGTTTTCCACTATAAAGGTAGAATATCACATTTCGATGATTTAAAAGACACATACTCCATTCTTATTTAACACTTAAATGTGTTTTATTTATTGGGATACAAACAAACAAACAAACAAACAAACAAAATAACCTTAATCTTCAAGAAGGTTCAGTGTGCTCAGTCTAGAACCAAAATACTGCATGAATATGTCTGGATGTCCCTTATAAAACTGCGCCAGGAGTCGTTTCTTCTCCTTCAGGGAATATTTGGTGTTTTCGTCAATGTTTTTCAGGAGAGAGTACAGCTCATTTTTAGTAGAGTCCTTTATGGTCTCTGTGTACATATCTTTTGGCACTTGCTGACAAAATGGGGTATCTAAAAATTGAAAAGATGACAAATACTTTAAAAATTGTGTGTAGAGAGTGAGATAAGCACTTCAACATCACATCATACCAGTTGTGGATGAATCTTTGCGTTTCACAATGTCGTCCAATTTCTCACTGACCAGTTTGTGAAGAGAACCTGGAATCTAATAAAAGAAAGTAAGTAGGATGTAAAACAGCCACTACTAATTATTTCTGTATTATGTGTGACCCTGGTCCACAAAACCAGTCATAAGGGTCAAATCTATACATCGAAAAGCTGAATAAATAACTTCAATAAATAACAAAAGTAGTTGATATATTTATGGTAGGAAATGTATCAAAATATCTTCATGGAACATGATCTTCACTTAATATCGTAATGATATTTGGCATAAAAAAAAAAAATAATAATAATAAATAAAAAAACATTTTTGACCCATACAATGTATTGTGTATATTTGTAGCAATAACCAACATGCTACTTCTGACTGGTTTTGTGGTCCAGTGATCAGTACCATCTAAATTCATTGAATAAAAGAAACCTTAAAGATCTCTTGGTGGTTGTCGAGCATGAAGAGCATCAGCAGGTCGGTCTTCCCTCTTGTCAGACTCTTGCTCTGGATGACAGCTCTGGTGAACGTCTTCTTCACAATCACCCGGTTTTCAATCTGAAAATGCAAAGTAAGTGTAAACAGCTGATGTGAGAATAGCTCATTGCTTGCATTATGACTCCTCACTTCTTTGTGCAGCCGGACGTCTGCAGCATCTGCAGCTGCGGCCATGAACTCCAGCAGCCTGCGCAGTTCCTCGCGTGCAGACGCAGACAGCAGCTTCAGCGTCAGCTGCAGGACTTCCAACGCTCGCTCAAACTTGCCATTCACTAGATAAACAGGTAAACAGAGAAGAATTGCCACAAGGAAAACTTGTTTTTCAGAACGAATGAATCATTAGAGGAGCATTATTCACTCAGGAGTTCCATGATCTCAGTGTAGACATCTTCCATGCTGTCACAGAGGAGAGGCTTGCGCTCCATGTGTCCGTAGTGTTTGTCCAGCACATGAAATAGCAGTCGTTTACATTCGTCCATACTCTGGCCCTCCTCTTCCTCGCAGGAGAACGTGGGCAGCTCTCTGCTCACCTCCACCACAAGCTGATCCGGAAGGAAATCTAGCAGGTCAATGGCTGCTGACAGCCAAACATCAGCTCTAGGTGGAGGAAGGAGGACAAATTAGATCTCTCAAAACCTTATAGTTTATTTCGAATGTGTAGAGGTCTCACTGTGATTCTTTGAAGGCCTTGAGAACCTCTCGGTCGAGGTAGTTGCTGGTGTAGAGCAGGCCAGGCTCATTATTACTGCCACGAGACGGGGGAGAAACAATCTTTGAGCAGTTCAGCACTCCCTCCAGCAGAGGGAGATCTATCAGTTGAGACAACCTACGTACGGTCTGCTCTTGCCACACTTCTTGGACCACTGAAGGGGAGTTCATATTGTTATGGTTAAAGTTGTACCAAGGTTTTTTCGGAATGGTCTACAACATAAGGAGAATCTGAACAAAGCTCTTACCAGATGGAGGAAGACATTCAGCAGGAGGAGAACCGACAAGTCCGGTCAAGTCCAGCTTTTCCATGAGACGATCCAACACGTGGTCTGGTTTCACAGGCGTACTATGAGAGAATAACAGGATGTCCTGTCTGGAAAAAAAAAAAAAAATCCGATCATTAGAATTCAAAGTTAGAATAAAATCGTATAAACATCTACAGTGATCTGAAACACCTGCATGGTGTGATGTTCATCAAACTCTCTTCACTGGGAGGGAAAAGCGTCATTTCCAACACGTCCAGAGATGGATCCTCCATGTTCAGGAATCTGTAGAGGCAGCTGCTGTTGTCCTGGAAGCCTGCTGGTTTACTGGTCTTCCCCAAAACTTTGGTGCCCACTGCCTCAAACACCTTACAGTCCAGCAGCACCTGACACAGTCGTGCAACCATGGCTCTGGAGACCTGGGCATCTCCGAGAACCTTACTCTGGGTCAGGTATTCTTGAATAACATCCACTGCGTCGGAGCCTAGAAAGCAGTTATCATGAGATTTCAGATGCTGCCTGCGTTTCTTGACCTTCACCTGGGCTTGTAGAGCAGCAATGATGTGGCTCCAGGTTTCTTTGTGTTGAACCTTGCTGGTTTGCACATCTTGAGGTCTGTTGGTCAATCTGTGATCTGAAGAAACACAAAAAGTATTTTACTTTCCTCGTACATCTTTAAACATCATTAAACTGCTATAAAACAGATGTTACCGTGAGGTCGGTTGAGGGGACTGTATAATTTCCCAACAATATTTAATGCAGCAACTTTATCCTGAACTGAAGCCATGCTTTCATTTCCTCGCTGCAGATGTGATTCACACTCACCAAGTGTTCTCATTAATCAACAGCAGCTCATTAGCGACCTCTGTGTGATTGGCTAACAGTGAACCAGTGAAAATAAGTGCAAAATCACAATACCCAGATACAACACTAGAGGGCAGAAAAGCATCTTTAATAATTGAGGCTGCATTTGGAAGCGCACACTACCATACTGTCTACTATATCTGCAGTATACTGTTTGAACACATAATGCAGATTATATTAAATAAAATGTATCTAGCAAATTTATCTAGGCGTACTAAACCGTGACAAAATGTGTAGTATACAACTGAAGGATAATACAATGGGTTCTGTATCCCTCAGTGCAACCCCATCTATTGTATAATTATTGAGTTGAACATAATATCAACCATTATTACTCATATCTTTTCTTCTTTTTTTATCATTTGTTTGGCTGCCACTTTTTTTGCACAAAATTAGAATAAAATGTGAAACAACTATTATGTCTATCTATCTATCTATCTATCTATCTATCTATCTATCTATCTGTCTGTCTGTCTGTCTGTCTGTCTGTCTGTTTGTCCATCTGTCTCTCTGTCTACCTGTCTATCTCTGTCTATCTGTATGTCCGTCCGCCTATCTATCTATCTATCTCTCTATATATCTGTCTCTCTGTCTATCTGTCTCTGTCTCTTTGTCAGTCTTTCTGTCTATCTATCTGTTTGTATACCTGTCTGTCTGTCTGTCTGTCTGTCTATCTATCTATCTATCTATCTGTCTGTCTGTCTGTCTGTCTCTCTGTCTGTGTGTGTGTGTGTGTGTGTGTGTGTGTCTGTCTGTCTGTCTGTCTGTCTGTCCATCCATCTGTCTGTCTGTTTATCTTCTTCATGGCAGCTGTTTCTGTTTTCTGCGTCAGATTGATCTCTCCTGTCATCATTTGATATAATGGATGTGTTTGTCGTATCACTTTTAGGCTCACACACAATCATGCTGGAGGACACAGCCATGTGACCTATGATCAAACGCTGGTAATATACCATTCTGTTATCTGCATTTGTCTGTGGTCACCTCAGTCATTTTCTCTCTCTCCCCCACGTCTTTCTTTGTCCTTTGTGGTTCCTGCTGTTTTTAATTTGTTAAGTGTAGGGAATGTTTCAGCGCAGGTTTCTGTGCTAAACTTGAAATAGTTGCGGCGAAATCTCTGCCAGATGCCCGAGGGGCTGCAAATACCTGAATGAAACATCTTAAAACAAATCTTTTGTTTGATGTCCAAGAGAAAAATGAAACCATAACATGTCTAAGGATCAAGGAAATGCTAGCATATAAATAATGCAGCAGTCCTTTTGTTTAAAATCTTTGTTACATCAGCTTTTTTCCAGTGCTGTCAATCACAGTACAGGTTAGAGACAGAATCTAGTAGAAATTGAATAAAATACTTATTGTGGGAACATTATTTTACTTATAAAAATTTCTTACTTATGAAAAGCTTCAAATCTTTTTGATCCACACATTTGAATGATCTGAATTAGTTAGTAATATATTAAGACCCATGATGCTTTGGCACTGCTGAGCTGGATAACCGTGACCTACACATGCATTTCCACCACTAGGGGGCAGGTGTTGTCCCATGATACCTGATTCCAGGGTGCATCTGAGGCCAAGTTTCATCTGAGATGCAAATCTTAGAGCAACACACATGCACACAGTTACCGCTCGAGTCTGAAGTCCGCTGCCCGACCGCTCACCACAACACAGGACCGTCCAGATTCCCAGAGCTCTCCAGATCAAACAAAGACAAACGGCTCAGTCTGGAGTCTGTTTGACTCAAACTTCCCCTCCACCAATCAGTGGCTAAATTACACCGTGCAGGATCCAAACAGAAGCAAACAAAAGAAAACAAAGCTGATTGGCTGAGGCAGAATGTGCAGGGTGAGGTTTTCAGGCATGTCCAACTGCGTCTGAGCTCCAGGTGAGACATTCTGCAGTCAGGAGAACAGCTCGACTGCATCAGGAATGTTTAATATGTATCACGGTTTGGTTATTTTGGTTATTGCAGGTCAAGTTAAACTTGGTCGAAGTTTACTGAATGATTTATAAGGACCATAACTAAGGGCATGTGGCAACATTTGGCTCATGAACAAAGCTGGAGGCATCTTTGCTGCTTTAAGTCCTGAATAGACCTTTGCTTTCAGACCTTTAACGTTTATTCAAATGAATCTGACTCCATGCTGAACAAATGAACAAAACAGTTTCTATGCAAATTATGGCTGATTTTGCATCAGAGCTCAAGGATCCACTTTTATAAAAGGCAAGTAGGCAAGTAAGCAGTCCTAAGTAGCACGGGTAAATAGCCAAAAATACATTGTATGGGTCAAAATTTTTCTGACTAAAATCATTAGGATATTAAGTAAAGATCATGTCCCATGAGGATATTTTGTAAATTTCCTATGCTAAACATATCAAAACTACATTTTTAGCATTGCTAAGAACTTAATTTGGACAACTTTAAAGGTGATTTTCTCAGTTTTTTTTTTTTTTTTTTGGCACAATCATATTCCAGATTTTAAAATAGTTGTATCTTTGCTAAATATTGTCCTATTCTAACAAACCATGGAACCAATGGAAAGTTTATTTATTCAGCTTTCAGGGGTATACATTACAAAATTTTATTTTAATTTCACATAATTGACTCTTATGACTGGTTTTGTGGTCCAGGGTCACATAGTATGTGTTAAATTATCTACATACAGTCTCTGAATTAATATAAAAATGGCACTTTGCCTTTCTGTTTTCTCTCTACTAAAGAAGAATAAGAAAATCAGCAAACAAATCAGAGTTGAGCACATTCAGATATTCATATTCAGATAAAGGAATTTCGATAAAGTAAACAATTCACATTCACATATTGAACACCAAATATTGTCATATGCTAACAAACCATAAATAAATGGAAAATTTATTTATTTAGCTTTCAGGGGTATACATTACAAAAATTAATTTCAGTTTCACAAAATTGGCTCTTATGACTGGTTTTATGGTCCAGGGTCATATAGTATGTATTATATTCTCTACATACAGTCTCTGAATTAATATAAAAATGACACTTTGCCTTTCTGTTTTCTCTCTACTACAGCAGAATAAGAAAATCAGCAAAACATCAGAGTCAAGCACATTCAGAGAGAGAAAGAGAGAGAGACTGAGACACACGCAGAGTGACTCCGCCCCCTCCGTCTTTATTCAGTGCTTCTCAGTCTGAAGGACAGACAGAAAGAATCCCAGATCAGGACACCAGGAGGAGAGACGGGCCGAACACACCGAATCATGGCCACAGCAGACACGAGACCGCAGCACATCCT
The DNA here is from genome assembly GCA_033026305.1 of Cirrhinus molitorella. Lineage (NCBI taxonomy): Eukaryota > Metazoa > Chordata > Actinopteri > Cypriniformes > Cyprinidae > Cirrhinus > Cirrhinus molitorella. The sequence continues at coordinate 3,724,897 of CM065141.1, read as the reverse complement.
TCCGTCCGATCCCCGCGCACCGAGCCTCATATCACGGATCCCCGGCACCAGAACCGAGCTGACTGACACCACGGCGGATCCGAGGCCAGAATGAGGGTGATTTACGTCCAGAACGCCGGCGTGGTCGCTGCTTTCTCGCCTGAGATTTTCTGCGGTAGATTGAAACAAAGGAATAACGGAGAAATCATGATCGAACGCGCCACGGGAAAGAGAACACGTCATAGCGGAGTAGGATACGTCATAATGGTATAGAACGCGTCATAATAGAATAGTGCACAATAGATACATTGTCGTTCTAATTGCGAATGATACATTGTAGCAGAGTGCCATAAAAACACATGGCACGTGTTCATTAGTAGTTTCTTTTTTTTTTCTTTTTCTTTTTTTTTTTTTAATAATATGCCTTTTTAGTCCGGTGATAGCCCTGTTTTATCGTTCATAATTAGACTGGGATTATTATTTTCCTTTAGATATAGCCTACCGTAGCCGGCTATAGGTAGAATAGATAGACACCTCATTAAAATATGAGTCATTATTGACAATCATAAATTAGTTTATATGTTAACATAATAAACCTCTGCATTGTAATTTATTTATTTATTTATATGCTAATTAGCTATATTAATTAGTTTTTATATTATCAATATTTCCAAGCATTTAGTCGAGATATTTAAACATAGAGGGAGGTGTAAATATCGTCCTCCCGGCATGATGGAGACACAAAGGCCAGGTGACCCACCAGGCCCCTCAGTGGTGGCGGAGGCCCCTGAGGGCCCTGGTGAGGTCAAGCGCAGCAACTCCGGTGTGAAGAAACATCATCACAAACACAACCTAAAGCATCGCTACGAGCTGCTGGAGACCCTGGGGAGAGGAACGTACGGCAAAGTCAAGAAGGCCATCGAGCGCCATTCTGGAAGAGAGGTGAGAGCTTCAAGCATCTGTTAAATAAATCAGTCTAATGTGGGGGTTATACTATAGATCTGAACTGCAGGTACTTAACCTGGTATATCAGATGGAAAATGCCCTGATACATTGATATACAGTTGAAGTCAATAGTTAACGTACACCTTGCAGAATCTGCTAAATGTAAATTCTTTTAGCAAAATAAGAGCGATCATACAAAATGCATGTTATTTTTTATTTAGTACTGACCTGAATAAGATATTTCACATAAAAGACATTTACATCTAGTCCACAAGAGAAAATAATAGTTGAATTTGCCCTGTTCAAAAGTTTACATCCCCTTGATTCTTAGTACTGTGTTGTTTCCTAAATGATCCACAGCTGTGTTTTTTGTTTAGTGATAGTTGTTTATGAGTCCCTTGTTTGTCCTGAACAGTTAAACTGCCTGCTGTTCACCACAAATTCTTTGGTTTTTCAGCATTTTTGTGTATTTGAACTTTTTCCAACAATGACTGTATGATTTTGAGATCCATCTTTTCACACTGAGGACAACTGAGGGACTTATATGCAACTATTACAGAAGCTTCAAACACTCACTGATGCTCCAGAAGGAAAACCATGCATTAAGACCCGGGGGGGGGGGGGGGTCTTAATGCATTCCATTGAACACAATGGAAATGTGTACAATTTGCACATTTTGCCTAAATATCATTTTTTTTTTCATTTAGTACTGCCCTTCAGAGGCTACAGAAGATACTTACATGTTTCCAAGAAGACAAAATAAGTTCAATTTACCCCAAAACTTAAAATTTTAAACGTTTTCTCTCTTGTGTTTTTCCTTTTGGAGCATCAGTGAGCATTTAAACCTTCTGTAATTGTTGCATATGAGTCCCTCAGTTGTCCTCAGTGTGAAAAGATGGATCTCAATATCATACAGTCATTGTAGGGAAGGGCTCAAATACACAAAAATGCTGGAAAACCAAAGAATTTGTGGGATCTGAAGGATTTTTCTGATGAACAGCAGTTTAACTGTTCAGGACAAACAAGGGACTAATGAACCACTAAACAAAAAACACAGCTGTGGATCTTTCAGGTAACAACACAGTATATAGAATCAAGCATTTGTAAACTTTTGAACGGGGTCATTTTTATAAATTCAACTGTTGTATTTTCTTGTGGACTATATGTGAACATCTTTTATGTTAAATATCATATTCAGGTCAGATAAAAATAAATAAATAACATGCATTTTGCATGATCCCTCTTATTTTGCTAAAATAATTAACATTTTGGACATTTTGAGAGGTGTATGTAAATTTCTGACTTCAACTGTATGTGACCCTGGACCACAAAACCAGTCATAAGGGTCAAATTTTCAAGACTGAGATTCATAGATCATCTGAAAGCTGCCGAGCTTTGGCCGAGATACTTGATAACTATTTGAAAATCTGTAATCTGTGGGTGCAAAAATGTTTAGAGTAGGAAATTTACAAAGTATTTTCATGTAACATGTATTTAAAAAAAAAAAAAAAAATTTTGTCTATTGCTACAAATATACTTGTACTACTTAAGACTGGTTTTGTGATCCAGGGTCACACATGAAGAAAAAAAACTGCCCTGGATCTTGGTCCGCCTGTAGTTTGTCGTTTAGAGTGTCAGCCTGCTATAATAATCCATTGTTGTCTTTGGCTCATTTCGTCCCATCTCATGGGAATTGCATCCCACGCGTGTGCGCCGCACGCGTTCGCTTGTGCAAGAGCAGATGTTTTAAATCTCCAGTAAAGTTGCTGTAATGGCCCCCAATGAAACGCATCACGCTTCAACCAATCGACTGTTTCTGTTGCAGTTGGGTTCAAAGGTCACCGCTGACCACTCGCCATAAATAATAACACGACCCGCGCCAAATGTGTTAGAGACCTTGAGTTCTGACCCTCAGGTTACTGATGAACATTGACCTAGATGACAAGTTCTGCTGCGGGCATCTAGGTCAGACAAGGCTTTAGTGTTCGTTTGCTCATTAATCAAAGGTAGCGGATTCATTTGGCATGCTGCGGCACGTGGCTATGGTTGTTGTTTAACACTGTCCTCTAAATGACTCGGTCACCACAGAACCTGGAACAGCTGCTAAGAGAAAGAAATCTTTCCATTCTGCTGGAAAGTTCCATCAAAAATTAAAATTTGGTTATTTACTTTCCCTCACATCAATCCAAAACCTGTACTACACTTTATTCTAGAGGTTTTTGGCCCATTCTTTGAAAGCCAATGAGGTTCAGGTTTGTTCAAAATAGCTAGTTGCTAGTTCTTTCACCTTGAGTAGATTTGTTCGTTGTTTTGAGGAAAAAAAACATTAGCATCTGGCTGTTTTGACTAGCTTCAACCAAGTGATTGATGAACTTGCTTTAAAATACAGTTAAATTTGACGCTGGAAGCTAACTGTGAAGTTATGTCGGGTATTAGCATTTAGCTTCCTTTTTTACCTCAAGAATAGGTCTGCAACCAATTCTAGAAGTTGAAATGCCCTTTAGTCATGTATGTTTCTATGGAAACACTGTTGTTGGTGGCTGTTATGGGCTGTAAGCAGATATATAGCTTTCGTTTAGTTTAATAATTTACAATCTGGGTTATTTCACAACACATACAGTCATATAAACACACACACACACACACACACACACACACACACACACACACACACACACACAAGTCTGAGTGTATTGGTGGGCTGAGTGCCATCAGAGAGTTGGCAGGCTGTGGAAGAAAGTACGCTAACAGACCTAAAAATAAAACGGCGCACACACTGCACATACATGTTTTTTCGTTTACCTCAAACTCAGACGCATGGTAAAACATAATTTGTCATGCGTGTTTGCGGGCCCATAAACATGAAGTCACTCAGGGAGACATACGGTGTTGTTTTCTGGCACCAGTTTAGTGTGCTTAGCAGGAATTAGTCAGAAAAACTGTTAACCGGCCAGACACGCTGTCTGTAAAGAGTTACAGCACAGACGTATAGATAACAGACGTAGACACCACTGATAACTGCCATAGAGACTAAACATTAGACACCACAGTGTCTTAAAACACACCTACACACTGCTGTATTTTGAGTCCTTATTTTATATGTCATAGTTTGCAAAGATGTCAGTTCTGAAACATGTTGTTCCAGACTTGTGTGAATTGCTTTCTTATTAGCCCCCTTTGTGGCATCGCTGAGAATGCAGCATACTCGCTTTGCGTTATAAATTGAATTCTGACGCATTTCAGTGTGACTTCGAACTTGCATACTTAGAAGCGTTCACATACTGGCATTTCACATTTTAAAATAGGCTTGCATACTTGCACTTGTATTATGAATAGCATTTTGAAACGCGTTAGAATGCAATGCTGCATTAAGGGTATTTGCGTTTACCTACTTGCAATGAGTTAAAAATTGTATTCTGATTTCCTAGCTCAAGAATATTTAAAACAGCACTTATATATACCTCGAAACATTTGTGTTTGCATACTTGCATCATGAATTGCACTAAATAACACAGAATCAGCCTTGTGTTGTGTTGTTTTCTTACTTGCATTGCGTTATAAATAGAATTCTTAATTGCAATGCGAGTTTCGTACCTAGAAGTGTTTGCGTTCATTCACATACTTGGATTGTGTGACAAATTTTGTTATATTTTTGCATCCTAACATTATACGTTTATAATCACATCCTTGCTTTGTGTTATTAATGGTGCTGAATACTGCAACAACGCACATATTTGACCTTGCATTCCTCAAATATTTGCGTCATTGTTTTAATAGTGCTCTGACAATTTTTGTAAATCGCACTTGTGTAGTTAGAAGTATAGTTAGTATAGTACTACTTAGAAGTAGCAAAAACATAATCGAAACATTTGTTAATTTTTCTGTTTGTGTTGCGTTTTCTTAACTTGCATTCCATTATGACTCGCATACGGAATTGCGATACGAGTTTGCGAACTTAGAAGCATTTGCGTTCATTCCCATACTTGCATTTTATTATGAATAGCACTAAATAATGAACAACTCCCAAAACATTCAAGGTTTGTTGCTTGCATTGTTTATAGTCGTCTGACACATTTCAGAATGCGACAACACGTGAATCACACTTGCATAATAAGAAGCATTTATATTTTTGCGCTGCATTATTAAAAATTGCATTCTGACAAACTTTGCGACACATAATGAACAGCAATTATTTTCTATTTTTTGCAGCGTAACATTATACGTTTATAATCACATACATGCACTTCATTGACCTTGCATTCCTACAAGCATTATGTTAATAGTTCTCTGACGATTTTTTGTAATTGCACTTACGTAGCCTACTTAGAAGTATGTGTTCACATGCATTTCATTATGATTTTTTTTTTGCGCAACTATGTTTGAAATAGAACTTGTGTACCTAGTGGCGTTTGAATTTGCATACCTGGTTTGTGTTAAAGCGCAAAATAATGCAATAATGCACTCGATTGTCCTTGCACACCTTAACGTTTAAGTTTTTTCTGTTTTCTGTCCATTTTGGAAATTGCATTTGAATCCTCAGAAGCATTTGTTTAATGTGAAAACTCGCCAAACCGATCTTGTACACCTTTAAACGTGCACTTTTTCTGCATGTTTTGCGTTGCGTTTTTTTCCACTTGAATTGCGTTATGAAGTTTTTTGGTAATTGCACTTGCGTACTTAGAAGTTTTGTGTTCACATACTTGCTTTGCATTCCGAGTTTTTGCACAACAGTGGTTGAAATGAAGCTTCCTTAACTAGAAACGTTTACGTTTGCATACTTGGATTGTATTAAGAATAGCGTCAAATAATGCGTTGTCCTTGCATATCTAAGCGTTTAAGTTTTTTTCTGTTTCATTATTGTTCTGACGCATTTCTGAAATTGCATTTATTTTCGCATATTTGTATTGCATCATAGCACTTAGTGTGAAAACTCGAAAAAATCGGCCTTTGTGTATCTCCAAACTTTTTTCTCCTTTTGTTGCGTTGCGTTTTCTTACTTGCATTGCATTATAAATCAAATTCTGAATTGCGATACGGGTTTGCGTACCTAGGAGCATTTGCATACTTGCATTGTGTTATAATAGCATTGAATAACGCAAGCATTCAAGTTTTTGCTTGCATTGTTTATAGTCGTCTGACACTTTTAACAGTGCAACAAGTGGAATCACACTTGCATACTAAGAAGCAATTACATTTTTGTACTGCATTATTAATAAGTGCATTCTGACAAACTTTTTGACACGTTCGCATTCGCATAGTTGCATTTTAACGAATACCAACTGAATGCAAAGCTGAATGCAATGATTTAATCAACCTTGCATTGTGTTACGAATTCTGTTCTTTTTTTTACATCGTAACATTATACATTTATAATCACATACTTGCATTGTGTTCATTACGATGAATAATGCAACATAATATGAATAATTGAGCAGTCCTGTTTGATAGTGCTCTGACGTTGTTTTGGTAATTGCACTTGTGTTCATATTTATTTATGAGTTATTGTGTTCACATACTTGCATTGCATTCCGTGTTTTTGTGCAACAATGTTTGAAATAGAGCTTGCGTACCTAGAAGCGTTTACATTTGCATACTTATATTGTGTTATAGCGCTAAATAATGTATGTTAACGTTAACGTTTTTCCTGCTTCATTGTGTTAACAGCATTATGACACATTTCGGAAATTGCAGTTGCGTACTTAGAAGTGTTTGCGTTCGCATACTTGCATTGTTATATATTGCGTTCTGACGCATTTCGCAAGAAACCCTGCATGAAAACAAGTCTAAAAACATAAAGCGTTTGCATAGATTGTATTAAATTAAACATGACTGCAATCTCCATTAAATCTCCTGAGATAACAAAATATCAACCACAGAGCAATAAAATATTCCTCTGGGCCATTATATCATATTTAGTTTAGTTCATCTAGGTGAGGTCCCTTGCTAAACAAACAACCTGAATCTAACGTGATTAAAGCTTTACTGTTTGTTCTCACGTACACAGACTAACAGAAGGCACTGACTGTTTTTATATGCTACAATCCAGAACGGCGTATTCCTGACCTCTACCCCTAAGGCAGAGATAACCGAAGACATTGTGTAACACATTCTTCTTTATGGCTTTACCAGCCTCAGATTCAGCATAATGACCCGAGCAGACAGACAGATAGCATGTGTGTGTGAGCTCTCGCACGTATGAGCTCGTGTTTGCATTGCAATTTTGTATCTAAATGTACAAACAAGATCGGATGTCAACATAACGGTCAACATTCCTTCCGTAGTGTGTGATGAATGGGTCACATGTCCGTCTGAGTGCGTGTTTGTACACATTCGTCCGTCTGTGTGTGAAAAGGTCACTGTGACAGTGCGAAAGCAGATGGACACTTTAAAGGCCACCTTGAGCAGAAAATGAAAAAGTGGAGAATTAATATTGTGTATGGAGGCCAAAACAGTCGACCCTCATTTCTAAGTCTCTGTCATCAAAGGTAAACAAAACTGATCTCGTGTTCATAATTTGCTTTGTGTTTTAGTTTTCACATGTTTTCTGAAAGATGTGGCGACATCTAGTGGCTACAGCTCAGGGGACAATTTATTTCATTAGATGAATTAGCAAATATACTGTCAGACATGTTGTGGGTAGTTACTAGAATGTTCTGTGTAGTGTTAGCATGTTGGTGATTGGTTGGTGGTTGCTAAGATGCTATGAATTTTTTTAATAGGGTTTCTATCGCATTTGGTGTCATTGCTAGTATGGTTGCAAACGGGCGGGAAATTACGGGAAACTTTCCAGAAGTTTCTGAATGTTTCCAAAATATCCTGATACTGAAACATTTCTAAAATATTTGGAAAATTTCCGGAAATTTTCCACCCCTTTGCAACCTTAATTGCTGGGTGGTTGTTAGGGTTTTGGTTGATTGATAAGTGGTTGCTAGGGTATTCGCGTTGATTGCTGTATGGTTGCTAGGGTGGTTGGGTGGTTGCTAGACAGTTACTAAGGTGGTTGTGAGTGGTTTTGGGTTGGCTGATTGAAGGTTGCTAGGGTTACTGGGTGGTTACTAAGGTGATTGCTAGGATTTTGGGTGGTTGATAAAGTATTCACACTGATTGACATGTATTTGCTAGGGAGCTTGGGTGGTTACTAAGCAGTTACTAAGGTGGTTATAGGGTTTTGGGTTGGTATTCACAATGATTGATATGTAGTTGCTAGGGTGCTTGGGTAGTTGCTAGGCAGTTACTAATGTGGTAAGGGATTTTGGGTAGTTGCTAGGGCATTCGGGGTGGTTGCTAGAAGGTTGCTTGGGTGCTAGGGGTGCTGGGTGATTACTAGGGTAATTGCTAGGATTTTGATTGGTTAATGAAGTATTCACACTGATTAATATGTAGTTGCTAGGGTGTCTTGGTGGATGTTACTAAGGTGTTTTTTAGGGTTTTGGGGTGGTTGCTAGGGCATTCAGGGTTGCTGCTAAAATGCCGCTAGTGTTCCTGGGTGGTTGCTAGGGTGATTGCTACGATTTTGGATAATGAAGTATTCACACTGATATGCAGTTGCTAGGGTGCTTGTGTGGTTGCCTGGCAGTTAATAAAGTGATTGTTTTTGGGGTAGTTGCTAGGGCATTCAGGGTGGCTTCTAGAAAGATTTCTATGGTGCTTGGGTGGTTACTCGAGTGATTGCTAGGATTTTGGATGATAAATTGTTCACACTGATACTTTATGTAGTTGCTAGGGTGCTTGGGTGGTTGCTAGGGTGTTAGGGTTGCTGAGTGGTTACTATGGCGATTGCTGGGGGTTTGGGTGGATGATAGTATTTTTTTTTTTGTAAATTTTTGAGCTGTTGATCAGCGGTTGCTAGGGTAGTTACATTGATTGCTGTGTGGTTTCTAGAATATTTAAGGGTGATTGCTAGATCAACGGAACGGCATTTTGGGGGGTTTGCTAGGGTATTTGGGATGATTGCTAGGACCCACAGGGTGATTGCCTAGGTATTCAAGGTTGGTGCTAGAAGGTTGCTAGCTTGTTTGGGTTGTTGCTAGGTGGTTGTTAGGATTTTGATTACTAGGGCATTTAATGTGGTCCGCAGGGTGAATGCGGGGATTTCTAAATGGTATCTAGGGTATTGGGGTGGTTGCTAAGTTGTTACTTGTGTGGTTGTTAGAGTTTGGGTAGTTTTTATGACATTCAGGATGATTGATAGGCCATTTGACATGGCTGCTAGGAGGTTGCTAGGGTGTTTGTGTGGTTCCTAAGTGGTTACTAGGGTGCTAGTCAGGGTATTGGGGTACTTGCTAAGGCATTCAGCGTAATTGCAAGATGGTTAAGGTGGCTGCTGGGGTGTGCGGGGTGACTGCTAGATGGTAGCTGGGGTGGTTGATTTGGTTGCTAGGGTCTCCAGAGTGGTTGCTATGTTGCCTTAGGAGATTACTACATGGTCAGCATCAATGTAGCAATTTTCTTTTCATTTACTTTAATAAAAAAGTAGCATGCCTCTGCAATAAAGAGTTTTCAGATATCAGTCATGTTACGTGACAAAGTTTAATACTTGCTCAAATCCCTCTCTTAGCAAACCCCATTAATGAAATACCGAAACTCGTCTGCACTTTTATTGATGCTGTATTCTGTTCGTTTGGCTCGGACACAGATAAACAAATAAAAAGCTCTGCTGGTCAGAATCCTGTTCCTACCTCTGTGGGAACACTGCAATTTTTTTTTTTTCTTCCTGGAGATTATTTTAAACTCTCGCTCCTGCTGCGTTTGAACAAACTGCAGCATTAGTATTCCTGCCGTCTCCAGCGGACCTGGCGGGAGGTGAATACCTTCAGCTGCACATAACTTCATGAGCTCATGGAAAACACTGGCTGATGGCTTTCCAATAAAGAGCAGGGTTTGCCCATTCTTCTTTTAGAGAACTGGTCCTGGTTTCTGGATTTGTTTATGTCTTTTTATTCCACATAATCAGTTTTGAAGCATTCCGCTTGGGCTTTCCTTTTATGGATATAGTCAGTGATTTACCTTCAGCTCCTCGGAAACATGTGGTTTTGGTTTCTCCGAGAAAAGCGGCGGTCCGCCTGCTCGCTCGCCATTAATGTGAAGACACGGGCTGTTCTGAGAGCTGCGGCGATGATGGAGGTGCAGATAGACATGTTTTAGGGACTGTCATTGTGGGAATGACATCACAAAACAAAAGGAATTGACAAACTTCCTCTCTTCCAGCTAAGGTTTGTCATCAGCTCACTCATTGTTCAGTTGTTCTTTAAATGGATGTGTAGCACACGCCTGGGAGGGTGAGATAGGACAGAAATAGACAGGAAATCACTACCCAGATATAATTTCCTCTTTCCTCCCCATGACATCATCCACCAGTCAGTCAACAGGGCATCTCCTCTTTGCCCACTTCACATCTTTAGTTCTGGAGCGTTCATTTCTGGAGTGTAGAACATCATGGCTTTTATTTTTTGACATGTTGTGTTATTTGATTTACTTTATTTAAAAAAAAAACATAAATTCTGACTTAAAAACATATATTTGTGAGTTTATAACATGCAGTTATGACTTCTATATCTCGCAAATATACATCTGCAATTCTGATAAAAAAAAAAGGTTTACGACATGTAAACTTGCAATTGCAATAAAGAAAAAGGTAAAAAGTGCAATTACCGTTTTTGACTTAATTTCTCAGTATTGCAAATTTATATTTCACAATTCTGACTTTAAAACATGTAATTGCAACTGTATATTACGCAATTCTGACTTTATAACTTGCAACTTTACATGTCTGAATTATGACATGTAAAGTTGCAATTGCAAAATAAGATTAAAATTTGTGACCAGTAAACTCGCAGCTGTTAAAAAAAAGTAGATGAATTGTGACTTAAAAGAATTACGACGGAAACCTGCAACTGCAAGAAAAATATCAGAATTGCGACAGATTACGAGCAATTACTTTTTTATTTTTAACAGAATTGCAAGATTATATATCACAATTTGACTTTAAAACACACAGTTGTGACTTTATATCACAAAATTTTGTTTATCTCTCAATTGCAAAACAATGCCTGATTTACGACATCGAAACTCGCAACTGCAAGAAAAAAGTCTGAATTGTGAGAGAAAAAGTGATTTTTTTTTATTTTTGACTTAATTTCTCAGAATTGAAAATTATACTCTTATATATAATATCTGCAATTCTGAGAAAAAAGTCAGAATTACAAAATGTTTTGCAATTGCAAAAAAAGTCAGAGTCAAAAAAAATCTGAATTGTGACAGAATTAATTACTTTATTACAATTTATTACAATTATTTTTTTATTTTTAACTTAATTTCTCAGTGAAATGTAATTTTCAATATTACTTCTTTCTATGATATTATTTTGTTTAAGTCTGATTAAGTATGGCTTTGTTTAAGGTGTGTATCATTTACTGTATCTGGTGCATGTTTTGGTATGTGTGTTTTGTTTTGTTTTGCTTTGTTGTTGTTTTTTTAACAGTTTGCGGAATTTTGTTTTGTTTTGTGTTATCAGAAAAATGTTAGAAAAATATTATAAATAAAATTCGAAAAGTTTATATTTTGCAATTGTGACTTTATATCATCCAGTTTTGACTTTAGTTTTTTGAAAAAGTTGATATTAAAAAAGTCAGAATTACTACATGCTAAACTCTAACTGCATTAAAAAATCAAATTTGCAAATGTAAACTTGCAATTGCAAGGAAAAAAAGTCAGAATTGTAAAATAAAAAGTGCAATTACTTTTTAAAATTATTTTTGATGGAATTTCTCAGAATTGCTTGTTTATATCTCGCAATTCTGACTTTAAAGCACATAATTGAAACATAAGTAATGTTTCAATAAACATAAGTTTATTTCACAATTTTGAAAAAAAGTCTGAATTATTACATGTAAACTCACAATTGCAAAAAAGGTCAGAATTGCGACATGTAAACTCACAGTTGCAAGAAAAATTGAAAGTTGTGAGATAAAGTGCACTTTTTATTATTTTTTACTTAATTTCTCAGAACTGTAAGTTCATGTCTTGCAATTCTGACTTTAAAACATGCAATTGTATGTTTATCTGGAAATTTTGAAAAAAGTCAGAATTATTGCATGTAAACTCACAACTGCAAAAAAAGTCTAAATTTTGAGATAATTTTTGACTTAATTTCTCAGGATTGCAAGTTTATATGTCGCAAATTGTGACTTTTTTATAGCACAATTTTGACTAGAATTTGCAATTGAGAGTTTATCTTGCAACTGCAAAAAAAGAGTCAGAAATGCGACGTGAACAATTGTGAGAAAAAAGTCTTTCTCTTTTACTTTCTATTAAGTGGCAGAAATGGGGTTCCACACACTGGAGCCTGTTCAGGTCATGTGATCACATAGAGACATCAGCGCAGTGTCCTCAGGGCCCACGAGAGCCGAATAAACACACGACCGAGCTTTCATTCCGCTTCCAAACACTGCACCCTCATTTTCCCAAAAAAACACCAGGAAAATTACACAGCACAAGGCTGAAAATATGCTCAGCCGTGACGTGTGTTATGGGATAATTATGTGTGTGCATGTGTGTGCGATGGGATGATTACACCTCTCTGTCTGAAAAACCCACTCAGGTGTTTTTCTGACATTCAAGTATAGCATGTTTTTGTCAGAGTCATGGCCAAGTGGTTAGCTGTGGTGCTATGCGAGTTTTAAAGCTAACTCGAGTTGTTTCCTATAAAAAAAGGTGGCATAAAGATACTAAGATAAATATTTGATGTAGTCGCAGATTGATTTTATTCTGTTTTTGACATAAGATTTAATAAACCGCTTTCTTCTCTTCAGGTTGCCATCAAGTCTATCAGGAAGGAGAAGATTAAAGATGAACAGGACATGGTTCACATTCGACGAGAAATCGAGATCATGTCGTCCCTTCGCCACCCACATATCATCTCTATATATGAAGGTATCTATCTATCTATCTATCTATCTATCTAATCAACTTCAGCAATAAATAAAACATACAATTCAAATGAATGATTAATCATCTTTCATTAGCTAGTAACAGTGTTGGGGAAAGTTGCTTTTAAAACAATACTGCGTTACTCCCTAAAAAGTAACTAATTACGTTACTTAGTTACTTTTTATGGAAAGTAATGCGTTACATTACTTTTGCGTTACTTTCAGATCTGGACAGGGCTTGTTTTTTTGCTTTGTTTTTAATATAAAAAGTTAGATTTTTAGCCAATATAAAAGCCCTTTCACACCAAAATGAAATGACGTGAATAAGGCTAAGGCTAAAGGGAAATTAAATTGACGTCTATACAGTAGAACTCTAGGAAAAGAAAGTTCAACACTCTTTAGCAATGAGAAAAAAAGCACAAATGTTAGTTAAAGTACGTTTTTTTTTCTTACTTAGATTTTTTTTTGTCTTGTTTCTAGCCAAAATATCTATCAAAATATCTTGTTTTTTTCTGAAAACAGGTCAAAATTAAGCGTGTTTTTGCTTGAAACAAGCAAAATAATCTCCCAATGGGATAAGCAAAATAATCTTGTTTTGTGTTTGAAATAAGATTTTTTTGCTTACATTGGCAGATTTTTTTGCTTTTTCAAATTTTGACATGTTTTTTTTCTGAAAACAAGAAAATAAAAAAAATAATTTCTTTGATTTATTTATTTATATATATATATATATTGGCCCTAAATAAGACAAAAAATCTAAGTAAGAAAAGTATTTTTGCAGTGTATGGTTGAATTGGATCAACAAAGGCAGATTATTTAGCATTTTCTAAGCAAAAACACTTAATATTGACTTGTTTTTTCTGAAAACAAGAAAATCCTTCTTGATTTCAGATTTTTTTAATATTTTGGCTGGAAATAAGACAAAAAATCTAAGTAAGAAAAGTATTTTTGCAGTGTACGGTTGAATTGGATCAAAAAAAGGCAGATTATTTAGCTTTTTCTAAGCAAAAACTCACTTAATTTTGACTTGTTTTTTCTGAAAACAAGAAAATAAGAAAATCCTTCTTGATTTAAGATTTTTTTTTATATTTTGGCTGGTAATAAGACAAAAAATCTAAGTAAGAAAAGTATTTTTGCAGTGTACGGTTGAATTGGATCAACAAAGGTCAGCAGCAAAGTCATTGGTTAATAAAATGGGATTAAATACATAAAGGAAACAAAAAGTAACTGGTGTTGAAAAAGTAATGCGTTACTTCACTAGTTACTTGAAAAAAGTAATATTATTACATAACTTGTGTTACTTGTAATGCGTTACCCCCAACACTGGCTATAATAGACTTGTGTTGTGAAGAACATTGCTCTATTCATGCAATTATATTTAAATGAACCTCAGTGAATATGACGCTCTCCATTCCTGATCAGCATGTGTTTCAATGCTTAAGATCTCCAGTGAAAGTCTGTGTTGATGATTACTAAAGACATTTTTGCTGCCGTCTGGTTTCTTCTGCTGATTCTGTGCCACGGCAGGCCTGGCGAGCTCTTGGCGTGCTGACTCGACGTTTTTCCGCTCAGAGTCCGTCTGGGTTTATAGGGCAGTTTATTTTTGAAGAGTTGCCGTATTCATCTTTGTTCTGTGTCACGACTCCGCCTGTGTTGTGGTTGGCCCGACTCAGAGAGGGGAGAACACCTCTTTAAACGAGTCTCTGGAGTTACCAGCATTAAATGAGTCTCCGAAGACTCTTTTTTTTTTTCCTTCTCGTGTCTGGCTTTGTCTTTCATTGCTCCAATGTCAGTGTCTTTCTCTTTTAATTTTGTGTGGTTTTAAATTATGTTTATGGGTTTGGGCTGGTCGTGGAAATTTTCGGATGGAAGAATGAATGCGAATTGCTTGCGTACCAATTACGCTGCGTGAACTTTCCCAGAGGCACATTTTTATTACTCAGAGTTTGCACTCTCATTGCTCACGAGACTTGGAGTCACGAGTATCTAACATTTCTCAATTGTTTCTCTTTAAACTCCACACAAATGAGACAATTGTTGACATACAGTATTTTAAAATTAGATGAGAAATGTTCAAGCTCATACTGTTTGAGACATTTTAAGGGCTTTTATACGCTACCAGTCAAAAATTTGGACACACCCTCTCATTTAATGTTTTTTAAAGAAGTATCTTATGCTTATCAAGGCTGTTTTCACTTGATCAAAAATACAGAAAAAAACAGTAATATTGTGAAATATTATTACGATGTAAATCAGTGTTTTTCTATATTAATATACATTAAAATTTCATTTATATCTGTAATTAAAGTTGAATTTCCAGAATCATTACTGCAGTCTTCAGTGTCACATGATCCTTCGAAAATCATTCTAATATTCTGATTTATTATTACTGCTGGAAACAGTATTTTTTTTGGAACCAGTGATACTTTTTCAGAATTATTTGATCAATAAAAGGTTAAAAAAAAACAGTGTTTATTTAAAATAGAAAGGTTTTCTAAAAATATACACTACTGGTCAAAAGTTTGGCTTTAGTAAATTTTTATTCTTTCTTTTTTTTTGAAAAAAATCAATACTTTTATTCACCAAGGATGTGTTAAATTAATAGAAAGTGATAGCGTAGATTTACATTGTTAGAAAAGAGTTTTATTTTGAATAAATGCAGTTCTATTTAACTTGTTGTTCATCAAAGAATCCTGAAAAAAGAATCACAGGTTGCAAAAAAAAAGAATGATTCCTGAAGGATCACGTGACACTGATGAAAATTCAGCTTTGCATCACAGGAATAAATTATATGGTAAAGTATATTAAAATAAAAACCATTATTTTATATTGTAATAACATTTTGCAATATTACTGTATTTTTTCTGTATTTTTGATCAAATAAATGCCGCCTTGATGAGCATTAGAGGCTTCTTTAAAAAACATTAAATGAGAGGGTGTGTACAAAATTTTGACTGGTAGTGTATATAGGAGAAACATCTGAGAAGTAAGAGACTTGAGCAAAGTCTCAATTTAGTTGCATTTAACTAATGAGAAACACTTGAGATGATCTCATTTGGGATTTTCCTTTCCTGCTGTCGAATTTATCGCTGAGCTCCGATATTTAGCATCGCTGTGAGAAGACTGTGATTTACTCTTTTTGACACAGTAAATCTGTGTTATGTTAACTCTGTTACCCCTCTCTCCCTCTGAACTGTATTTGCACAATCCCAGAAGGCCTTGCGCTTGCATTCCCTGCAGTTCTGTGGAAAGCGATGGCGGACAGGAGAGATTCTGTAAAGAGATGAGAACCCAATCTGGACGCGTGACATGAGCCGGCGGCAGCGCCAAGCGCTTGGGTGGGGTGAAGCGTATGAGGATTTTTGGGGTTTTGCAGAAACAGCCACTTTCTGCTGCGTCGGACTGTAATTTGCTGTGTTTGTTCCTCTGGATTTTTCGGCTTCTCCTGGTCATTAACGGATTCCACTGTGACCCGCTGAACTTTCTGGACTGGCCACTACAAAACAAAGTCTTTTCATTTTTATGCATCCAGTAGTTTTGTACTTGTACTTTTTCATTGTGGGTTGCATTCTGAAGAAACAAGGCGCCACCGTACATGTTTATTTTTGACTGGATGCCTTTGCCTGTGTAAACTAGTCATGGGTCACGTTATCCAACTGGTCAACTGCTGAGGCCTACAACTTTATCTACATTTTTCTTATCTATTTCTTAACTTTTAAATAGATTTTTACTTCCACTTGTGAAATTGTGTTATAGGAAGCAGAGGATAAAAATACTGTACAAAAGAACGGTAAAGTTTAATGACTACATTTGAAGTTGGCTTGATAAAGCCAGGCTAGAAAGTGTGAAAGTGTTTTGATACCTTGAAGTAGTTTTTATGTTTAAAGTTTAAATGTTTTGAAGGCAGTATAGTCTACTAGAAAAAAAAGGAAATATAGATGGATGATTTAGCATGTTGCTAGCATGATTAGCACATTGCTAACATGATTTACCACATTGCTAGCATGCTGTTATCGTTATGTAACGTTGGTACCATGATTTAACACATTGCTAGAATGATTAACACAATGGTAATTGGTGTGTTGTTAGCATGATTTAGCATGTTACTAATATGACTTAACATGTTAGCATGATTTAACACATTGTTCACATGTTGCTAGCATACTGTTATCATTATTTAACATATTGCTAGTATGTTGCTAACATGATTTAGCATGAATTAGCGCATTGCTATCAGTGTTTAACATGATACTAGTATGTTGCTTACATAAATTAACATATTGCAAGCATGTTTTAAGGTGTATCTAAAACAAGTTGACTTAGCAAAAACGCTTAAAACCAACTAAAACCAGCTGCTTTAGCAACAGCTATAACCAGCTAAATCCAGCTTAAACACATCTGAAAACCAGCGGATGTTGCAAAAACAACTGAAAGCAAAAAAAAAAGAGTTAAAAACCAACAAAAAAAAGCTTAAAAAATAGTCTTAACTGAGAAAAAAGTTAAAAACCAGATAACCCCAGCTGATTTAGCAAAAAAAACTGCTTTAAACCAGTTAAAACCAGCTTATGTAGCAAAGTATATATATATATATATATATATATATATATATATATATATAAACAGCTGAACCCAGCTGATTTAGCAAAAAAAAAAAAAAAACTAAAAACAAAAAATCAATAAAAAAACTAAACAAGAACAGAGGAGCTAAAACCAGCCTATGTTGGCTTTCTAGTCTAAACTGTTTTAAGCTTGCCTGGTCTTGAAGCAGTTCTCCCAGTTTGACCAGCTAAAACCAGCCAAAAAGTGTCCAAAACCACTTTAAATCTAGCCTGGGAGACCAGCCAAAGAAGCCAAACAGTTTTTTTGGGTTTTAGCTAGTTTTTTTTTCTTCAGTCAGGAGCTTTTTTTTTTTTTTTTAAAAAAAACCTTCAGAAAAGTCTGGCCCATGTTTGGTGGTTGCAGCTTTAAATCTCTAGGAGGTGATACAGACTACATTTTGGCTGAGAAGAAGAAGAAAACAGATCATGAAATAAACATACTTAACATGCATAAATAAAACATGAACAAACATACAAGGTATACATAAACTGATCGGATTTTCATGATGTGGTTTTGTTTTGTAGTGTTTGAAAATAAGGACAAGATAGTGATCGTCATGGAATACGCCAGTAAAGGTGAACTCTATGACTACATCAGCGAACGCAGACGCCTGACCGAGAGAGAAACCCGACACTTCTTCAGGCAGATCGTCTCTGCTGTGCACTACTGCCACAAGGTATGCACCTCTCTTATCTCTCTCCATTCCATTCTTTCTCTTTCCCAATCCCTTTCTCATCTCAGAGAGAGCCTCATGTTTCATCAGGGCTTCCCGCAGAGCTGCACGTGCAGTTATTCGATGAAATCTGCCCGTGCAGTTCGAGTCTATTATCTTTGGCTCTTGTAAGATTGGGAGGAATCTTGGAACAGACAACTGATGTGAAACAGCTTTGCATCATGGGTCACACATTTCAGCATTTAGCAGAGCTGTCGATGGAGTAATAAACCACCCATTTGTTTGTTTCTGTGAAGTCTTGTGTATGTATATAAGGGCTTTTCCAGTTTCTTACAATTGCACCAAGTCATCTCAATGATGATCAGTGTTCAAATTTACCTGAATTCACTCTATATTTATACCTGACATTTATTTAGTTTTGTCCACGATTTTTGGGTGGATTTTTACGTCACTAGGCTTGAGTGACACTAGTTTGTAAAACATAGCCAGAGTTTCAGATAAGGCAGTGCCATTCCCCCATGATGCACTGCTCGGAGTCAATCGAGGTCCCTGTAGGTCTGCCCTGGGTGGGCTGGTTTGCAGCTGAAGATGACGTGATGTCATATCTCAGGGCAGGGGAGCTTCCAGACACCAGAGGGGATGGTAGTGAGTCATCATTGCCATGGGCAACCACAATGCGGGGGGATTTTCGGGTGGGGTCGCCAGACGACACAAGAAAGCAGCCTGTTAAACTGTCGATTTATAGTCCATCTGCTATACGCATTGCATGCTGAACACATGCATCTTTCATGGTCATCAGACATCTGTAATGAACTCTCTCAGATCCTAAACCCCTTGTGGCTGGGTTTTCCGGGCGTGCTGTAACCCGAATGCTGTTTGTTACTTTAAAGGAAACACACGGACTAACTGAACGATCATGTTCCAATCAAAAACTGGTGTCTGAACAGAACTGTAATTACAGGCAATGTTTGTGGAACAGATGTCAGTGGCTAATAATGATTCTGTTGCTACGAAGGTATTACCTCAGATCTCTGAAGTGCTTTCTGACGTGTCCTTTACAGAATGGTGTTGTTCACCGGGACCTGAAACTGGAAAATGTGCTACTGGATGAAAACTGTAACATAAAGGTAAGAACGGTTCTGAAACAGTCTAAAGATGTTGTAGTGGGCAGGATGTTGAAAAATCACTCCTTGTAAAAACAAACATTACTCAGTAACAAGTAAACAGGAGAAATAAACCTTTAGTTGCATTGTTTATCTACAACCAAACACTGACGTATTTGTTGTTCATTCAGATTGCTGATTTTGGTCTGTCCAACCTGTATCATAAAGACAAGCTCCTCCAGACATTCTGTGGTAGTCCACTGTACGCTTCTCCGGAGATCGTCAACGGCAGACCGTACCGTGGTCCAGAGGTAAGGCACGCTCAGATAAAGAAGGTTCTACAAGCTGCTCTTTATGTTGAACTTCTTTCCAAGGTCATAAAAACATGCTGGAATGGTTTACCGCAGGCCTGCATGACGTGATGCACAGACATAAACCCTTGAGGTTTGCATCATCGTAAATGAAACACCCCACAGTTTCATTATGTTAGCGTGTGAAATCCACTGTGAGCGGCTGCGATCTATCAGAGACGGTCTGTGTGGTTAGTGAAGCTTTATTCTGCTCTTTGATGGGATTATCCTTTCACAGACCCCTAGGAACAGGCAAACACACGCCTTGTGCTTCCCTACTGAACATGGATAGCAGCTGGAGTTTCTTTCTCCAAGTATCTCTGATTATACATGTCAAACCACGGTCAGAGTTGAAAGGTTCTTCAGAGCTTTACATGTGGTATATAGCTTAGGGCTTTTCAAAATAGGAGTAGTTTAGTGTACCTTATTGACTTTAGTATGCAATAATTTGCTGCAGTTTTCCCCAAGGGTACAGAAAACACCACAGTGTAGAAGATATCATCTTAAAGGCCAAACTTTGCAATCAATGAAAGCAATGAAAGTCTTCATTTCTTCTCACCCTGGTGGCTGCCTTGAGCAAAACAATTACTCTGGTCTATAAGTGATTTCCTGTGAACTAACAACTCAAGAACCTGGAAAACCTTCCAGGTTGCTGGGGCGATCATGAGATTTCTGGCCTACATACCTTGCACTTTCAACCCACCCTCCACAGGACTTACATAACTGACTGTTTAGGGTGGTATGTTGTGTAATAGAATCTCTCAAAACAGTCTTCTAGCATAAAGAGTTGCTGCTGAAAAAAGCCTAAAAACAACAAGAGTGGGAGACTGAATAAAGGTTCTTGCATGAAAGCATAGCCAGCACTAAACATCCCAGTCTTGTCATGTGATTTCTATTCCCCCCTCCATATGACAGGATATCTGTAGAGTTAGCAGTAGCTCAAAGTTTTTTCAGAGTCAGCTGACATTAATGCCATCTATTATTTGCAGGTGGACAGCTGGGCTCTGGGGGTGTTGCTGTATACTCTGGTCTATGGCAGCATGCCATTCGATGGAGGGGACCACAAAAATCTAATTCGGCAAATCAGCAATGGAGAGTATCGAGAACCATCCCAGTCATCAGGTACTGGTCTTGCATGAAGTCTTTCAAACAAAGTTCTGAGTGCCTGGAACACTGGTGCCCAAACTCGTACCTGGAGGGCCAGTGTCCTGCAGAGTTTAGCTCTGACCCCAATTAGACACTGAACCAGTTAATAAAGCTCTTACTGAGCATAAAACTTCCCTGGACACCGGCCCTCCAGGACTGAGTTTGGGCACCCCAACCTAGAAAAATGTTTGCCGAGATATGCAGGTAAATGTGTCTCTTGATCACATTAAACAAGAAGTTTGTTTGGCCTTTTGTTTAGATGCTCGTGGTCTTATCCGTTGGATGCTGATGGTAAACCCTGAGCGGCGGGCCACGGTGGAAGACATCGCCAATCACTGGTGGGTAAATTGGGGATGGAAGTCCAGTGTGTGTGACTGTGAATCGCAAAGGGATGCTGGCTCGCCCATGCTGGCTCGTCTCATTGACTGGCAGAACCGGACAGAGCCTCGACCCACTAAAGCCATCCGGTCCGAGCCATTCCTGCTTGTCCGCCAACGGCCCAAAAAGTCCAAGAAAGAGAATGATGTCAGTGTGTCCCACTGTAATGGAGAGGAGAGCCTGGGCCTCAAGAGACCAAAGGGCATCCTGAAGACAAGAACCTCTGAAGAGCAACGCTCTCCAAGTCTGGAGGAAATAGAGTCCGGTGCGGGAACCCCAGAGAAGGAGTCTGGGCCTGAAGGTGAAGAGGGAGAGGAAGAGCAGGGGCTAACAGGCAACTCTCCTACCAAGGCGGTGTCTATCCTTCCGAAGAAGGGAATCCTAAAAAACAACCAACAACGGGAATCAGGGTACTATTCTTCCCCAGAGCGCAGCGAGTCCTCTGACTTGCTAGGTGGCAACATTACACCTCTCGCCGCCAGCTCACCACCAAAGCGAGCAGTTGGTAGAAAGGGCATCTTGAAGCGCAACGGGAAGTATTCTACATACAGTGGCGCTCCTCCTTTGAGTGTCCTTGGGGAACCAGCACCCGGCGATTCTGGGTTATCCCGCAGTCAGAGTCGGCCATCCAGTATTGTAAGGGAGGATAGCGACACCATCAGCAACAGTTCCTTCAGCGGCACTGACTGGCCCCCACCCAGAGCCCGCCCCAACATCAGAGGCTGCGTGTCTGCAGAAAACCTCCTCCAGCTGGCCAACTTTAAAGGTCTCCAGGCAGCTCCTCCCCTACATAGTGGGAAATTCAACAGAGGAACGCAGGGCTCTCCAGGGGATAACAGCAGCTTTTCTCTATTAGGAGATCTTGATGATATGACTCAGGTGTACCAACAAGCCCTGGACATCAGCAACAACCTGTCATAGGGATGGGGGCCAGTTAAGAGGGGCCTAGAAAGAAAGAAGGTGGAGCAAGTGGAAGGTGTTTGTTTGGCATGTTGTTGACGACCAGTGCAAAACTGGGATTCTATGAATGTGAGTCCTTTTTCAATGGGATGATATTGGAGGTTGTACACAACCAAACTTTAACCTTAACTCTTAACCCTTAACCCTAATCCTACCCTATCCTACTTTACCCTTACCCAACCCAATCTTATACACAGTTAAAATTTGTATCAAATACGACTTGGGGAACTACAGCCTAGGGGGATTTAAGGATTTGAAGTAAGTCAAATTTAAGTTGGTACTCTGGGACATTATCCCCCTACAGGTGAGAAATTAAATTAAATGTTTACATTTTAAGTATAAGGTGATTTAGCATCAGAGTAAGGCATCATGTAACGGCAGTCTTGATGAAAAATAAGAGCCAACCTGAGTTTATCAAGCACCTTAAAACTCTCACAGAGCACATGTCGTTTGTGATCTTTACTTCCAAAAAAAGAAACCAGGGTCTTGCTCCAAATGAACTGTTGTTGTGTATTATTTATTAATATTTTTTTGTAGATTTAGTGATACAAAACTGGTGTGGTCTGGCAGTACTGGAAGAATACGAAACTGAAATCTCTCATTGTCCTTGATTGGAACTGACATATATAATTGTTATTTTTCTTTCTTGGTTATTGTGATATGTCATTTAAACTGCATATGTAATGATCAAACTCGAATGAGTCATATCTATGGAATTATAGAAGTGCCTTTTTGTTTGTTTTAATTTTTTTTTTTAATTCATATCAAATTATGTATGTCATTTCCTTAAGGTGGAGAGAGATGCCAGAGGAAGCTGTCATCAGATGAACAGCGTTTTATTATTTTTATTTCATTTTATTTTTGAGTTTGTATCGAATGCTTAGAGAAGCCCCAGGACCTCCGAGCACAAAGCCTACACTACAGAACTACATTCAAGGTTAAGTTTGCCCCACTACTGACGAGATTATTCAAGAGGAAGAATAGTGAGTCTGTGATCACCTTGGAAGAGAGTTTATTTTCAGAACCCGCAGGGTAATTCAAGGCTCCAGCATGCTAGATTGGTTGTTTCTGATTGAGTCCTGACAGGAACATGTGTGCGTGCACATGTGTTTTTCTGGAACGGTGCTCTTGTGGTTTCTTGATTGGGTTAGGTGACTGTTCAGAGTTCTGGACACCTTCACCTTAACAAGGTTTAACTCAAGGTAGAAATGTCAGACACAATCTCAGCTCCAAAGAATGTTCAGGCTTGTTTGACTATTTCCAAAGGTTTTGGACTGTAGGAACACTGTCTCTCCTGGTGTTTATCTGTTGATGCTTAAGGATTATAATTGCTCAGCTCAAAGAATAACGGATTATTGGTTCTCTGTTGAACTTTGATGCCCAAAACACTCCCGTTAGAGCTAAAAAAAACAAGTAGACCGATTAGTTTCAAAGCAGTGATGAGGCAGCAAATTCCAAAGGCTCTTTAGAGGCATGTTTGGACTAGATCTTAACACCATGACCCAGAGAGCTTCCCTGTGTCATAGGTTTAATAGAACAGCTTTGTTGTTTCAGAATTTTTAGTGTCTACCTACAGAATTTCAAGTGCAATTTCAGTTTCAAGGCTGTTGTCGAAATGTTTTTTAGAAGGTAAGTGTGAAGTAGATGTAGTAGAAAGAGAGGTATTTACCAGGTGTTTATGTTCAAGAAAGCATTAATGGAAGAAGGACGCTTTTCCAGTAAGAGGGACATATAGAATTATTCACTGGAAAGCTGGAAAGAATGACGTAGCTTTTTATTTTGCTGCATGTGAAGAAAGCCTAGTGTAAGTGTAGAAATAGTGAGATGAAGAAAGTAGATGAAAGGATAAAGCAAGTATTTTGTACCAAAGAAGGAGCTTATGGGTAGAAATATCAGAGTAAAGAGACACAGTGTGCATCAAAAATATCAACAGAAGCAGATCATATGAGGCATTTTGTTCAAAGGAGGTCCTGGGTAGATATTATAGACACACCTAATGTGTATCGTATCGTACTGCATTTCTGTATTGCATTGTATTGTCAACTGGATTCAGTGATCAAATTATACTATGTTAGTATTTTTATGTTATTGCGCTTCTGTTTTTGATTCTCCAAAATATTATTATTGATTTACCTTACAGAAGAACGTTGTGCGTATAATCAACGATCTCTCCTGGTCTCTACAGGTTTTCAGTGCAGACGTGCAGCGCTAATGCTAATGTCTAGCATTCGCATAAACAGACGATCAATCGCAACTACTGCAGTTTCATCAGGGTCATTCGATGCGTGTCAGAAATCTCGAACGTCGCCTCACAGATCGGACCCAATATTTGGCGTCACGATATTCACGATCAACCTTATTTGTCTTAATACTTTAGGGCAAAGTTGAGCACCCACCCAAATGTGCCATTGCTAACCATAGTGCCATCGCAAGTGAGATTAACAGAGGTGGTCATTGCGAATCGAATTCAAACATGCTTTCAGCCAAACTGGAAATACCTGGTGCATATTAGTCACAAAAAAAAAACCTAGTCAGCATAGAGGAAAACTTGACTGGATATTGTTTATTGACAGTACTGAAATGGTAGTATTATTATGTTATTTATGCATTATTTTATTATAATTAATTACTTTTGTTGGTCAATGCCATAATCTTTTTTGGGGGTTTGGTATCAGTTTGAGAAACAAGGACTGCCAAGGTATTTTTCGTTCAGTGCCTTTGCTATCTTTTTTGGTTAATTTTTTGATAATAAAATTATTACAATTGCATTTTTATACTCTATTTATTGGTGGTGAAGCCATTTCATTTCATCAACAGCACTCATTCAAAGTGTGCATGTGTGTTTAGACACAAACAAACACTGAAAGACAACTGGAAGAGCAAAATAACAGAGAGATGGTGCATTGCGGTCGTGTGGTTGTGTTGTAAAGCTTTGGTTGTGTATTCAGCTGCTTTGGTTGTTGCTAAGTGGAGATATCTCGCTAACCAGCAGTGTTTTGTACCACAAAACCAAATCTGTGTAAAACCAACTCAATAAACGAATCATTTCAAAGGAGTGGATATCTGTGTCGACTTATTTGACTGCACTAATGGTTTATAAGTCAAGGAATATCCTGCAGAACCATTTGGATCATTGATTTGGATCCCTTTTGTGTGAAACAGGTTTATTACGACATGAGGGTGAGTAAATGATGACAGAATACTAATTCTTGGGCGAACCATCCTTTTAAGCAAGCCAAAGATTTCACACAAGCCCAGAGGACGGAAAAGTGCGCATGAAGGAGAGACAAGATCTGAAGGGAGAAATACATAAAGGAGAGGCTGCTGTCTTTGCCAGCTTTAATTTAATCCAGAGCTCCTCTCCAGGGCCCACGGAAACAGAACAAGAGAGCGTTTCAGCCGCGTGCCAAAGAGAAAGAGAAATGTAGCAGACCTGCTGCACAAACAAGACCAACCCAAATACAGTTGTGCTACTACAGTCCTTGATTTTCTGTGTTTAAAAGTCCCTCTAGTTCAGTAGTACAATTCTAAGGGAGTCCCACTGCCAAACAAACTCCCAGAATGCACCACTGAGCATCAGATGCTCACTATTTTTACTTTTTCTTCCGGTAAGAATGGGTGTGGCCATTTGTAAAATAAATGGGTTTGGATTCCGTCTACAAAACAGCTTATCCTGCTTGATATTGCAAATTGGTAGTCTTACCATATTATTTTAATGTATTATTTTAATTATGAACACACTGGTTTGTTGTGCAAACAGCTTCACCGTTTACTGCACGTTGTTATTCTTCTCATTATAATGAACCGGAAATCTCGCCCATAGGCTTCGGTGTTGAAGAAAAAGGTGGATATGTCTTCTTAAATCTGCTTAAATCTTAAAAAGTGGAAACGTAGCTAGACAAAAAGCTGTATTCAGATGGGATTCGTTTTCCAAACTACAATTACTAGTAATTATATGCATTCAGTCTCAAATGTAAGCAAAACCTGACCCACACACGGTAGAGATCGGTACTTTTGTAAATCAGCAGGTGGCCTGAATGGCCTGGCTTTCACTCTGAACTTGTTCTTTGAAGCTGCAATACTGATCCAGGAACTGTGAGAGATTATGACTGATTATTATTGCTAAATGGACCACACACACAGAAAGACGAGTCATCTAACGCGCGCTAATCAATTCAAGACACTTATAAGCACATACAAAAGTGCCGATATTCAGACTTACTGTAGTCCACAACAGAAGAAATGGCACATCTGCTTTCTCCTTTCCCCTCGCCCTCCCCGCGGATCAACCTCTCGCTCGCTTTCTCTCTCTGTAGTGGTTTGAGAAAGTTCCAGACATTCCTGAAAGGATTCCGCTCGGCAGCAGCCAGTCAGCAATGAATTCCAGAATAGCAGGACAACGGCTAAAAATAGAGACGAGGAGGATTTGATGAAAGTAAGAAATAGGTCTTACAAAAATACTCTGGCGGTACCATGGTACGAAATGATTTAATGATGACGAGTATTCGTGTAAAGAGAAAAGCACCAAGTACCACCTAAAAAAAGCTAGTTGCTCATTTTTACTAAAATAGTACTATGATAACACCATACAAATGTTTTAAATACATGGTGGTACTAAGGCACATACTAAAACGATACTATTACTAAAAATAATAGCCTACCACATACTATGGTTTAACTACAAATGAGACAACAAAAACATGATTGTTAGCCTATAAACCATGGTAACTACAATTAACCATTGTTTAGTTTAACTATGGTATTTGTAGTAAAACTGTGGTTATACAAATGGTAGCCAGTATGCCAAAAAACATGGTTACGCAATTACTATATTAAAACTATGGTTAATTGTCGTGAGCATGTCCAAAAACCATAGTACCATGGTACCTTTTAATACCTTTATAAAAGTGATTACCATTCATATGCTACTCTATGGTACTTTTAAGAATACCGTGGTACTATTGTGGTATGTATCCAAAATTTTTTTAAACTATGGTACTTTTTGTAAGTATAATACTGAATGATTATCATTTCTACAAAGGTATTTACATGTTATTCCAAGGTAATTAAACATATACCATCATATTACATGTAATATTACATTACATCATAGTACATGGTAATACTGTGGTACCATGCCAAACATTTCCCTTATAAAAAATACTGTGACAATACCATGGTATAATGGATAGTAATTGTATGGTACTTGCTTTAAAATATACAGTGGTACTTTTAAGAATCTCATGGTAACATGGTACATGTCCAAAAATGTAATTTATCAGTATAATACTGAATGATTATCACTTATATGAAGGTGTTTACGTGTTACTCCAAGGTAATTGAACATATACCATGGGACTGCTGACTGTTTTGTCAACTCGAATATCTGAGTTGTCACTTAGTGCAACTTAACGTTTCAACTTGAATAAACTTATTTAAGTTGACTGAACTTAAAATTGTAAGGTAGCAGGGTAACAAATTATTTTAAGTTGACTCAACAAATTGTGTTTTTTGTTTTCAAAAATGTTAGCACTATGGTGCTTTTATTCATTATAATACTAAACGATTATGACATGTATATCGAGGTTTACATGCTACTCCAAGGTAAGTTTATGTGTACCATGGTGTTACATATTACATATTTCCTTTATTAAAAAAAAATACAGACACAATACCATGGTATAATGGATAGTAATTCTACAGTACTTATTTTAAAATATACAGTGGTACTAAAAGTAATACCATGTTTTATAGTATTTAGATTGTACTTATAAGAATATCATTGTAATACCATGTAATACCATAAATAATGTCTAAAAATGGTAACACTATGGTACTTTTTTGTCAGTATAATACTGATTATCATTTTTTACCAAGGTATTTAAATGATACTTAAAGGTAATTTAACATATACCATGATACTGCTATAGTAAATGTCAAAAAAACAACAACAACATGGTATTACAATGTCAAAAATATTTCACTTATAAAAAAATATTGTGGTGATACCATGGTATAATGGATAGTAATTCTGTGGCACTTACTTTAAAATATACAGTGGTGCTAAAATCAATACCATGTTTTATGGTATTTAGATTGTAGTTCTAAAAATACCATGGTACATGTCCAAAACAAAAAAAAAAAAAAAAAAAAAAAACATGGTAATACACTGGGCCAGTTCTTGTTACTCAATACTGAATGATTGGCATATTTCAGTGGTGGGCCATCAGGGACAGGAGGGCATTCTCTGCTTGCCCTATAAAAAAGATAATTGTGTGAAAAATGTTTTATTGATTATTTAGGTATCATTTTCCTTTGTGTAATGTCCACAAACATTCCTATTATTATTTTTATTTAAGTTAAACTGGAATATCCTACATAAAAAAAGTCTGCGACAGCACTACAGACAGTGCTTCCCTTATGTGTGAGTGACAGAATCACCAGCCAATCAAATTTTGAGTGACAGAATCATCAGCCAATCAAATTGTGACGTTCAATGACAGTACGCCGTCTGGGTCCAGCGACGTGCTCAGTGCTTCCCCGGGGAATTTCCAAAGTATGAAAGTGAGATTCAGTGAAAAGAACAGCCGCAGTCGCCGGCGCCTCTTGTTGCCGCATTTTAAAGGCGTTCTTTTGCAGACAAAAGTTGCAAAGGGTTTGTGCGCCATTTGCTACTATGAGTGGCTAACAGCTAGCACCGAGCACAAGAAGTAATTTTATCGGTCTGCCGTGATTACTTTTTAATACGAGTAAATGGACAAAAGTGACAGACGAATGGACTTTATTCGCAAGTGACAGGTAAGTGCTTGATTATTTGACGAGTATTGTACACATTGTTAAGAGGCGGTCACACTGCACTTTTCGTTCCATTGACTTCCATTCGTACGCATGCGAATGTATGAAGGTAAAATGACGTCAAAAAGATTTGCAAGCGCAGTGTAAGATTTGTGAGTGTGTGTGTGACATTGCAAGCGTAAAATAAATTCGCATGCGCAAAATCAGTTTTGTAAAAGTGTAAATCAAGTTGTAAGCTCATGAAAACAGGACTTGCATCATTGTAATAGGTTTCGTAAGTGCAAATCATGTGTTGAAAAACTGCAACTTCATATTCATTTGAAATAAATATGATCTGTATTCTTCTGACCTACGTTTTTTACGTGCGTACACTTTTGGCACTGTTTTTGCGCTGAAATGCGGCCAAAAGCTTTGCCCTTCGGCAAACGGCAATTTGCAAGCAAGAACAGCGGTGTTAACAACCGAAAAACGGATTTTCGGCGTACGCGGGGCTTAACTTTTCCCGAGATAAGCCGATATGCGCTGCACCGAACGTACTGTTTTAGGTATTGTAGGAAAGAGAATGACACACATGAGATGAACTGTGCGCAGATCTTTACAAAATTCACCTGTATTATAAAGGCTGTTAAAGGAAACACACGGACACGGGGAACTGGGGACACTGAAGAGGGAAAAAATTATTTATCTCCCTTTGGCCTTTTGCAGTTTTGTTTTGTTTTTTTTGTAAAGAACAAATCTGCGTGCGTTATATTAGATTATAAATTACTGATGCATATAGCCTATCTAGCCTATTTTCTGTAGGTCTACCTATTATTTATTAATTTTAAGCAATAATTATTTTAATAAGTAGGCCTAATTACGAAATATAGCCTAATAATTCGTTCCAAAATTTAAGCCAAATCTAGGGAAGGAACGAATTAACGAACGAATGAATTCGTGGCAGGCTGGCAGCTAAGCCTAAACAAGAGAACGAATGCTTAATTCGTGGCCATAATTTAGACTAAACGAAAAAATGAATTCTTAATTCGCTTAAAAAAAGATAACAGTTCTAAATTCGATTTTGTCTGCATGCCGTGATGATCGGGGCTCCATACGACCGAATATAACCTTAGCCTACTTAGACCTATACAGCCTCGTTTATTATTGTATGTATAACTCACCTTTTTCTGCACCATGTTTGCATAGTACTTTACATTTATGTATAAGGCTTGCAACTTCGTTGAAACAATATCTGAACTCCATAACTGCTCTACTTTTCTCGATCTCTACAGCTTCTCGATCGCAAACAAGTAAATCACCAAAGGGTATTCTGGGTTGAGCGAGCAGAGCTCTGCGCTCTTAAGGAAATATTACCGCTCCGCTCCCCACTCCACTCACATGCTCTGGTGTATATGTAGTTTACTGAATGCCCTGACTGAAACCCCAATGTACATAGATATATTTTTTACATGCTACTCCAAGATAATTCAATGTATATGTCCACAAAACACAGTGTTACCATTAGGGATGCTCCGATCAGGATTTTTGAGGCCGATCACCGATTACAGGAAGCAGTATCTGCCGATCCGATCACCGATACCGATCTTTTTAAAGCCTTCTTTTTATCATGTAGAATTATTTATAGTGATACTCTCCAATCAGGATTTTTAGACATTTATTCAGGGCCTCAATTGTTTGTTTGTTTGTTTTTTGTTTTGTTTGTTTTTGTCTTCTCTGAAAATAGGGGAATTCACCTCTAATTTGGCTTTTGTGAGAGCAGAGTTATTAATTTGAGGGATGAAGGGGAGCTTTTTTTTAAATATATTTTTCACAAATATTTATTAATCTCGCCTAAATGTTTGATCATGCAGTGCATTTGTTTTTAGAATTGTGCAACTACTGCACTAGAGCTTACACACAGCACAATCCTGATTTCCACAAACATTTAAAAAACATTGTCACTGAAAAGGCCTTTTCAGCATTGTGATTCTTTTATTACAGTACAGTAATACAATACAGTAATATTTCATGTTTAAATGCAATAAATATAAGCAACACATGTAACAGTGCTTTTTACTTTTGAATTTACTTCTAGATTTATATATTAAGTTGTTCAAGCAAGTGGCAAAACATTTAAACTACTTTTTTTTGTTCTTTTCTTTGTTTTCCTATATTTTTTATATATTTTCCTATATTTCCTATAGGTATACCTAGTGCTATCTATGATTGCCTTGCTTATCTAAAAGTGCTCCTTTCCTTTAAACCTAGCCAAAAACCAACATGTGTTAACTGTGAAACACAGCTGACTTTATTTATATGCATTTATGGTGTAAATATGACGTTTTCGTGTCAACTCTTGTTCATATTTACCGCAAACAATGCGCTGTCGCTTTAATTCAGACTCTGCGAAAAAGATCTCTGACGCGTCGCTCCTTAAACACACTGCCAGACCGCAGCCGTGCGCAGCTTGACCGCTTTAATCAATGAACATGAACGTGGGAAAAAATACGCACAGCAAACGGAGATGTGAAGCTGGCGTCATGTGTGTGCGCATTGAGTGCGCATGAGCGGCCGGTGTTCAGGAGAGCGCGCGGTTAAAGGTTAAACACTGGACATAATTAAAAAGAAATGCAGTTTATAAACTTTAGCGATGATGCTACACTGCCTCTATTGTGCAAGCAACAATTCCTGTGTCAGCTGTGCAGCGTAGTCAGACGCGATGTGGTGATTGGAAGCCATTTGCGCACTTTGAGAGAGAAAGAGAAAGCAAGAGAAAGAGCACGCGTTCATTCACTCGCGCTGTTTGTGAAATTACGGCTCATATAAGGTTTTCATTTAAGTTATTTAATGAAGAAATATGAACCTCACCGTCAGCATTATAATTGTTTTACCCGCGCCGCACAGACACTGAGACGGTCCCGCTGAATGTCGTGCCAAACCTCTAACAGCAGGCGCGTCATCAGCGTTAGATCGGTTTATTTGATCGGCCTTTTTAGAGACCGCCGATCAAACATCCCAAAGCGATTATCGGCCGATTGTGATCGGCAGCCGATCAATCGGAGCATCTCTAGTTACCATGGTACAGTGTTCATCTACCATAGTTTTTATGGAATTCCATGGTTCTTCGAAAGAACACCAGTGGTGCATGTAAAACATCAGTGGTATGATGGCACTTTTTTATATAAATGTAATAAATGATCATGATATTACCATCCAATACTCTAAATGAACCACGGCACTTCTACAGTACCTTTATTGCAAGTTCCAGCATGTGGCTGACTGGCTTTGAGCTCCTGCTGTTTTTAAACCAGCGCCGTAAATGCTCAGTGAGAAGAATCACCCCACCAAAATATTTATAGGAGGACATCTCTATTCCAGGATAAACCCCTGTCCATCAACTCAAAAGCTCTTTCCTCTGAAGCCATGCAACTCCTAGGGCTGTTTTAGCACCCATCGAGTGTTGTTTTAAGAACTTCTGTGGAAGTACAGACAGATCTTCTGTGGATGTTGGTTGGTTTTTGTGCAAGCTTTCATTTCCTCCAGCCGACGGTTTGCGCTCCATCTTTTGATATCCTACTTAAAGCTGCAGGAAACACTCAGTGATGCATAAAGAGCTTCATGTGTCTCGGTGGCAGGGGAAGAAAGAGTTTTTGGAACATCTGCCCTCTTTTTAAGAAGGAATGGAAACAGTTTTAAAGCAAACACTTGGGGTTGCAGCTGTGTTTTATTTGAGAGTCAGTATGAAGACAGATAGGCCTCAAAAATGGCTGTGCAGATCCAACAAACTGATTCACAGATTTCCTCAGGAATTTGTGAATCGGTTCAACCAAATGATTACAAAAGAACAATGTTTTGTTTCAAAGAACGACCAAAACCCTATTTGCACCTGTTTAGTGCTGTTTACTTGTGACTTGATCATTTGAGACAAATGCGGCCATAAATACACGTTTTGTAAATAAATACTTGAAGTGGATGATCTGTTTTCTTCTGAACGCATAGCTTCTCAGATTTTTCCAGGGCAGTTTTCTCTGATTAAAGCTCCTTTTATCCTTCTTTCCATTCCTCTCGCTTTCTCGTATTCAGTCCCCTTCAAATAAACTTTAACGTCTGAATCTGAGAGGGGAAAAGCGTTTATGCCGCGAGCAGTTTGGAAAGGGCTGTGAGTGGAATCTTTGAGATTTTATTTGTGGGAAAGCGCTAAAGAAACTGCTGATGGATTCTACATGCCGTAGATTTAAAGCCGAAGCCGAGAGCGTTTGGCATGTGAAGACTCTAGTTAACCTTCATTCAGGCGGGATTACAAGCGTGGCCTGATTTCAGCCCAGCCCATGATAAACGGGGAAATAGAGAGTTAGCCATAGGAAAATAGGACTGATTTGTCCTGTAAAAAGTGAAGGATTCGGTTCTTTAGGAGCTCACTAAAGCCTCTAACACTAAGAACCGGACTGAGGCAGATATGTCTAAATTGAGTGTTTGCATCTTACATACACTACCAGTCAAAAGTTTTTGAACAATAAGATTTTTTTATGTTTTTAAATTGTAATTTAAAATCTAAATTCATAAGCTTTATATGTGATTCATTAAATCATTCATTCAACAGACGCAGATTTATTCAGAAACCAAACTAATGAATGACCATCTTTATGAGAGAATCATTCAATTGTTCATTTAAACGATTCATTTAGCAATAACAAATCATCATTGCTGGAACGAAGCCAAGCCATCTTTATAAATGAATCATTAAATCAATCGTTCAACAGACACACAGATTTATTCAGAAACCAAATGAATGAATGACCATCTTTATAATAGAATAATTGAATCATTCATTCAAACGATTCATTCAACAGACACACCGTTTTATTCAAAAACCAAACAAATGAATGACCATCTTTATGAGAGAATCATTGAATCGTTCATTCAAATGATTCATTTAGCAATAAGAAATCATTTCTGGGAAAAAAAACAGTAAAGCATCTTTATAAATGAATAATTAAATCATTCATTGAACAGACATGCAGATTTATTCAGAAACCAAATGTATAAATAACCATCTTTATGAGAGAATCATTGAATCATTCATTCAAATGAATAATTTAGCAATAATGAATCGTTCAGTGCTGGAAGAAACCAGTAAACCATCTTTATAAATGAATCATTAAATCTTTCATTCAACAGACATGCAGATTTATTCATAAACCAAACAAACAAATAATTATCTTTATAACAGAATAATTGAATCATTCATTCAAACGATTCATTCAACAGACACAGATTTATTCAGAAACCAAACAAATGAAGGGCCATGTTTATGAGAATATCATTGAATCGTTCATTCCAACGATTTATTTCGCAATAACAAATCATTGCTGGAACAAAACCAGTAAACCATCTTTTTTAAATGTATCATTAAATCATTCGTTCAACAGACATGCAGATTTATTCAGAAACCAAATGAATAAATAACCATCCTTATAATAGAATAATTGAATCATTCATTCGTTCAGATGATTCACTTAGCAATAACAAATCATTGCAGGAACGAAACAGTCGACCATCTTCAGGTGAACTGAATTATTAATTCAACAGACACACAGATTTATTCAGAAACCAAACAAATGAATGACCATCTTAATGAGAGAATCATTGAATCGTTCATTCAAACGATTCATTTAGCAATAACAAATCATTGCTGGAACAAAACCAGTAAACCATCTTTATAAATGAATCATTAAATCATTCGTTCAACAGACATGCAGATTTATTCAGAAACCAAACGAATAAATAACCATCCTTACAATAGAATAATTGAATCATTCATTCAAACGATTCATTTAGCAATAACAAATCATTGCAGGAATGAAACAGTCGACCATCTTCAGGTGAATTGAATCAGTAATTCAACAGACACACAGATTTATTCAGAAACCAAACAAATGAATGACCATCTTAATGAGAGAATCACTGAATCATTCATTCAAATGATTCATTCAACAATAACAAATCATTGCAGAAATCAAACAGTCAACCATCTTTAAAACTGAATCATTAAATCATTCATTCAACAGACAGATTTATTCCGAAACCGGACAAATGAACCATCTTTGTCATTAATCGTTCATTTCACAAGCTGGTTAAGTAACACCAATCTTATTGAATCACTGAATCGTTCATTCATAAAGACGATCACTTGAATCATTCCTGAATGAGCTGGTGCTGTTGTAAGAATGGTTGAATGAATGATTATTAACGTTTTGTTTTTGAAACTGTTGTTAACAAGGAATATCTCTCACGATCATTTCCGAATACCATATACAGAGTAAGATCATTTGACTTGGGGAACCTAGCAAACTATTTTCCTCCAGTCTGAGCGTGTGAGAACAGCTATTTTGGGAGGGAAAGTTTAAGATACCATCTTCCTTAGCTGTCACGAAGGGAGGAAAACTCTTGATATCAAAGCTAAATTGGCCTCTCTGAAATATCCCTCTGTGACTGATGGTTGTCTGGCCCCTTTTCCTCTTAAAAGGGAGGTATTTTACTCTTCTGTAAAACAGCAAGTGATATGTTGCCGGGAAAACAAATGAAGAGATAGTCCTTTGAAAAGCAATCCCTCTCTCAGCGGTCTGACCCCCCTGTCGCTCATGCAGCTGATGAAAGATTCCCTCCTCCTTCCCCTGCTTCCATCGCACGCAACTCACGGGAAAATTTGAGGGGTGGAGAACAGGGCCGGGACTCGGGAAGATGGATAGAAGGAAGGAGTGAGACAAAAGAAGACAGGAGATGAGGGAAGAGATGAGGAGTAAGATGTTTTTAAGATAAAAATAGGCTAAACAACCAGGTGACAAACTCTGTGTGCGCCACTAGCGTCACCAAACAGTACTGCAAAAATAATGCCGGATTTCAAACAGCCACCTATTAAATCAGATTATAATTACTTGTAGATGTTATTTATATATTTTTTTGAATACTTACTTTTTACTGATATATATTGTTAAATTAACCAGTAATTTTAATGTTTAACTGTAGCCATATACTACAACAGGGTTTTAGTGCCACGTAAAAAATAATAATTCTAAAATTGCAAGATTAAAGTCGTATTATTTTGAGAATAAAGTTAAATTACGAGAGTAAGTCAAAATATTTTCAGAATAAAGTGAAAATTACTATATATATATATATATATATATATATATATATAATATTCTCATAATTTTTACTTTATTCTCGAAACATTTCGACTTTATTCTCGTAATTTTTACTTTATTCTTGAATTTTGACTTTTTCCTCATAATTTCGAATTTATTCTTGAAACATAACATTTTGACTTTATTCTCTTAATTTCAACTTTATTCTTGAAATATTCCAACATTTTTTTTGTAATTTACAATTTATTCTTGAAGCGTAACATTTTGACTTTATTCTCATAATTTCGACTTTATTCTTGTAATTTCGACTTTATTGAAATATTTTGACTTTTTCTTGTAATTTCGAGTTTATTCTTGTAATTTTGACTTTATTCCCAAAATTTCGACTTTATTCTTGAAATATTTCGACTTTTTCTCGTAGTTTCTAATTTATTCCCGAAGTGTATTTTTTATTTTTTATTTATTTTTTTCTTGTCATTTTGACTTTATTCCCGAAATTTCAACTTTATTGTTGAAATATTTCTACTTTTTCTCATAATTTTGACTTTTTATTCTTGAAATATTTTGACTTTTTCTCATAATTTGAATTTATTCTAGAAACGTAACATTTCAACTTTATTCTTATAATTTTAACTTTATTCCAGAAATTTCTACTTTATTCTTGAAATATTTCTACTTTTTCTCATAATTTTGACTTTTTATTCTTGAAATATTTTGACTTTTTCTCATAATTTGAATTTATTCTAGAAACGTAACATTTCAACTTTATTCTTATAATTTTAACTTTATTCCAGAAATTTCTACTTTATTCTTGAAATATTTAGTTTATTTTCGAATAGTAACATTTCGACTTTATTCCTGTAATTTTTACTTTATTCTTGAAATATTTCAACTTTTTCTCGTAATTTCGAATTTATTCTCGAAACGTAACATTTCGACTTTATTCTTGTAATTTTGACTTTATTTCTGAAATTTTGACTTTATTCTGAAAATGTAGCATTTGAACTGTATTCTTCTAATTTTAATGTTATTCTCGAAAATTTTACTTTATTCTTAAAATATTTCAGCTTTATTTCAAATTTATTCTTGTAATTTTGACTAAATATTTTGACTTTATTCACGTAATTTTTACTTTATTCTCAAAATACTTAGTCTGTATTCTCTTTATTTTAGACTTTTAAATTTTTAGACGTGACACTAAAATGCTGTCGTAGTATACATATTTTGTTAAATAATAAAAATATAATTAAAACAGAAAATCTTATTTCTACGTTACGATGTTATTCATGCTTTGTCTTTTTTTTTTACAAACATTTTTATATCTATCTATCTATCTATCTATCTATCTAGTGATTACTATATTCTTATACTTTATATCATATTTATTATTTAATTAAAAACAGACCTGTAGGACATATTTATTGCTAGTAAATTTTCTCAATTGATTGAAAAGTTATTTCTGAACCCTCTTTATTTCTATCCAGCTGGAGACTTGTGGAAGATAAAACGCTGTTTCTCCACAGACGGACCGAATGAAGACGTGGACCTCTGCCAGCTCTGCTTCTCAGTTGATTTATGCTGGTCTCTATCAAAACATGAGTGCTGAGAGCTTTTGGGCTTGTCTTCGCAAGCACCTGTGGGCTGCTCTCTGCCTCTTTAAGTCTTTGAGCAGTTAAATGTTTAAGCATTTTGGTCATGAAAACATCAAAGCTGGTAATGAAGGGCTTCTCGCTCTCCAAACAGCCATCAATCGCATGGTAATCACGATCCTGTGAGTGTGCTGAGCGGCAGAGATGAACACACTGCCTCACATTCCTTACAGCTGACTTCACCTCAGACTTTACCTTACAAAACACAAACTTACAGCTCTATGGCTTTCTCAATTACACCCAAATATGTTTAAAATAGTTTGCAACATGTTATTGGTCAGCTTTTTTAGGTCATTCAGTTCCAATAGAATGATATAAAAGATGCTATGTGTCAAGGTAGAACCACATTCCAGTTTCACAGGAATATAAATGAGTAAAACCAAAAATAGTTATGATGTGCAGCAAAAGATTAAGCATCACAAATTAGAAAGTAGCTGTAAGAAAAGAGCAAAAGCATTGAAAATGACCATTTCCACGATTTCAAGAAGAAGAAAAAAACAAGAAAAAAATGCTCTCATCCAAAAACAAACTTCAGCATATTCAGCTGTCACACAAAAAGGCTTATCTTACTTAGTATTTTTGTCTTGTTTCTAAGCAAAATATCTAAAAATTCTTAAATTAAGATGCATTTATAAACAAAATGGCATAATATATTTAGTCTTGTTTCCAGGGGGAAAAAAACTAAATTAAGTGCAATTTGCTTAAAATAAGTAAAAATATCTGCCAGTGGGGTAAGTAAAATGCTCTTGATTTAAGAATGATTTTAAGAATTTAAGATAATTTTACTTGTTTCCTGGGGGAAAAAACTAAATTAAGTGCATTTTGCTTAAAACAAGACTAAACATTGTATGTCCTTCTGCGTATCTAGTAAATGCATCTTAATTGAAGAATTTGATATATTGAATAAAAACAAGTAAAAAATACTAAGTAAGATAAGCCTTTTTTTGCAGTGCAGACACTACTGGAACTTCAATCAGGACATGTTTTTTTTGCCCATTTTCAGATGGGCCAAGTTGATATGATTCTTTAGGGTCTTAATGAAAAGTATATAACAGCTCTGTTCACAGTGACCCATTTTGGTGCATGTCCCTTTAAATGCTAATGAGCTCTCTTCACCCCACCCCTCTCTTCCATGGAGTGGCGAGCCGTTCTCTAAAAGAGACTGTAAACTTTAGCCATGTTTAGCCGCATTCAGCTATGAAAATTGCTAACTAGCACATTATTAGGAAAGGTGACCCCCATGCTCAGTTCTTCTCAAGGTGAAGCTAGATCACGAATGATTACTGCGAACGTGCATTTAGGCAGATCGGGGGCCGCATTCCCTTCTAAAAACAAAAGTAATCCTCTGCGTCTTCAGCGGCTCAGATGTCAGGAGTAAATGATGACTGATATGTTCATTATTACAGCCAACAACAATGCATCTCAACTGCTTAGGAGACATTCTTGTCATGAAACAATGGCAGACAGTTTACAGCTTACTCGGGTACTAAAACAGCCATCTCAATGAATAGTTGTGGAAGGGGCTTGTGCAGAACTACGCCATTCTGCCAGGAATCTCAGAACAGCCAAATTTGAGAAAGTGATTATTATTATTGATGCTTAAAAAAAAGCACTGGGTGGATTTTTATGATTATATGGTGGTTGGGTACACACACTGCCAACACACACTTATGTTCAAGCAACATGTAAAAGTGACTTTTGCATCCGATGACCCCTTTAAACCAAAGATGATTGATCAAAATGCTGTGAAAAAAAAACGCGAGTCCTCAGTGCCGCGGCCGCCGATTTAGTGGACTTCTTCTGTGAAATTAAGGTTTGTATACGTTTTATTCCATCTATAAAGTCTTTATTGTGCTGTAAATGATTTTATTTTACGCAACGCAACATGCAGACGAGATGTCACTCAGCAACGGTCATTTCGCGTGATGGAACGTTGCATTGCGTAACATAAACTGATTCACTATAATACTGCTTCTAATTAATTCGGATGCTAAAATATGTTCTCAAAACTGTGTACTTTTTGTTTATTGACAGGTTATGAAATCACCTTTTAGCTACGAGTGAAACGCGAGGCGGCGGTCTGAAGTTCGCAGTGTCCCCAGGGAATAGCTACGGAAGTTCTAAGAGGCCATGCGTTGGTATTTTTTTTTTTTATCTTGTTTTCTCATTTTTGCGACTTATTCTTCTCGTGATCTCAACATAACCAGTTGTTTTGTCATGATCATGACGTAATTTTCTCGTGATCTCGAGTATACTGTATATCCACCTTACTGTACATGTTTGGGACAGAGTGAGGACCTCTCTGTAATTGCTATAATTTGTGCAGTTCATTACTGACATTTAATTGACCTATAAATGTTAAATGCTTGAATAAAAACGATTATATTTGATTGAAAGTGTATATGTAATCGTTACGTCCTAAATGCTGCACGACTCGTTTCACTACTGCAGTAGCATTCAGTGAAACGTATTGCTTATTAAAACCAATTTTGACGTCTCTGTATAGTATTCTGTTTGCAACCTATATCTTTATTTGTTCATCTTTGAACTACAACTGTTAGTAGAATGCGCTATAATGACATATTTGTAATGTGCATTTTTGTCCTTATTTTTAACCTTTATTGTTAATAAATATATATTGATATGTATACATATAAGAATATATATGTATAATATATAAGAAATGTGATTTATATAGACTATGTAAAATGTGTATAAGCTAATTTAGTAACATTTCTTTGTAGGAAACCGCGCTCGCACACACACACACACACACATATGTTAAACACTCTTTTCAAACAGCATCCCAAGCTAATGCACATATCAGTCACAACATATCCTACATGTCTAATAAAAATCACAAACAAATTATATATAATTTAATTTGGAAACGAATAAGGAAAATAAAGTGATTTGAATCCAAGTTGCTCTATTGTACAATAGCCAAGTTCTCTACATTCTTCTGAAGGCGCTCCTCCTGCGCTTTCGATGTTGAATGCTCAGATGTTAGACCATTTAAACATGTTAATTACGCAAACAAAATGTTTACTTTGGAATAAAATCAACACTGATTGATTAGCCAGCCTGTTTGTTTATTGTAGACCTTACATACAGTATAAAAGAGCGCACGGTTATTTGTCTGATGCCAGTCCAAGTTGTGTTCATTACTATGGCAACAGTAAACTCACAACACATATTTAAAAAAAAAAATCGAATAATCATTGGAAAAAAAAAAATGTTGAGATCACGAGAAAACAACTTTTCGTTATGTCGAGATCACGAGAAAACAAGATAGAAAAAATAATGAATAATGCATGGCCTTTTAGAACTTCCGTAAATAGCAGCCCATCGCCGGCTCAGATTTCAGCGACACACCGGCATGACAATCAGCTCTATTTCAGTTAAAACAGATAACAGAGAACTGTTTAATACACTTGAATTAAATATTACTTTGAAATGTTAATTTCTTATTTCTAAAATGCTTGTTAAACGAGTTTAAATGTATGTAAAGTTGAAAATTCTGCATAAATCAGTTTGTCTTATTTTTTTGTCCATGTATGTTTTCACGTATTAATAAATGTTCACGTTTTGATTATTAATGTTGCCTCTAGTAATTCTGTGTCTGCTTTTTAATTTCCAACCAATCTTTGGTTAATTTTAAGCCAGCAATAGTAACTTTCATTCAATATTTGAGTTAATTAAAACATGGTTTGTCCATATTTGACCCAGCATTGGGTTACCAAAATAACCCAAATTGGGTTGTTTTAACCCAGCATTTTTTTTAAGAGTGTAAGCACAACTGTAGGTGATGAGTGTTTAGTTACACTTGAATTCACTGTATATATGCTGAGAAAAAAAAACATTCTGTGTCAGGTTGAAAAAAAATGTCTTTTTGAATGTGAGTCCTGAGACTATCTTCTGATGCTTTTTCTGCAAGGCAGCTGCAAGAACATCATCTATTGACCTTTAAAAAACGCTATTGCTTGCATCAACTGTGGTTCTTGTTTAGGTTGCCTCTGTCCTGTTTTACATTTTTCGGAGACCGAATACAGGATGTGGTTTAAAGGAAGCAGGTGTTTCAAAGCACAGTATACTTCCTGAGTGTTATGATTACTTTATTTCAGTTTTTCTGATATTCTTATGCCTTTTTCCACAACCACTTATACTTACATTACAGACATAAGCTGCCATACTATCTTGTATTCAAGATTGGAGGCAAATTTTTGCAAGAAAATCTGTGGAAATAGGTTTTATAAGATATGTGTCTGAGAAAAGCACCTGTTTTTATTATGAAAAAAGATGATGATGTTGCATATATTTCTATTATGATTCCTTTTCATAATAGATATAAAATAATAAGTTAATAGGTCACAAAAAGGAAGGAATATTATACATAAATATAGTGAATAGTTCCATGCATTAAACGAATCAAAATTTCCTTGAAACTAAAATTTCATGAAATTTTAATTTCATAATTTTTTTTATAGTATCTGTTAATGGAAATAAGCAAACCCAGTAAAACTGTGCTTGGATGTTACCCTTTACATTTTATACAGGTTTTATCTCTACACCTTTATCTTTAAATTTCATTAAAATATATTTCCGCTTTTTTGTCACATCCACAAAGAAGAAAATAGAAAGTACACCGTTAACCGTAACGCCCACTGAAAAGCCCCAGAGTGATAACACTGTGTGTAGTCTACAATACTCCATATGTGAGACAGAATCATCAGAACTTCACCTACAGCCCAACACGTCACAAAAAGTTTGTGAGTATATTTTCACCCTTGATTTTCCATCTATTCAAAAATTTCAGATAAAAATATACAATTGAAAAAGGTTGTAATAAAAAGCCCCCCCCCTTTTCTTCTTTTTCTTTTTTCTTTTAAGGTAGCAATGTGCTTAACTCTCTTGCTTAAGTTGGCTATAGGTCAAGCCAGTGAGGATTTCATATGCATAATGAAGTCTTCAGGTGATAATTTCAACATCTCAAAGTTTAACAGAGGAGACCTCATTCTGCGGAGGGTGCTTGACACTAGTAAAAAGTTTTACCATGCTGGAATTTACTGTGGAGAAAGTGAAGTCATTCAGTTTACAGCTACAGGTAGAGATTGTTTATTTATTATATACTGTATACACACACTTCATTCTTAAAACTTTGCCCCAAGATTTTAGTATAATAGGTTGGGCGACAAATAAAAACTTTCATACATTTTATTTATTTGTCTAGCTCTACTCATCCTGTTCATTCTCTTAGTGAACTTAGGTGCATTCTGTCATGTTTTTTAACTAATGCACAGAGAAAGAGAGAAAGAGATCGCATTGTGCTGAGCACTTACATAAACTTGTTGTCAGCAGTTCTCCATGATTCCGTTTAATGAAATAGCCAAGACACTAGATCTACTACATTATATTCCTCAGCAACAAGGTGGTAACACTGCTGTTTTTGAATTAATTAGATGTTTGTAGAGAGAGATGCCCTTTCTTTCTCTCTGTCCTTCTTGCTCGCTCTCACTCTCTCAATCAATCGATAAATGATTGAAATATAATTCATTCAAATAAATGAGATCTTACTGCACTAGTTTTCATCTCTGTGTCTGATTTGAAGCAGCCAGAATGCAAAAGTTAACAAGTCCTAACTGATGAAAATAACCGTCATTTTTACCCATTCGGTCAAATACTG
The DNA here is from genome assembly GCA_033026305.1 of Cirrhinus molitorella. NCBI lineage: Eukaryota > Metazoa > Chordata > Actinopteri > Cypriniformes > Cyprinidae > Cirrhinus > Cirrhinus molitorella. The sequence goes on along the minus strand of CM065141.1, from coordinate 3,681,586 downwards.
CAAAGAGTATTGCAAAGAGCAATACTAGTTTTGACTTGTCTATAAATTTGCAAATGACCTTGGAATAAGCGGGATAATCAACGGCGTGCTGTGCATTAAAGGATTTAATTTAATTTAATGCTTTTAAAAGGTTATAAGCCTCTACGTTGTGCATTTAAAATCCTTGTGCACATCCTAATGCACAGCAAACTGTTGATTATCCCTTAGTTAATGCAATACTATCTGTATATCAACTTAAAGTCGTTTATTTTAATTAGCAATTTATATTAAATGGTAGACTTAAGTAATTTAGATTTGATGGTAAAAGATCATTAGTCATATCTGTCCAAACCTTTGACTTGTATGTGCTGTAAATAAAACAATTCAAAAAAAAAATTTTTTTACACACACGCACGCACTCTTTGAAGTTATTTGCTTTGCAAAAAGGCTACACCCCTGTCTACAGGGCAGATCCTTGTTGGTGTCTTTAACCTTCTGTAAATTTCTGCAAAAAAAAATCTGCATAAAAGTGAGATAAATAGAAATGAAATAGTATAGAAATGGTAATCAAAATAGTAATTTTAAATAAAAATGTATAGGTTCTAAATATATTTAGCACCATAGGCACTTAATTTCAAAGTTTTCTACAGAATAACCATTCATTACTTTGTGTTTTTCAGGCAATCCAACCAAAACAACACTTTTATCAGGTTCTAGCGGCTCAAGGTCCAAATGCTGTTCAAGTTGTTCATTATTGCCAAATGAAGGGCTTGTGGACAAAATAAGCCTGAAAAAGTTCATCTCGGGCCAGCCCTTCCGTGTTTTACGGCTGAAGAATGGGCCCCCTAAAAACATCTCTCAGAAAATTAAGGAAGCAATGGATGATAATCAAGACTATAATCTCATAACAAACAACTGTTTGCATTTTGCAATCAGAGTTCTGGGGGTAGGCAAATAAACGTTTTGGAGATTTTATTTAAGGGTACAATTCTCATTAGTTGCTTATTAGTATGCATATTAGTATATTGGCTGTTTATTAGTACTAAAGTACATATCATTGACTTTTCTGCATGACCATATTTTAGATTCCTTAATCCTACCCCATACCAAAACTTAACGACTACTTTACTAATGATTAATTAGCAGTTATTATGAGTTTATTGAGTCATAAGACATAGTTTATAAGTTAGTTATTAATGAGAATTGGCCCCCAAACTAAAGTGTGACCAAAATTGTATTACTTTCATAAGTGAGTATGTCATTGATCTCTAAAAATGTATTAATGGAATTGTTTCTTCTGTGCAGTTTTCACCGGGACCCATGCCAGAAGGGTATGCTGCAATATTGCTTGTTCTAACAATGTTTCATTTAGTTTATCTTATTCTATATTCAAAGTTATGATAATAACATATTCTCAATTTTAAAAAATGTCATATTTCATGAACACTGGAATTTATAAGTCATATTTTTAATAATAACAAGTGAATGCAATGTGAGTGTTTGATTTATTATCTCTTTTGCAGCCCATCACTGCCTACAGGTGAGAATGTGTTCTGTCATTTTTATGTTGGATAAGAATAATTTAAACTACATCATAAACTAGATTGGTGTGATGCAACATTTTCTGATTGATTTGTTTGTCTTCTGGAATTTAGATGTGGGGATCTGTATGGAAGAATCAATTACTTCTGTAATTGCTTATTTGATATTAAATAAGCTATTTATGTGATGTTTAATATTTCAGAATGCAAAAATAAAATTAGATAGAACCTGTGCTTGCTCTATATTGATTGAATAAACATATTAAAATTAATTACAAGTGACAGTTTGTTTCTAGATTTGTTTTATTTTATTCTATTATTATTATTTTTTGTTTGTTTGTTTTACATTTTACAAAAAGTATGTATATTCACCAGAATATGTGTTGCCTAGATACTGTTTATCTCATTCAGTTGATCTGAATGCCAGTTTAGATTTTAATGTTATTTACATTTGTTTTTCCTGGGAACACAACTATTGTATGTGCCATTGTATAGAAAAAAAATTCTCTAAATTTGTCTAGATGAGGCAAGTAATTATATTTTGATTACATACTTTCAGATCGAACCTTTTTGAAAAAAATACAAAAATTGCGTTGTACAGAATAACATATAATATAATATATAATATATAGTCTATAATATACTTCTATAATATACTATAATATACTTTGGTTAAAAATTCTCATTAGTAGTGTAAAAAACACCCTTTTACCTTGTCGAAATCTCCTCAGCAAAAAATCAACTGATTCTATTGCATGTTCATTTAAATGCAAATGAGCTCTGCTCACCCCGCCCCTCTCATCTCCCAGTGGAGTGACGAGCCATTGTTTACCTTAAAGGGTTTAGCTGTGAAACTTGCTAACTAGCACATTAGTAGGAAAGGCGATTGATTGCAAAGATTTATAACAACAACAAAAAAACATTCTCACTTCTGCTGTAAGTGAAGCTGGATCACGGATGATCACAGAGACGCATTTATGTAGAGCGGGATGCGCATTCCATCCAGATACAAAAGTCATCCACTGTGTCTTCAGCGGCTCAGATGTCACGAATAAATGAGGACTAGTACTTCATTATTACATCCAACAAAAGAACACCACTTTTGCTTAGGAGCCATTCTTGTCTACGTCCCTGTTCCGGCATTGAGACAGTGGCGATCGGACTGTTACAGCTCACTCAGATGTCTGTGTCATTTCTGCTTGCTGCAATAAACTGCAATTTTTCTGCATTAAACAAGTGAATTTTGCCGAGATATTCTCAGAGATGATAGACAAGATGTTATAGAATAATAATATAATGAAAACGTAATTTTGACAAAAAAATATTTATTTTTCAAATTTCCTGAAAACGTCACAGAGGAACAACAAAAAATCCAGAATAATGCATTTCAAAAAAGTTATAAATTGATTTGCATTGCAAGTGAAATAAGCATTTGACCCCTTCGCAAAACATGACTTAGTACTTGGTGGCAAAACCAATCACAGAGGTCAGATGTTTCTTGTAGTTGGCCACCAGTATTCCACAGATCTCAGGGTGGATTTTGTCCCACTCCTCTTTGCAGATCCTCTCTAAGTCATTAAGGTTTCGAGGCTGACGTTTGGCAACTCAAACCCTCAGCTCACTCCACAGATTTTCTATGGGATTAAGGTCTGGAGACTGGCCCTTAGAAAATGTAACCAACATATGCTCTGTTTTTATTGTTGCAAGACAACTATTTTTTATTTGCTTATACTTGGGGTGATTGGTCTTTCTGAATTAAAAAAAAACGTTCTGAACTTTAGTATAATGGTATTACTTTTGTAAGTGATCATAAATAAACAGTAAAACTAGTAACAGAACGTGTATTTGGTATAAATATACAACTATTACTGCTGCACATTTTTGTTGTTGTGGGTCTTTCCAAATAAACCTTTCTGCACCTTTTGTCCTACATGAGTTATTGTTAAGTAGATTTGTGTTAATACTTTTCTAAGCAATTTGACTGCATTTCATCTGGCGAAAGAGAAAAGATAAATACAGTCAAACCAAAATTTATTCAGACACCTTCAACATCTCTCACATTATATTCACTGTAGTTCATAAATGGGTAATACAATATGACAAGAACTCAGAGTTAAACAGTTTCAGAACAAATTAATCTCGATAATGTCAGATAATTTTGACAGAAAGGTATGTAACAAAACATCGTCAGGTCAAAGTGTCAGATCAAATTTTTGGTCCCAAATTTGTATCAGTTTTTGGGTATGTCACAGTTTTCTATATTTTGCTATTTCCTCACTCACATAAATGAACTATAGTGTCCTGCACCCACTAGTAAAAAATATAAAAAATTATATCTGTTGAATATTTTTTGGTTTGACTGTACACAAATAAATACATACATACATAAATTTCCACAGATTTCTTGCAAGCAGGGCTTGTCATATCTAAGGACCAGAATATCAAAGATTTGAGGGTGGGCTCTTTTAACTAGTGAGCCAATATTGGAACCACATAACAGCTTTTAAAATGTCTCAGAACACTTTAGTATAGTATGACCCAAATTGGGTCCCAAAGTTTTTCAGAGACAAGCACCAATTGGGAGAAAATGGCTAAATATAGCATTGACCACATTTACATGAGCTGTGGCTTTAGGGTGATTCTGATGGGATGTTACTGTACCTGTAACTGAAATTTGAGTCAAGTTTAAGCGCCAGTCACCGTGACAGGAAAAAGAAATGGGAAACTAAAATAATTGTTTAAATGGGTCTGATTGGATGTGCTATGCATTGGTTGAATAGTTGAAGTGTGAATTTGAACTGGCAACACACAAAAAGTCTATAGTATGACTTGAAATTGAAAGCAATGTAAAACAGGTTGTGACAGGATTTTATATACGCTGCTATTTTTCTGATGTACATTAAATGTCTCTGATGGGAGGGGCACAAAATCTGCTGACTTTTTCTGAGTCATTCCCGTTAACAGCACAGATGTCAGTTTCTCCTCCTGTCCAATTCATCACACATCACTCATTACCACCAGACCTTATCATAAAACACACAAGTCCACCCACACACAGATCCTCATTTGGTTTCACTTTCTGCAACCAGGAATGAGTAGCACGTCCACAGACATACCCAACAAGATGCTTCAAGCCACAGCTCGCAGGTCCTTTTATCTCAAGTGTGTGTGTGTGTGTGTTTTATATCTCCTCTGCTCTTCACCGCATCAGCGGTATTCATTGCATTCAGACACGGTCAGATTGAATCCTACCAAACCTGATGCCCGAGGCTGCCAAAGAAAGACCAAATACCAGCAGATTCCTGGAGCTCACATTGGCGCATCACTGCCAGGAGATATTTTAACCCCTTATAAAGATCTGACTAGAGTTTTGCTTTGTAGTGAGGCCTCTTTGCTTTCAAGTTCATGTGCTGTGGGCCCCAAAGGGAAAGTGTGTCATTTCCAGGTTTGCATTATTCCCGAATGTTTCCAGGGGGCAGAATTCCACAAATGTGCCGGATGGGCCGTCTACATAGGAGTTTTTTAACCCTTAGGGCGGTGCGGTTAAGAGAAGCATGGATTTCCATACTCTGCGAGACCGCCTGGTTATTTCCGCAGTTCTCCTCATGGGAATTGTGCGGAGAATTTTTATTCTTTTGTTTTGGCTGGAAATTCAAAGCGCAAACATGTGGTAGTCATTCCAGCACGGGCTCGGAAGTTCACTGTCCTAATAACGGGCAGTTAAGACAAACAAACCCCTAGAGTAATGAAAGAAACCAGCCGTCCACTTAAACCGAGGCCAAGATTCATTTCCCAGTCAGGACGGAGAATTAGTGGAGCTGACAGCCGTCAGTGCTGAGTCTGAACAGGAATATGAAAGATACATTTGATGGAGAAACAATGTGATCATAAAAATATATTCCCTTTGCTTCCAAAATCAAAGTATCTGACATTGTTTACATTGTTGTCAGTTAACTTCAATACATTCAATACATCTTTTATTCTGTGAGTGGCATACTGTCATTATGAAAATGTTAATAGTTAATTAACATTTTAAAACAAGCGTTTAAACAGTCATGTTTCCAAAGCGACCTAATCGTTTTATTGACAATATGTTGCTTTTATTGTAATAACTGGCCAGTCAAGTGAAAAACACAGTTTTAAGCACCTGTTCCTTTCTGTAGCTTCCTGTTGGGAAAAGATGTGTTGCGCATGGGTATTGATTCTCAAGAACAGCATTTCACCACCTGCTTCATGTAAACAGACATTGGCAAGTTTTGAGCCTATCGTCTGAATTGAATGTGATTGTATAAAAATACAGTTTACAAAACAAATGTAAGGAATCATGTCCTAAATACGCTCAGTAGCTGATATTACAAACATTCAACGCAACTACTGTAGTCTGAATAATGAATAAATGACTCTTAGGAGCCGATATTTTTTTAGTGAATCAAAACATAGCGCACATTCAGATTAGAGCTCGATTTGTACAAATCATTTATTTACAATCTGAACTTAACTAGTTTGGTATATTTTAAATCACTAAAAAGAATCTGTTCATAACAGTCATTTATTCGTGAATCTAGTCATCCTGTAAATTGTGGTGTCATTGACAAAAAACAGCTCATATGAGTCATTTGTTCATAAATTGAGCTCTAATCTCTTCATGAATTGGACTTATCTAGTTGTACCGTATATTTTAAATCACTCTTTTTAGTAAATCAAAACATGCCGCAAATCAGATTAGGGCTCGATTTATGAACAAATAACTCATATGAGCCGGTTCTTGTCATTGACTCAAAAACATACAACAAATGACCCTTATGAACCGATTTAGTGAATCAAAACATACCGCACAATCTGTTTAGAGCTCGATTTATGAACAATTGACTCATATGAACTGGTTCTTGTCATTGACTCAAAAACAGACAACAAATGACTCTTATGAACTGATTCTTTTTAGTGAATCAAAACATGCCGCACAATCAGATTAGAGTTTGATTTTTTAACAGATAATTTATATGAGCTGATTCTTGTTATTGACTCAAAAACATACAACAAATTACTCTTATGAACCGATTTAGTGAATCAAAACATACCGCTCAATCAGTTTAGAGCTTGATTTATGAACAAATAACTCATATGAGCTGGTTCTTGTCATTGACTCAAAAACATACAACAAATGACTCTTATGAACTGATTCTTTTTAGTGAATCAAAACATACCGCTCAATCAGTTTAGAGCTTGATGTATGAACAAATAACTCATATAAGCTGATTCTTGTCATTGACTCAAAAACATACAACAAATGATTCTTATGAACCGATTCTTTTTAGTGAATCAAAACATACCGCACAATCAGATTAGAGCTCGATTTTTGAACAAATAACTTATATGAGCTGTTTTTTGTCATTGACTCAAAAACATACAGCAAATGACTCTTATGAACCAATTTAATAAATCAAAACATACCGCACAATCACATTAGAGCTTGATTTTTGAACAAATAACTCATATGAGCCGGTTTTTGCCATTGACTCAAAAACATACAGCAAATGACTCTTATGAACCAATTTAGTGAATCAAAACATACCGCTCAATCAGTTTAGAGCTTGATTTATGAACAAATAACTCATATGAGCTGGTTCTTGTCATTGACTCAAAAACATACAACAAATGACTCTTATGAACCGACTCTTTTTAGTGAATCAAAACATGGCGCACAATCAGATTAGAGCTCGATTTTTGAGCAAATGACTCATGAACCGATTTGTGTCATAGAAAATGAATTCACATTACAAATCCACGGTTTCAAAGGGCTGTCAGTATGCAGTATGCTATTTTGTACATACCCCAATCCATCGTAATGCATACATGTGAGAGAATAATATTTAAACAGAAGATACTGATTCTTTTAACAAGAATGCTTATATAGAGACATCAGCGCTTCGGTCCAACTACAGGAGGCCAAAGACAGTGAGTGAATTGATATGCTTACATGCAAAAACTGATTGCTCTGGGATGTTCTGAAGCCTGTCATTAACGGCTGTATGCCATGATCACGCTTCCAGATGGAGAGATTTGGCATGGAGATCCGCTCTAAAGAGAGAAAGACAGACAAGCGCTCTCTGAAGATCCACACACTTACATACGTACGAAAATCGCTTAGTTCCGACAAGGCCGTCCAAACCCTAAAGTCATTCTCTCTCTGCAGTGGTCTCCAAGTCCACCATTAAAATTCTTTGAGCTGCTTCGGAGCAGTTCCTCTTCCACAGTGACCACGAGTGGCCCCACTTTCTCTAGCTGTGACGTCAAGGGAAGTGGGACAGAGGAATTCTGGGTAAAGGGAGAGGTGCCTGAACCACGGCGGTATTTACACGCTCACACGACCAGCTCTTGTCTCGCACACACATAAAAGATGTCCGCAAAACAGAGCCCTGTGTGTTTCATTTGGGTTTTGAAGACAGCGTTCTGGTCCAACTGTGATCCGTTTTGGAGGGTCTAAACACAAAGTTTGACATGTTCTTGCAGTCTGATGTGCTCTTGGCAGACGCCCCCGGGACACACCACAGAGTTTCTGAATTACACTAGCTTTCTGTCTTTGTTTTGACATTAAGGAAATAGTTCAGCCAAAAAATGAAAATCATGAAATCGTTTACTCACCCTCATGTTGTTCCAAAGCTGTATGTCTTTGTTTAGTTTGTGGAGCACAAAAGGAGTTTTTAGGAATATTTACAGCTTTTTTCCATGCAACTTTTTTCCATTAAACTTTTTTTTGTGGATACTTGCAAGCATGCATTATATTGATTAAAAATGACATTTATAATGTTACAGAAGATGCCTATTTCAAAGAAATATTTTTTTTTCTTTCTATTCATCAAAAAAATCCTGGAAAGATAAATATATCACAGTTTCCACAAAAATATTAAGTAGCATAAACTGTTTTAAACATTAACAATCATAGGAAATCAGCATATTAAAATGATTTCTGAAGGATCATGTGACACTGAAGACTGAAGTAATGATGCTGAAAAGTCAGCTTTGCATCACAGGAATAAATTACATCTTAAAATATACTGAAACAGAAAACATTTATTTTAAATTGTAATAATATTTCACAATATTACTGTTTTTTACTGTATTTTTTAACCATTTATATAGTTAAATAAACCGTTTATATAGTTTATATAGTTCAAATAAATGAGCATAAACCTTTGTTCCAAAAACATTAAAAAAATCTTACGGACCCCAAACTTCTGAATGGTAGTGTATGCATTATATATTTGAAATGCAAGTTTGTATTTACTGAAAATCATGCCAGTATCTCTTATTTGTCTTTTCCATATATTAAAATTTATGCACAAATATGATGTCAAACACTACTGGTTCTCTTGGTCTTGTTTCAAATAAAATTTGATTTCTGTTGAATACTGACTTAAATTTCAATATTTTATTCATATGAAGTTTCAAGTTATTTTATTTCGCTGTATGTTATTGTATAGACAAAAGCTGTGTCACTGTTCTACATTATATATATATATATATATATATACACATATACATATGAAAAAAAAAAATATATATATATATATGTATGTATGTATGAATTTGTGTATATATATATATACACACACAAAAAATATACACTTTTAATTGTTTTAGGTTAAGAACTTTTTTGTGTCTGTGTGAATATTTGCATGCATGGGGTCCTCATTTACACTTATTTTTTCATAAAAATTAATTTACATTGAAAAAAACTAAACAAAAAAACAATAGTACTCCTGTAAAATTATCTAAATATCCAAACATTTTAAAACTTCATGTTTATCTTAGAAGCAAAATGTACATTTAAAGCATTTTTTAAAAAATGTACATGAGAGAAATCTGACTTTTTTGGGTCTTGTTCTGCTTTTAATGAAGCATGAATATTTGCTTTCATTAATATAAATAATTTTAAGCTATTTTACATTTTGCAGCCATACTGCAACATAGCCTAAAATGCTGATGCTGTATACAATTTTCCTTTAGTATAAGAAAATTGTAAACCTGATGCATGTATTTTTACAGGTTTGCTTCCTGTAGTAGTGACATGTGCGAAACAGCTTTTCCGCCTGTTAGTTTGATAGCATGAACAGTGATTAATGTTGCATGTCTGTTTGTGTGTGTGTAACAGATATTTGACCTCCTGACCTCACCTATCTTTTCTAATGTACATGGTTGTCACATTGCCACAGTAAGCGTAGCCATTCTGATTCCCACCTAAATTCATGACCAGAACAGGTGATAGAAAAGAGAAACCTCTTCAGCCGTGGAGGGAAATGGGCCATAAATCTGGGTGGCGGGTAAACCGCTCAACACCCGTTTACTCCAGTGACTCCTTTATCACCTGAAGCGTTAAACTTCCAACTTCGCCACACAACAGTACGGGAAAAAGACAGATGTCAGCCAGAAAACAACACAAGTCAGAGACAGGAAGGACACAGTCCCCACCCCAGAAGCCTAAAAACACATGAGATATGGTGTTAGATGGATTTCCACAACACAAGAGGTGAAAATGTTGGCAGTCTCTTCTTATCTGTGCTGTCAGTCAGCCTCTGTGAAGCCAAGTGAGTGAACTACAACCTCAGCAACAGTGTTTCAAACACACTCACAGACGCTCATTCATTCGTCTGCTGCCAAATCGTCATGTACATCCTTTGATACAGTCTGTCTCTGCGTCGTTAATTTTGCTTTAACTTTTGAGTCTTGCCAAGAATGTGCCGTTCTCAAAGATAAATGTGTCTTACACTATGGCTGCGTCCCAATTTGCTTCATTCTGCAATGGCTACTATATACTTACTACTATATACTGAGTTTTTCTCACAAATACATTGTCCTCATCCATATGCATGCAGTTTTCGCCCTGTGTCGACTATGAATTCTTCTCTTTCAATTGACTGGGGATTTATTTTTGAAACGCCCCATGGGGGGGAGGGTTTGCTGGTTTCCCGAATGTGAAACATTTGAAGTATCTGAGGTTGTTGGACTGAATCTGGTCTGGTTTAAAGGAATCGCCGCTTGGCTCAGGCCTTTCAGCGTTTAATGACTCACAGATGGGCTCTGCTGGACCACGTTGGGCCACTCAAACTGGGTCACCCTACAACACATTAGCTTCTTGATCTTGTTGTGTAATTTATTCAGACTGGTAAGCGAAGACTATTATGTCCTCCAATACAGAAGGAATTCATACAGAACATTGTATTGGATAGCTGGATTCTCAAGCTCATTTTGGATGCAATACCACCCTACGGTTTAATATTTTAATTTAAAATAATAGTATGCGATACAATATGTACAGTGGAAGTCAAAAGTTTACATACACCTTGCAGAAACTGCAAAATGTTCATTATTTTATCAAAATAAGAGGGATCATACAAAATGCATGTTGATTTTTTATTAAGTACTGACCTAAATAAGATATTTCACATAAAAGATAATAATAGTAAATAATAGTTAAATTTATTAAAAATGACCATGTTCAAAAGTTTACATACATTTTATATCTTAATACTGTGTTTTTGCTTCGTGAGTCTCTTGTTTGTCCTGAACAGTTACGTTTTCTGTTCTTTAGAAAAATCCTTTAGGTCCAAATTCTTTGGTTTTTCAGCATTTTTGTGTATTTATACCCTTTTTTAGCAATGACTGTATGATTTTGCAATCCATCTTTTCACACTGAGGGACTCATATGCAACTATTACAGAAGGTTCAAACGCTCACTGATGCTCCAGAAGGAAACACAATGCATTAAGATCCGGGGGGTTAAAACTTTTTGAAATTGAAGATCAGGGTAAATTTAACTTATTTTGTCTTCTGGGGAACATGTAAGTATCTTCTGTAGCTTCAGAAAGGCAGTACTAAATGGAAAAAATATAATTTTTAGTTCCTCAGTTGTCCTCAGTGTGAACAGATGGATCTTAAAATCATACAGTCATTGTTGTAAAGGGTTCAAATACACTAAAATGCTGAAAAACCAAATAATTTGTGGGAGCTGAAGAAAATTTCTGAAGAACAGCGGACAGTTTAACTGTACAAGACAAACAAGGGACTCATGAACTAAAATAAAAAATAACATGCATTTTGTATGATCCCTCTTATTTTGGTAAGATGCAAATTCTGCAAAAGTGTATGTAAACTTTTGACCTCAACTGAATTATAGCGATGAACAGTTTCTCACAGAGCTCATCTTAATTCTCTCTTCAACCAATTTCAAATTTTCAGTCCAATTGTAGGCATGTCTTAAGATTAGAAAACACACTGTAAATGAAAGGCCAAGTCAAGTGAATTTGAAACCAATGCATTGTTTTCAGAGATTCCAGCTTTAGCGAGTTAGTCTGGTTAACCCCTACTGGTAGATGCTGAAACTATGCTGTTTTTCTTCATTAACAGCCATTCAAAAATACCTGTGAATTCACAAAATGAAATTAAAAATCAGAAACACCTGTGAATTCACAAAATGAAATAAAAAAATTTAAGTTAATTAAAAAAAAAAGGATTCTTTAGTTTACAACAAGAGTTATATAGCTGCTCCAAGGACGTCATGTGATCAGTCACATGACATTTACAGCTCAGGTGACTGGCTCAATCCAAAATGGAAATGCTAAGTGTCAATGAACTGAAGCAAACATCTAGCATCACTGTTGTGTATTTCACACAGTCATCAGCCAGCATTTGGATGAATGGGATTGATAATGGAAAGCTCACCCCAGGTATATTTGAATGTTTTTTTTCTGCACAATGTATTTGGGTATAAGCCTACATTCAGAAAATGTGCATATTGTCCATAGTAAACAAACAGCATGGTTAAATAGTAATATTAGTATGCTATTGTAAACATATCCTCTGATTTCCTAGCTTTAAAACCTCTTTAAACTGCTGTCTGATTTAATTGACATCTGCCAAAGCAAGACATGCAGTATTAAATAATATTGTTTTATGATTACTTTGCATAATATAATTTGCTTCCTACTCTGACAGGGAAGTTTTGGTTTGGCAATTTGTTTCATTAACTACCAAATATGCACTTTTTAATGCACTTTCTGTACTTTATTTTTATTTTATTTTTTTATTATTATTTTTGTCGATAGACATATTATTAGCATGTAATTTCCTTTCTACGAAGCATATTGTACTGTCACGAAATTATTGGCAGTGTAATAAAAAAACCAACAACGGTAAAACAATTAAACCTTCATTTACTCATTGTTGCATACATTTTTATCAATGTCTAACGGGAAAATGCACCCAGAATAATGCATAAACATCCACGAGTGTAACGCCTATCTTGTGTACTTAAAATCCATTTCTCTTAACATTCTTGGGTGGAGATTTTGGAGCAGGCAATTAGGTATTAGACGCTAAAAGTTTTCGGCTACAACGCAATGTAAACACAACAGAGTTCATCGTCTGGTCGCGACTTGACAAGCGACTGTAGTCGAGAGACATATTGGCTGTCAGGTGACACTTTATCATCGTAAAGTACGTGAAACAGCAGACATTATTCGTGTTGTGTGGCGGTTTAAATGGCAAAGATATTTTAAAGCTACCATTAGCATCATTAATGGACGGTCATAAATTGTTTTTGTAATGTCAGGCTTAGATCAAACAGTCCCTGCGCGGGTATAAAACAAATTGGGGCTGTTGATTCACAATAACAATCTGAAATCACTAGAGCTTTTATTGCTTGTAAATCTGTGATTGTGAAGTGAACTGACTGCACTTACAGACGGCTCCTGTTTCACTAATGAGATGAGACTCCATCTCTATTATGGACTAAAGGTTATTTTTGGCTGTGTGTGGAATTGGACTAGTTTACTAGTTTGCTCTGCTTGTAATCTCATATTGCTGTCTAGTTAACAACTGATATATTTTATTTTCTTTAATATGGGTGCCTAAAAGTAAAAAAAAAAAAAAAATAACTATTTATAGTTTGCAATGATGGATATTTTGAGCTGTAGTATGCAGTATTGTCACATGACCTCATTATGTTAGAAATATTTGACCCATAAAATGTCAAATGTGACCCTGGAACACAAATCCAGTCAAACGTTGTATGTGTATTTGTAGCAATAGCCAACAATACAATGTATGGGTCAAAACTTTTCTGCGCTTTATGATTTATCTTTTATGCCAAAAATCATTGGGATATTAAGTAAAGATCATGTTCCATGTAAATATATCAAAACTTTGACTTTTTAGAAATTTTGACTAGTAATATGCATTGCTAAGAACTTCATTTCTTTAAAGAAATTTAAAGACAAGGACAACTTTAAAGGCGATTTTTCTCAATATTTCGATTTTTTTGCACCTCCAGGTTTTCAAATAGTTGTATCTTGGCCAAATATTGTCCCATCTTAACAAACCATACATCAATGCTTATTTATTCAGCTTTTAGTTGCTGTATAAATCTCAATAAAAAAAGACCCTTATGACTGGTTTTATGGTCCAGGGTCATGAACTTCTTTTATGGTGCATATTTAAAGTTTGTCTATATAGTATGGAAAAGAGCAGCATGGACATTCTGTCTAACATATTTTTCTTCTTTGTTTTACAGCAAAAAAAAAAAAAAGGTTGGAAGGACATGCAGGTGAGGATATTTTCCTTTTTTTCCCAATCAGGGTTTTACCATAGTTTATGTTCTCTTAATCCATTTTAGATTTATCTCAAGTCACGTTTAATTAAATAAAATGTCTTTTTGACAGTTCAGTCAATGCTGTAATGCATCACATGTTCTGTTGAATCATCACCAGGTGTGTTTTACTCTCGTTTGCGTGTTTGTCCGCAGGTGTTGCGGTGGAATTCACGCCTCCGTCTTCGCTCTCATTTACGAGACCCACATAAATCCCGGCATGTTTGTCATTTCCATCCAATCAGGAGACACATTTATGAACAGGTAAGAACAGGGCAGAAACTCCTCGCAGGTGTACAGTCAGAAAGAGGGCAAAGGGTCGAGGGAGGAAACGCAGAATCAGGACCACATGTAGACGCAGTCATCACGGCGGATCAAAGCACGGCAAACTCCCGGTCGAGATCAAAAGGGGCCGGGTTACGCTCGCGTGAGCCCTACAGGGGCTGAGGTGGACTGGACCGCATTAGACATCTGAGCCGAGAGCTTCCAAAACTAACAAGAAAGCAAAATAGAGGAACGGGGGTGATTCAGTTAGACGGTGGTACCACTGAAAGACTTTACTTAGACTAGCCTCTACATTTAAAGAAATAGTTCACCCATAAATGGACAATTTTCATCATTTACACACCCCTATGTTGTTCCAACCCTGTTTGACTGAATGAAAAACACAAGGAAGTGTTCAGGCAGGATATATGTGCGGTGCTCGTGGTGGTTTATACTAGTACTTGCTCCAAAAAGCACCATAAAAGTGCCTCAAAAGTAGTCCAAACGCCTCATAAGCTATACTCAATGTCATCTGAAGCCATTTGATGGATTTGCAAGAGGAATTGATAGATAATAAAGTTGTTGTTCACTGAATCTTCCACCTTGCTGTAGCTCTCAGATATTAGTTGAAATGGCTTCAAACCTGGTGTAAATTAGATTTTGGAGGGTTTTTTAATGAATAAAGCTATAATTTTGACCTGGTTCACACATAAAACTGTCATGCAAAGTACTTTTATGATATGCTTATGGTCTCTTTTTGGAGCTTGGGAGTATAAATCACCATCATGAAGAGCACAGTGCAGGAACTTCCTAATATACATTTGAGGACAAAAGTGTACACACCTTGCTGAATCTGCAAAATGTTAATTATTAAAAATAAAAAACAAGGAATCATACAAAATGCATGTTGTTTTTTAATTTAGCATTGACCTAAATCTGATTTTTCACATAAAAGATGTTTCCATATAGTCCACAAGAGAAAATAATAGTTGAATTTTAAAAAAATGACTCAAAAGTTTAAATGTTTACATACACTTGATTCTTAATACTGTGTTGTTACCTGAATGATCCACAGCTGTTTTCTTGTTTCTTTAAGTCCCTTGTTTGTCTGAAACAGTTAAACTGCTGTTTTTCAGAAAAATCCTTTAGGTCCCACAAATTTTGGGGGAATTTGAACCCTTTTTAGTATTGACTGAATGATTTTGAGATCCATCTTTTCACACTGAGGACAACTGAGGGACTCATTTGCAACTATTACATAAGGTTTAAACGTTCACTGATGCTCCAGAAGGAAAAACATTGCATCAGGGGGTGAAAACTTTTGAACAGAATGTGTGTGAGTGTACATTTTTCTTATTTTACCTAAATATAATTTTTTTTTCCATTTAGTACTGCCTTATAAAAGCTACAGAAGATACTTACGTGACTCCCAGACGACAAAATTATTACAAAAATTTACTCTGATCTTCAAATTCTAAAAGTTTTCACCCCCCAGCTCTTAATACATTGCGTTTCCTTCTAAAGCATCAGTGAGTGTTTGAACCTTCTGTAATAGTTGCATATGAGTCCCTCAGTTGTCCTCAGTGTGAAAAGATGGATCTTAAAATCATACAGTCATTACAACAACAGTTTGTTTCGTATGGGTTGATCTCTGCCAAAAACGTATCCTTTTGTTTTGGAAAAAAAAAGATGTTCCAACTCTTAAATTATAGCTGACAGAGTTGACAGGTACACTACATCTAGAAAGAATTGGGTATACCCTAATAGACAAGATTTTGTTATTTGAAAAATCTGGTCCCCTTTTATTTCTTTTTTTACAAACTTGTGATTAATATGTTTACTATGCCTTTAGTACCTACTTTTTCCACTGGATAGCACTTATGGGTCAAGTTGTTGGGTGGGGGGAATTTTATTTATTTGTTTTTGTTCAGTTATTATTTCCATGACTATTGTTTGTTTTTTAATTTTCTTTTTGGAATGTTTATGTGTTTAAATTGAAGGTTTATATGTTTGTATTTAAAAAAAAATATTTACATTTGATGTTTACTAAAATTTCTAATGATAAAAATATTTAAACCAAAATCATACAGTCATTGTTGAAAAGGGTTCAAATACACAAAAATACTGAAAAACCAAAGGTAAACTGTTCAGGACAAACAAGGTACTCATGAATAACTAAAAAAAAAAACGGTGGACTATATGTAAACATCTTTTATGTGAATTATCTCATTCAGGTCAGTATAAAAAAATAACATGCATTTTGTATTAACCCTCTTATTTTGGTAAAATAATTAACATTTAGCAGTTTCTGCAAGGTAAACTTCTGACCTCAACTGTATTTGTCTTTTTTTCCGGTTAAAATGTTTCAAAAGCATTAAAACAGGATACATTCACTAGAGAATTGACATTATGTAAAATACTGACTTGTTTTCAGAGAGGTTTGCTTATCTTACTTACTCTTACTGATTGAAAGTAGAGTTCATTTTATTTTCACAGTTCCACAGAGTTTGTGCATTGAACATTTGTGTAAAGACATATTTTCAATGTTTACAGGTACAATAAACAGTTTTCCTCACAGCCTTTGCTTCAAATTAAACTTGCCCCCCTCTAACTAACGTCTAAAACTTACTTAAACGTCTTCAATATGTGCATTAGTGAACAGGAGAAGAGTGTTTTTGTGATTTATTACGACTTCACACCTCACAAACCACAGATTCCCATGCAGGAATGTGCTCAGGTGTGCTGGAATTCAAAAATCAACAGAAAGTCTAGAAATAACATCCGCGAACAAAAGAAAACCAAACCGCAGCAACCCGAGAGGCCTGTTATTGGAGACGCAAAACTTCAACAAGTCAAAGCCATCAAGTGCAACAACAAAAACACCCTTTAAATATTTATTATCTTGCGCTCTCTTGTTTAGATGGAGGGCTAATCAAATTTTAAAAGGCCTATTTTCCCATCACAAAATGAAGTAGACAGGCGTAATTACCACACCGTTTCTCTGTACACACCTCGTAAATGTTGTTTCGCACTGCTGATTTTCCTCAGTCTCGTTTTGTTTTGTATTATTTGTGGTTGGTCTTTTATAAAGTGATGATTAGATTGTTTGGAATACTCAAGCATGGCCTTAACGATATATGGATGACTTTTCACGCTGGATGTTTTAAATGAATTCAAACTTGCATGTTTGCCCTAAATCAGTTGAATACCAAGGGAAGGTTTAAACAGAACAGGCAGTGTGCTGTAGTCTAAGACAAAACGAGACTTTGTGAAGCCTTTTTTTGCAAAGAAAGTGCCAGAGCTGTAATGCAGTCCAGACGCTCTCTCTTTTTTTTTTCTTTCTTCTCCTCCCTCTGTCCTGCGTCGCTACTGACCAGCTTCAAACTTCTCCATTTCTAACAACAATAAATGGCTGCCACTCAGACGGTCCTGATCTCCCATTCCAGCCCACCCAAAATCTCAGACCTGGCTGTGAACTTGACCCTGACAGCGCTGCAAAGTCTTCCCCAGACCAACGCTGAGATTGAGGTGCTGTTGTTTGACGTGGTTGTGTAAGTGAGATATTTAGACCTCGCTCTCTAGAGAGAATGAGGTACAGATGGGTGACACAAACTAGGTAAAGTGTGTTTATTCGTACGTGCGCGTGTTAGCGGGAACCTTTCTGCCATTTTGTCACATGCACTGCTGGAAAATCCAACTAGAATACATTGTGGTTCATATGGTTTCTAGGTGCACATTTATAGCATTAGTTAGTCCAAACTGGTGTTGATGATAGTTAGACCACTTTGGACCAGCAACAAACCAGAAAAAAAAAGAAAAAAAAAACATTTTGACCATTGTAACAGATATTATTTAAGATGGTCTAAGTGGGTTATATATGGTCATTAGCTTGTCCAGATTCACTGTAGTAAAAAAAAAAAAAAAAACAATTTGTTGAGTCAACTTAAAATTTGTTACCTGGCTGCCTTAAAATTTTAAGTTCAGTCAGCTCGAAAAAAGTTTAGACAACTTGAATATTTGAGGTGATTCAACTTAAAATTTGAAGGCAGCCGAGTAACAAAACCAGCTGTTAAGTTTAACAAACTCAATTTTTTTTAGTTTCGTCAACTCGAATATCTAAGTTGTCACTTACTACAACTTGAATTAACAACTTGAATTAACTTATTTGAGTTGACTGAACTTAACATTTTAAGCCAGCAGGGTAACAAATTATTTTAAGTTGACTCAACAAATTGTGTTTTTTGTTTTTTACAGTGTTGGTCAAGGATTATCAACTGGTTTACACCTAAACTGTAAAAAATAAAACACAATTTGTTGAGTCAACTTAAAATGATTTGTTACCTTGCTGTCTTAAAATTTTAAGTTGAATCAACTCAAATATCTAAGTTGTCACTTAGTACAGCTTAACATTTCAAGTTCTATGATGGTCTATGTGGGTTATATATATAGTCATTAGCTTGTCCAGATTTACTGTAAAAAACAATTTGTTGAGTCAACTTAAAATTATTTGTTACATGGCTGCCTTAAAATTGAGTTCAGTCAACTCAAAAAAAAGTTTGAAATGCGATGGTTTACTAAGTGACAACTTAGATACTTGAGTTGATTCAACTTAAAATTTTAAGGCAGCCGAGTTACAAACACAGCTGTTAAGGTTAACAACCTCATTTTTTTTTTTTTTTAGTTTAGTCAACTTGAATATCTAAGTTGTCACTTAGTACAACTTAACATTTCAACTTTAATTAACTTATTTGAGTTGACTGAACCTAACATTTTAAGGCAGCGAGGTAACAAAGTATTTTAAATTGACTCTGCAAATTGTGTTTTTTGTTTTTTACAGTGTTGGTCAAGAAGGATTATCAACTGTTTACACCTAAACTAAAAAATAAAACACGATTTGTTGTCAACTTAAAATAATTTGTTACCTTTGCTGCCTTAATATTTTAAGTTGAGTCAACACAAATATCTAAATTGTCACTTAGTACAACTTAAAATTTGAAGTTTAGCCAACTCAAAGAAGTTTAGTGAACTTGAAATGTTAAGGCAGTTGGGTAACAAATTATTTTAAGTTAACTCAACAAATTGTCTTAGTCAAGTTGGTCAACAGTTTGACCAGTTTTTTTTTTCCACCTAGTTTCAATTATAAGGCAAAGATCCAAGCTGGTCTAGATGATTGATCAACTGGTCTAAAATCAGATGGACTTGGTTTCGCCCTGCGGATTATCTTAGATAAGCAGACTTGGTGGACCATCTTGGACTACTTACCAACCAGCTTGACCAGCTAAAACCAGTATGGCCTGGTTTGCAAAGATCTGCTGGAAAACAATGTGATGTTTGAAGGACAGTGTGTTTAGCTGTTGTCTTCGCTAAATGATGGAGAAGAAAAGAATGTTCAAACAAAACAAACTAATGTGTTGGACAGAGAAATTTTAAAACACGTTTGAGAGACAAGTTTGTTTTAGGGCTTGTCAAACTGTACCTGTTCTCCAAAGAGCTGTAGAAGAGCTTTGTGTCTGGAATGCAGGGAAGCATTTCTCTCCCTCTTTCCTTTCTCCGGGACGGAGTTTGATCTAAAATTAGGTTTATTTAAGGGTTCGAGATCTTGGCCAAATGCGCTCTGACATTAATTCGAAACAGCTCAGCCCAGGTGGGAGGAGGAAAAGAGGGGCCCGCGGTCTGTAAATAAGAGCCAGTCCGTTTTTATCATCTTCTCGGTCTTTTGGAGAGCCTTGGATTGACATTCCTCCCTGCTTGAGCCTGATGCTCCTGCCTGACATCATTAAAGAGGAATGCTCACCGTACGTTCTCTGTTTCAGTCCCTCAATTTCATGTTTTAATTCCCCTCTTTCCCAAACCCCAATCTGGCCGTGCTTTCATCATGTGAGAAAGGACGTTCAGACATGAGGCGAGTATGAACACCCCCATTCATCCGGACCGAGGCTTGGCACACACTCAGGAAGCTCAGGCTGTTTTTTGGCTCCGTGGTACCTGCAGACGCTGTAGCTGTCAAGATTTTCACTGACCTACTTTCTGCCAGTGGTGAATATGAGTTATTAGAGGCGCCCGGGGGGCTGAATTTTTCTCTGGACGTATGCAGGGCTCGCCTTTCCCCTCTCGTGCTCAGCGCCGCCTTTGTCTCTGCAGAGAATGATATAAATCAGCCAACGGCTGTGAGGGAAGAATGAAGCTCTGTAGAGTCTCGGAGGGGGTGTGGAGCAGAGCTGCTGAATCCACTGGTTTCAGTGTCTGTGGATTAATATCTTCCTGCTGATAGGGGAGCCATGCTTTATCTGAACGTCCAGATCCTTCTCAAGTGCACTACAAATAGATGAGTCCTTCAAGAGGACATTTAGAGATGCTGTTGGACACAGATAAAGCCTTGTGCTGGATGAACAAGGGCTAATTCATCCTAAAAGTAATATTTTGTTATCATTATGTCATTCCAAACTCATTTCTTACACAGAACACAAAAAGAGACACTAGGTAGAATATTCACACTGCCCTTTTCCATTTTTTTTTTATTATGTGACTTCAGTTTGTCTATTGCTGAATCTCTAGACATGCTTAGACCTGGGCCTACATAGTCTATGGTTAGTCATTTCCAGTACATGATGTATATATCGACCCACTGACTAGTTAACTACTTTTCTGTGACTAGTAAACTTGAACTTCTAGACAAAGTACCATTTAAGCGTATAAGCAGATGAGCCCTTCCGAGCTCCTGCAGTTCTTCCCTATAAAACACTTCAGAATTGCATAACCTGTTCACACTAGTGTTTACCTTCTCGCTTATTGTCATTCCAGCACATGATACATCATGGGAACAGCCTCTAGAGATTGTAAGATCTGCAAAACAGACTCCACATGTACGTGCAATGACATAAACTCACCCTGTGATTCTTTTTGCGAGGGAGGACAAACACACAAAGATGTTTGTCCTCATGGCTCTGGGGTTAGGCACTGGGGATTAGGATGTTTTTATTGTATTTTACAATGGATGCTTGGAGAGCAACCGGACATGCCCAGGCATGCGGTGAGTGTTCATTACAGTACATGTTTTCAGCATGTAAACCTTCATTACATAAGAGGACCTTGTACATTCTTAGAGAGTGATTCACATGTTGTGGGACATTACATCACAAGAGCATTAGCAGCCTCTTAAAACTTCTTAAGGTGAACCCACATGTACCCCTGCAGCTGTGGACAGAGGGGGTTCGTTTGAGACAGGTGTGGATGCACTAGATGCCAGAGGGCATGTTCCCATAGTGACCAGTCAGTAGTCAAAATAATGATAGGATATGAGATGTGTGTTCACTGGCAGAATAGAACACCAAATCACGTAAGGCTTTACTCATGCACGCACACTTGTTGATGATTTTTTTTTTTGGCAAACATGAACTGCTACTTGTCAGTTTCATCTTACTCTCAGAAGCAGTGAGCAGCCATTTTTTTGATGCAGTGCCCAGGAAGAAGTTGGGGGTTTGGTGCCTTGCTCAAGGGTCTCACCTCAGTCATGGTATTGGAGGTGGAAGAGAGCGCTCCACCCACCATCAATTCCTGCTATTCAACTCAGAAAGTTTGAGTTTCCAACTTCCCACTTAGAAAACTTCAACCAAATGGCATTGGGAGGTGGATATGCAATGTGAAATCTGGAACTCTCGGGCCAAATGTAGTTTCGGGAGGAGCCATATCATTCAGTCCAGTCAATCATCATTACGAGCCTATATAAGCAGCGACAAGTCTTCCAGCATCCCTCCACCTCCCCATCTTCACCTTTATTTCCGTTATTCTCCCTCTGTGTAGCACTGCAACGAAGAGTTGAACTCTGGGTTCGAGCCTCCGTTAAGGAAAGCAAACCAAGTTTATCCAAAACATATTTTGCATTCTGTTCAACTTAGAAAGTCTGAGTTTCCAACTTCCTTCTTGGAAAAGTTCAACTGAATGGCATTGGAAGCCCATTCGATTTCCAACTTTGAAACCTGGTACTCTTGGAACTCAAATTCCACAGGTGTTTGACATTTGACTTGGAAATCTCTAACTCAAACATAACACAAACATGGCAGCCTTCGTTAAAATGTTCACTGCTAAATTTCCTACTTGCATGATATCTGTTCAACAAATGTTTTGTGCGTTCAATGAAGTTCCAAACATAGGTTCGGGAGGAGCCTAATTATTCAGTCCTGTCAATCATCATTAAGAGTCTATATAAGCTGCAACAATTCTTCCGGCATCCCTCCACCTCACCATCTGCACCTTTATTTCTGTTATTCTCCCTCTGTGGAGTACCGCAACAGGGGGTTGAGCTCAAGCCGTGCCTAGGGTTCGAGGCCTCTGTTAAGGACAGCAACTTCCTAACTTAGAAAAAATCAACCAAATGGCTTGGAGAAGTTCAGTCTTGGAGAATGGAACTCTTGAAACTCGGGTATTTCGCAGGTGTATGATATTGTCTTGGAAATCTGGAACTCTTTTAACCCTTCTGGGTCTGAGGGGGTTTTGGGACCCTAGAAAAGTTTGACATGCCCTGACATTTGTGCTCTTTTCAGTGTCTCATACACATTAATGGATAAAGTCTAATTATACAATAATAAGCACAAACTTTACTAAACATTGTAATTTACTCTCCACAATTTGGAGTTCTTTGTTGACTGCAAAGGTAACCGAAAAAACACTGCTATTTTTGTCTTCCTGGAACCGGGCACTGGTCAGAGATATCAAGTAGGAATATCCTGTATCTAATATTAAATGCGTTATTGAAGCGGAAGTTCCTCTGTTGCAGTCTTGGGTTAAATGTCCTGCTCAAGGCACAACTGTGAGACACCAACTTTGAGCTTTAGCCACTAACCCACTCCATGAGTGTGGCATGAAAGCATTGTTTAGATTGAGTCAAAGGGATTTTCCTGTTTTGTAAGATTTGACCTCAGACCCCAAATCAAACTTTACCCAAGGCGCGTCATAAAACCTCACGGACATCTGCGTCTGATGGGACACGAAACCACTCGACAATCGCACCACTGTTATACGGGAGCAATTCTCTTGAGGGCATTTGGGTTCGTCTGCCCCACTTCCAGTACAGCAGTGTCAGATGCATGTTGAAACCAGTGCATGCGGTTTCTGTGCTGTCCCAGCCGTAGCTTTGAAATACCAGCCCCACCGCAGGCTATTTTAGGGCCAGCCACAATCATGCTCGCTGGCTGCCCAGATACTGTCGTTCTCCTGGGGCCCATGTCTCAGCACTGGTCCTCTTTGCATCCCCAAAATTGCAAAGTGGTGAGCCAACGGCATCATGAGCTTCCGTCAGCCGGTTTTGGCACAGTGCAGTCTCTAGAGGGTCCACGTGTTGAAGGATCTGGAGGTTGAGGCGTATCCTTGTGGAGGTTCTCCAGGTGAAGAAAGGACATGTTCTTTTTATTTTGAAAGTCTTAAATACTACTTCAGACAGTTCTCTTGCAGTACCTACCCTTTCATTTGGCTTAACTAGTCGTTTAGCAGATGCTTTGTACCCTAAATGACTTTCAGTACATTTATTACAAGGACAACCCTCCTGGAATGACCTTGGGTCAAGTGTCTTGCCCAGGGTGACTTATTACTGTCCCTTGTGAACCTTGTGACTGAATTTTTGCAGAACGTTATCCTACTCATAACAATGATCCAGTAACGTAATTCTTGTGGACTAAACTATCCAGTTCTCGGGTCTGCTTGTCTCCTGTCAAGGTAAACTGTTGATCCAGCTGCAATCCATCTTAACACTTCACACTCTGCCTCCTCCTTTCTGAAGCGCCTTTGTGGCACCTCTGATCTTACGTAAGCTTCCAATCTCTTCATGCATCAGCTCTGAACAAAAGGCTGATCCTCTTCATGTTTTGAATTTTCCACCCTCATCGTTTGATTGTGTGCAAGTCAAGCTTGAGCAGAGCAGACAGGGAAAACTGGTTATGAGGGCTGAAAAACAGAGATACTGGATTCTGGTAAAAAAGAAGATTTTACACACATTCATGTGTGTCATTGCTTTGAGATTTCACTTGATATTTCCAAAAAGCAGCCAATGGCAGTCGAGGAGATGGAGAAAAGGCACTGTGAGGGAGAGATAGAAGGAGAGAGAGAGTGAGAGACAGTGATCATTACAGGACTTAAAATAGAATAATTAGAGGAGCTGTGTGTACTGTTCCTCTGCCCGCGCTGACCGCAAGTACTGCCATTTACTGTTGATGCTCTTCCGGTACCAGCCATTTATCACTGTTTTCTGTTTGTTACTTTCTTTGTCTGTTTTTATGTTTGGAAGACGTTGGGGCAAAATGAGCCAAATCTGCCTTTTTCAGAGTAGGAAATTATACACAAAATTTAACTCATTAGGGTTTTGTGGGTTGTTGCCAGGGTGTTGTTATCAACAAGGCATTTGCTGTGGTATAATGAGTGGTTTCAAAGTTCTTTCTAGGCAGACACTAAGTATTTCTGGTTAGCTGTTAAGACGTTTTAGGTTGCTCATAGGGGATTGCTTTTATATTTTATAGGGCTGCTGTATGATGTTCTGGCTGTTTGCTAGGGTGTTAATAGGCTGTTCTGAGTGGTTCCTAGGGTGTGTTGGGTTGATTATAAAGCTAGGATGTTCTGGCTGTTTGCTAGGCTGTTCTGGGTGTGTTGCTAGGGTGTGTTGGGTTTGTTATAAAGGTAGGATGTTCTGGCTGTTTGTTAGGGTGTTGCTAGGCTGTTCTGGATGTGTTGCTAGGGTGTGTTGTGTTGTTAATAGGGCTATGATGTTCTGGCTGTTTGCGAGGGTGTTGATAGGCTGTTCTGGGTGAGTTGCTAGAGTGTGTTGGGTTCGTTATAAAGCTAGGATGTTCTGGCTGTTTGCTAGGGTGTTGCTAGGCTGTTTTGAGTGGTTGCTAGGCTGTTCTGGGTGTGTTGCTAGGGTGTGTTGTGTTGTTTATAGGGCTATGATGTTCTGGCTGTTTGCTAGGGTGTTAATAGGCTGCTCTGAGTGGTTGCTAGGGTGTGTTTAATTATTCATAGGGGTAGGATGTTCTGGCTGTTTGCTACTGTGTTACTAGGCTGTTCTGGGTGATTGCTAGGGGTGTTGGGTTGGTTAAAGCTAGGATGTTCTGGCTGTTTGCTTGGGTGTTAACAGACTGTTCTGAGTGGTTGCTAGGGTGTGTTGTGTTGGTTATAAAGCTAGGATGTTCTGGCTGTTTGCGTGGGTGTTAATAGGCTGTTCTGGGTGATTGCTAGGGGTGTTGGGTTGGTTAAAGCTAGGATGTTCTGGCTGTTTGCTTGGGTGTTAACAGACTGTTCTGAGTGTGTTGCTAGGGTGTGTTGTGTTTATAGGGCTATGATGTTCTGGCTGTTTGCTAGGGTGTTAATAGGCTGTTCTGAGTGGTTGCTAGGGTGTGTTGGGTTGGTTATAAAGCTGGGATGTTCTGGCTGTTTGCTAGGCTGTTTTGTTCTAGGTGTGTTGCTAGGGAGTGTTTGGTTGTTTATAGGGCTAGGATGTTCTGGCAGTTTGCTAGGGTGTTACTAGGCTTTTCTGGTGTGTTGCTAGGGTGTGTTGAATTGTTTATAGGGCTAGGATGTCTCTGGCTGTTTGCTAGGGTGTTGATAGGCTGTTTTGGGTGTGTTGCTAGTGTGTGTTGGGTTGTTTATAGGGTTAGGATGTTCTGGTTGGTTGCTAGGGTGTTGCTAGGCTGCTCTGGGTCAACGCTAGAGCATTGCTAGCATTGGTGTTGTAGGGTGTTCCTGAGTGTCTGTTATGGTATTTTGGGTGGTTGGGTAAGGTTGTGAAAGTGTTTTAGATGGTGGGTTTTTTTTTTTTGTTTAGCTTTGTTAAACTTTTCTGGATGTTGATAGGTTGTTAATAGGCTGTTGTGGGTGGTTGCTAGGGTGTTGCTCAGGCTAAGTAATGCAAGGTATAGGAAGTGTTTTCTGTCTTTTATGTATCTGCTAGGCAATTCATAAGTCAGTTTGGCAGTCAGATGTCATTAAACATGTTGTGTGCATGTATATATGTATGTATGTCTACAGGAAATGTTCTGTGCATTTTTAAAACCCAGATTTGGTTATCTTGCAATCTGTTGTGCATTAATATAATGTATTTGTGTGTGATTGCAGTGGAGATCTGAAAGACGGGAATTAGGCACAGGAACCAACTGAGTGAAAGACAAATTTTTGTTGACGTCTTGATGAAAGCATCAAAGTAGTGGAACGGTGCTCATTTGAACAGTGCACTTCCTGAAGTATGTGTGTAGAATCAAATAGGAATATACAGCTTTTTCAACGAACAGATTGAAAAACACAATACATCAATCAATGTTCAAGGGGCTGTTTTTCCTCTGGGACTCATTTCCTACAGCAAGCCACAAAAAAGGATCTTAGCTTGATGCTCGCTAAATACTTCCACTTAATGATACGTGACTGCTTGTGAAATTAACATGTACTAATTAAACAAAGATCAAATGTTTCTCTTTCTTTTTTTTCCAAGACATATACCAAAGTCCGGAAACAAAAATGGTCAAAATTTGGAGAAAAAAAAAATCAAAAGGGATATTCTCTTCTGGTGCAGTAGTGTTTAATCATTCCCAGAGTGCTTGTATTTCACTGACATCCATACGCTGAATGGTTTAAAGCGCTGATTAACGATATCAATGTTTGATCTGAATTGGAGTAAAATGTATTCAAGATGCTGAATTATTTTTTTGTTGTTAGCATTCATCTTTTATCCCTAAATTCAGATTTCTTTGATTGTGAGGTCAATGATTAATAGATTTCAATTAAATGATCTAGCCAAAACTCTAACCAACCATAACCCTGACTAATCCTAACCCTAAGGCTAGTATTTTCTGGGAAATCAGATAGTGTAACAGAGTTATGAAGTAGAAAATCAGTGTTTTATTAAAGAAAAAGCATTAGGGAAGTTACTTTGAAACTTTAGCTTATCAAGCTGAAAGTGATAGTTCACCCAAAAATGAAAATGACCCCATAATTTACTCACCCTTAAGCCATCCTAGCTGTATATTACTTTTTACTTTCAGACGCACATAATAGTTATATTAAAAATGTCCTGGCTCTTCCATGCTTTATAATGGCAGCGAATGGGTGTTGAGATTTTGAAGTCCAATAAAATGCATCCATCGATCATAAAAAGTGCTCCACGTTTAAACGTAGAGGTAGGGCTGGGCGATATCGAATATTAGAGATAATATTGTGAAACTGTCACACAGGACATATTATAATTTTATGTATATTTGAGTTTTAATAGGTTTTCATGTTGTCTTGGCCATTTTATTCCTCTTGACCTTTTAATGTGTGTATTGCTTAATATTGCTTGTTTTTGCTCAATTTTGCCAAAGAAAATGGTTCCAAACACAGATCACAGCTGTTTTGCATCTCTGAGCAATGGACGGTATTTACTTATTAAATGAATCAGCGTTTTGAACGAATCGGTTGATAAAAATGATTCAGTGATTCGCTCATTAACACAGTCAGTTGCTTTTTACTAAATTATTCAGCTGTTTGAATGAATCGGTTGAATCTCAGTGACTCACTCACTTGTGTTAATTTCACATTTCAACTTTTTTTCATGTCCTAAATTATTTCAAATATCAGTATGCAACGTTTTATGTTAAAAACTAAGCATTACGCCTTTTAATGAATCTGCAACTGCCATTTAAATGCATCAGTGTCCCCCCCTATACATCTAAATGCTATTTCACATGCAGATTCCAGAAATATTTTCTTATGCTGGAATGAAAGACACTAAGTACCAAATGAAGTGCTTCTTATTCTTACCCAAAAATATACAAAATGGAAGAAAGAGTTAAAACAGAACACAATTTATATATATTTATTTGCTTCTTTTCTATTTTGTATTTACTTGTACTTTTACTTTCAACACTTAAGTATGTTTACTATTAAACAAATACTTTTTGTACTCAAGTACAATAAATATCACATACTTTAAGACTTTTATTCAAGTAATATTCTGAACAGTGACTTCAACTTCTACCAAAGTCGTTTTCTGGTAAGATATCTGTACTTTTACTTAGTTGTGACTTTCAGGTACTTTATACAAGATTCTGCCTTTGATATTTGTTGGAAAACTAGCATCGCTACTTTAAGTCAAACATTGTTAGCATTTGTAGCAGGCCTTGGCCTGTACCTTTTTAGAGAGCTGAAGTTTACAAATGGCATGCTTGGTGTTGTGTTTATATTGTAGCCGCAGCAGAACTAAATGCAATGCAATTTGCAGGAAACGTGCTGTAAATTTACCAACCCAATTAAACTGGACTGTATTACAAGCTGCTGGTGAAACCGGAGCCTTATTTTAAGGCGTTCATTAATCAATGCCAAACCTCAGGGCTCGCAGCAGCCCGGGTGATGCAGGACATGTAATTAACTCTTTAAACACAGGGAATAAAAATCAGGCCTGATTGCAGATACCAGTTATCCTTCCTGAGGGACGCAGACCATTAGCTTCCTAATGGGTCTTGCCCCGCAGAGGCGTAAACCATCAGCGGAACTGGCTCCGATCCAAACCGCAGGAAGCAGAGAATCACGTGTACGCCCCTTCGGTGCAATTTTTTAAATAACCATCATCCGAAGATGATTGGCGTCTCCGTGACCTTGGTTAATAAATTGAGGTGGTGGAATTCCAGCGGCATCCTGTTGATAGAACACTAGGTCACAGAAGTCAAAAATGAGCTCGCTGGGTTGTTTTGAGTAGCGTTGCCATCTGCAATTAAGTTTTGGTACCAAGGAAAACTCATTTGGTGCCGGTTGTGCCAGCAGCAGTTGATGAGATGACCAGGCGCGTATGTGGTTAAAGAGCGGTTCGTTGCACTATGCAATGAAACATAATGTAGAATGACGCGGC
Source organism: Cirrhinus molitorella (assembly GCA_033026305.1). Lineage (NCBI taxonomy): Eukaryota > Metazoa > Chordata > Actinopteri > Cypriniformes > Cyprinidae > Cirrhinus > Cirrhinus molitorella. Next base: position 3,652,302 of record CM065141.1, on the reverse strand, counting down.
GAGGAGAGCGAGCGAGAGAGAAACGTTTAACCGTAAAATAGCCTGCGCCGTTCATTTGAGTAATCAGTCGCGGGATGCGAGTTTAATAGCCTTTAATGGTCTGTTTCCTGATATCAACTCCAATCAGCGGTCAAAGTGCTCAGCCATTCATGATCTTAGAAAAACACATTTTCCGAAAATAGCTCCAACACTTTTCCTCCATTCGTACCTCGCCCATGTTCCTTAATGAAATGGAAAAGAAAAAAAAAAAGCGCTGGAACCACTGCTTTTTTGGATGGAAACAGTTGCGCTCGTCTTGTTCATTAGCTTAAAGAGAAAACAAACTGCAGAACAAATTAACGCTAACCTTAATTCCCACTTTTACAGGAGTTGCTCTATAAAAGGCACTCGGAATGTGCAGGCTGCTTTTAGAAAGCGAGCGGTCGCAATTTTTTAAGCCTTCGGGTTGGTTTTGGCAGCGTTCTCGTTAAAACGACCTTTGTGTTTCTCATTATGGGGCTCATACGGAAGATGTTAGCAGCTTGAACCCTGTTAGCAGAATGCTAATCACTGTGACAACCAAGAGTGAATGCAGTCCAGGTTAGAGTGGAATTCACAACTAAGAGGTAAACAGCAAACCTGACTGCGGAGGTCGAACGCTAAGCTCTTTTATCCCAGGTCTCTATGCGTGTAAAATGTTTACAGGGTCTCTGGTGGAGTGATATGCACCTGTGAGGCCACAGAACATATGATCTTTAATGGAGTTAGCACTGGTAGCCTTGTGTGAAGCTAACGCTAGTTACAAATGTTAAGGACCATCATCAAACATTAGCATGCAATCTTATGCATCTTCATTTTTGCTTTTTTGTTTTGGTCTTTGTATTGCGTGTTTTTGAATGTTTTTAGTCATAGTTATACAAAATACTTGCATTACATATATAAACATTTAATATATTTATTAAATATTCCTCACATTTGTATATTTTTTTTTTTTAAATGATTATATATATATATATATATATATGTATATATGTATATGTATATATATATATGTATGTGTGTGTGTGTGTGTGTGTGTGTGTGGATGCATTTATATATATGTATATTTGTAATAGTTTAATAAAAATGTTTACTACATATATTAAATATTCACCATATTTTATTTTTAATATAAAATAATTTATTACAACGTTTTTATCTACACATAATATACAAAATATAAATGATCTTATATATTTATTTTTCAATTAATCTCTGTCTACACTTAACATATTTCTCTAAATATCAGTAAAAATATCTATCTATCTATATATCTATAACTATATCTATCTATCTATCTATCTATATATATATATATATATATATATAATGTATGTATAACATTTGTAATAATTTCATTGATTATGAACATCACAAATGTTTTGTTATTAGGTATATTAAATATTTCCCATATTTTTTAAAGCTTTTTGAAATATAAATATATATATATATATATATATATATATATATATATATATATATATATATATATATATATATATATATATATATATAGTTATTTATATAATATATATAAATACATATAGTTATTTATTACTTAATATTGTTAATTAATCTACATTTATACATTTAAATTAATCCACATCATTAATGTAACCTTATTCGTGTGTGTGTGTGTGTGTGTGTGTGTGTGTGTGTGTGTCAGCTATTTCATTCATATATGTATAACACTTTGGATTACATTTATAAAAATAAAAATGACATAACATTCATAACATTTCTGCTTTTTTATTTTCTGTAGTAAATGAAAGTCCAGTTTGGAGCCACAATAAGGGCCAATCAAACACATCACTTATAGCGATTATGTTCTGCATAAAGTCCCACAAAACACCCCGTCCCTTTGCTTTCCAAATTAAATTAGACGGTGCCTCAGAGGGTTGAGTGAAAACACCTGGCCAGTGTACGAAGCGAGAGTGGACTGCATGTTTTCAAGCCTTGGCATATAGCATATAGCACATAGCACAGCTCCATCATGCTCCACAACACCACAAGTCATGCTAGCAATGGTACCGATGCACTTTTACACCCCTACAGAGTCATACAGAGCACCACCGTAAAGTCCAGGCACAATCTTTCCAGGATTAGTCTTTCCATGATTTAACGCTGCTCTCTCCTGACCCCTGGAATGCAGCGAATGACGGATCTATTTTCTTACATTGTTTCACCTGCTGTAAATAGAACCACATGTTGCGAGGGACCGCCTCAACGCTCTTTCAGCCCTAATGGGAAGCATATTGGGGGTTACAAGGAGCCGCAGACAGCCGAAGGGGCTTCCATTAGACCAAAGCATGACATGCGGAGGAAGACGAGGGCAGCGTATGGAGATAATACCACAAATCAGAGGTGAATTATGGGGCAATGCCATGAAAGGAAGTCCCATCAAAATCCAAAACCCAATCAGTCTCAAGGCCCAAGTTACTGTGAAGTCCGTGTAGGGTTACAGAGGAATCTGATCTGGTCTCTCTGCTCGCTTGTTCTCTGTTTATAGTGATTTGCTGGTTTGGAGATTTACATGTTTTTTGCGATGATGTTTTCAAGAACTTTCACTGCTAACCCTTTCTGCACGGTGGTGTTGATCCGCTGGTGTTAAAGACCTTGTTGTTCTTAATCGCTGGTTCGAGATTAGTACAGCTGATGGGGTGAGACCTTTTAAGCTAAATTTTAATTCCAACAGATTGTAGCCTTGAGGCCAGAAAACAAACGCCAAGCCAAATGCAACGATTTATCTTAAAGGAGCCACCATAGACTGCTAAAGTAAACACACTAAAGGCTAGTGTGCTTATTTTTTGACTTTTTATCATTAAAGACCTCCTCCTAAAAAAAAAAACTGATTTAACCAGCCTTAAGGCTTTGATATACACTGAGCAAAATTATAAGAGCAACACTTTTGTTTTTGCCCCCATTCAACTCAAAGATCCAAGACTTTTTCTATGTTCACAAAAGGCTTATTTCTCTCAAATATTGTTCACAAGATGCTGATTAGACAGAATGATTATTGCACAGGTGTGCCTTAGGCTGGCCACAATAAAATATGCAGTTTTATCACACAGCACAATGCCACAGATGTCACAAGTTTTGAGGGTAGAGTGCAGTTGGCATCCTGACTGCAGGAATGTCCACCAGAGCTGTTTCCCATTAATTGAATGTTCATTTCTGTACCATAAGCCGTCTCCAAAGGCATTTCAGAGAATTTGGCAGTACATCCAACCGGCCTCACAACCGCAGACCTTGTGTAACCACACCAGCCCAGCACCTCCACATCCAGCATCTCCACCTCCAAGATTGTCTGAGACCAGCCACCCGGACAGCTGCTGCAACAATCGGTTTGCATAACCAAAGAAATTCTGCACAAACTGTCAGAAACCGTCTCAGGGAAGCTCATCTGCATGCTCGTCGTCCTCATCGGGGTCTCGACCTGACTGCAGTTCGTCGTTGTAACCGACTTGAGAGGGCAAATGCTCACATTCGATGGCGTCTGACACTTTGGAGATGTGCTCTCTTCACGGATGAATCCCGGTTTTCACTGTACAGGGCAGATGGCAGACAGCGTGTATGCCGTTGTGTGGGTGAGTGGTTTGCTAAAGTCAATGTTGTGGATCGAGTGGCCAATGGTGGCAGTGGGGTTATGATATGGGGAGGCGTATGTTTTGGACAATAAACACGTGCATTTTATTAATGGCATTTTGAATGCACAGAGATACCGTGACAAGATCCTGAGGCCCATTGTTTTGCTGTTCATTCAGGACCATCACCTCATGTTGCAGCATAATGCACAGCCCCATGCTGCAAGGATCTGTACACAATTCCTGGAAGCTGGGATCAGTTCTTTCATGGCCAGCATACTCAAAGGACATGTCCCCCATTGAGCATGTTTGGGATGCTCTGGATATGGTTTAAAGTTCCAGTTCCAATATCCAGCAACTTCACACAGCCATTGAAGAGGAGTGGGCCAACATTTCACAGGCCACAATCAACAACCTGATCAACTCTATGTGAAGGATATGTGTTGCACTGCGTGAGGCAAATGGTGGTCACACCCCCCCCCGCCCAAATACAGTAAAACTGCACATTTTACAGTGGCCTTTTATTGTGGCCAGCCTAAGGCACACCTGTGCAATAATCATTGTCTAATCAGCATCTTGATATGCCACACCTGTGAGGTGGATGGATTATCTCGGCAAAGAAGTGCTCACTAACACAGATTTAGACAGATTTGTGAACAATATTTGAGAGAAATAGGCCTTTTGTGTACATAGAAAAAGTCTTAAGGCCTGTTCACACCAAGAACGATAATGATAACTATTAATACAACGCTAACTATATTTTCGTCCACACCAGAGAACGATAACTGTTTTTGTTGCATTTACACAACTTCAACCAGTAGATGTCCTCAGCATGCACGTTTCAAATGCATCTAAGCAGTGAATCTAGCATTCAAATGCGCAAGCTCTTCAAATTTGAATGAAGTTTGATTAGTTGTCAGTGTTTTATCATTTATCAGCTGTAAAAAAATTGTTCTGAAAGTGATCCCAACGATATCATTGGCTCGTTATCGTTATATGTTATAGTTATAGTTATACGTTAAACGTTATATCGTTATAGTTATGATGTGACCTCAGCTATTCTCTTAAAGTTGAAACGATTTTCAGAACTATCTTTATAGTTACAGTTATCGTTATCGTTCTTGGTGTGAACGGGCCTTTAGATCTTTGAGTTAAACTCATGAAAAATGGGGGCAAAAACAAGAGTGTTGTGTTTATCATTTTGTTCAGTGTATGTTTATTTTCGTTGTTTGCTTAGGGGTAAAAAAGCAGTGGCATCTTGACAGCCCACAAACTTCAATTACCACTGTAAAGCAACTCTCCAGTGTGTTCATATTTTAAGTTGTGAATTGAAGAAGATTTCCACATAAAAGAAGGCCACAATGGACCAATGATAGTATGAAGGTGTTTACCAGCCAGAGGGAACTTTTCTGTAAAGTTTGCTTTGTCAAGCTATTTCAAACTTTCGAAATGAACTTCGTTTTGGCCTAATTTTATTCAAAATGCAGGCAAAACCATTAGTTCTTTGATTTTACTTCAAATATATTTGGACTTTTAGATAGTTTTCTGGTCTTTACTGCCCATCAGATTTTTGCTTGTCACTTTGTAAGTGTTTTCGTCACTTGTCAACTAGCAGCAAACAAGTGCCAAAAACGACTTTAAATGTACATCAGTGTGGACTAGCTAACTAACTCATGTCGTTCCAAACCTTTAAAAGGGGGTACAATGGTGTTTTGTGTATTCAAGTTGTTTACAGTGTTAAAGAGTTGGATTGTCATGCTAAACATGGCCAAAGTTTAAAAAAATAATTTGGACGAATGACAAAGAATTTCTGTGCCGAAAATCTTACTTCCGGGTTGATACAAGTTTAGACTGTTGTTTTTTTTCAATCGTGGATCTAATGACATAGACGATGGTGGAACTCCTTATATGAGCATTTCTCCCAGAAAAGCGCGCCCGCGCACATGTCGACCAGAGGAGCGTGAGACCACGCCCATCAATGTGCTTCATCAGGAAATTGTCGGCTGTGCTGCATAGGATTTGTTCAAGAATGTCTCCCCAGGTTGACGCTGGATTTGCACATTGTTTGCTGTTTAAACATGGAGTGGTCCCAGTGCTAAAATATCCCAGTCATGTAAGTACAACTCCATCAGATTTCTGTCTTTTGTTGGAAATCAGCTTGACTCTATAGCTCAGAGCATTTTGCTAGATAAGACCCTTATTCCTCGGCTGGGATCATGTAGAGCTCTCGTTGATCCCCAATGAAGTCCACAATATGGTGAAAAATCCTGAAATGTTTTCCTCATAAAATGTAGTTTAAACATGAACCTTTTGGACGACATTGGGGTGAGTAAATTATTGGGAATTTTTATTTTGGAAGTGAGCTAATTCTTTAATTGACCATCCAACTTGTCAGGCTGGCCATCTCTAATGGTTGTAGAAATGTTTTAGGCACTTGTCAAGCTAGCAGGTGCTCCAAACTGCTTTGAAATAATCAAAAATAATCAAAAACTATATAGCTGAATACCAGGAATAGTATGCCGAGACCAGAAAACCACATGAAGTTGTTTCAAGTGGTTTCATCTTCAGCAATGTGGACAAGTCAACCTGTGTGAACATAAATAGCTACAGTAACTTATGAACAAATCTGTAACCTTTCAAACATGCCAAACTTGGCAGAAAAACAGTCTCTGTTGCTGGTTTTCGGGAAACACAACGTGACTCATGCATCTTAGTCCAACTAGCACTGCAAACGCTCATGATTAGCCAAGTAGGTGTCCGTTTTAGACTTTAGCCTGCTGCTAATGTTTTCCTGTATGAAAATTTGGTTCAAGTTCATTCCTACAGTGAGTTTCATTGGTCACCCAACATGAATTAATATATATGAAGAGTTAAGATGCAAACCCCCTAAAAGCTAGAGATACTATGTGAATGCTCTGGACATATACATCTATCAAATACTTTTACTTCAAAATCCCAGCTTCAGCCCGATCAGAAGTACTGGTATTTAGGTAGAAACCTATATCTATCTGAGCTTGATAAAAATGCGTTTTTTAAACAAAGACGTCAGATGGATTTAGAGGCTTTTGCATCTGAACCCTTCATATGTATTTTAAAAGTCGTCTAGCAATTTAAGCCTAGAATTAACTTCTAAAGTTGCTAAAGTCATTAAATTATTCTTCCAACACCGTCATGTGCCATTTTTCGATGAGTGAAATGTTTGGTTTTGTTGATGCATTGAAAGTGCATGTTAATCTTTTACTGTGCAACAATGACATCTGGTGGCTGTAAAAGTAACAACAGGCTTCTTCACATGTCACAATCAGAAATGTTGTCCCAGACAATTTATGTATATGCATTTATTTTAGGCATTGTAAATTAAGCAGTTTATTTTATTTCACCATATGGGTCTCCATAGGTTACTTATGCATTCCCTACATACAGCACATCTGTCACCGCTGGTATCAGAGTCACAGATCTGCGATGGAGATCTGAGGGGAACAATTACAGCTGATGACTAGCATGCAGACAGCTGCAATTTGGTAATGAAATTGAGAGTGTGCGTCTGATCACGTAACTCGGGGAACGTGTGTAATGGCGAGCTCACTGCAAAGCTGAAGCTCATCGCCGTTTTCGTTTTTCTATCTACGGTCTATGAAAAAATAATAACTGCAACCATGAAGGCGAATAAGTTAATAATTAATGTGCATATCAAATATCTCTAGTGTGCACCACAAATGTTGTTTACATTTGTTTATACTGACAAATTCCTCACTTAAAGGAAGTTTTTGGCTTAAAACACACACAATGCTCACTTTAGATCATAGAAACCCTAGTAAGCAACATATACAGTAGTATGTAGCAGTCTTATTTTAGTCTTATTTTATGTTTTAGTATACATGTTCTGTTTTTATATTTGTGTGTGTGTGTCTGACACCTTCAACATTTCTTACATTATCAGTTTATTTGCTTATTTTAGTTTAGAAAATGGTAATAAAATATGACAAGACCTGAAGAGTTAAACTGTGTCTGAACAAATTCATCTTGATAATGTCAGATAGCATTGATAAAAAGGTAAGTAACAAAACATGGTCTGGTCACAGTGTCAAATAAAATTTTTGGTCCAAGACTTTGATCAGTTTTACTGTGTGAAGAATATTTGGGTATAATATGTTAAAGTTTACTTTATTTTGCTATCCTCACTTGCATACATGAACTATAGTGTCTTGCACCCACTAGTAAAAAAAAAATACCATATGTGTGTGTATATATATATATATATATATATATATATATATATATATATATATATACTTTTAATTTTAGATAAGAGTTGTTTAATTTTTAATGTCTTAAATGTATTTTTGGTCTAATCTAATTTAATTAAATGTATTTAATCAAAGGTATTTTTATATATTAGTTATTTTACTAGTTAAGTAAACAAAAATGAGAGCTTTATATATAAAAAATGAGAGCTTTATATATATATATATATATATATATATATATGCTTTCGCAACTAGCTGCAATAAAATATTTTTTTCTATTTTAAATGTTTTATTTTTATATTTTTACTTTCGTTTTAGTTAGATTTTAACTAAATTTAATTTTATAATTTAATTAATTTAATCAAATTTTCTTAGTCTCATATAATTTATATTATGTATTTTGTTAATTATTAATTTTAGTAATTTTAGTACTATCAGTTAAACTAAATTAGTATTTAGTATTGTTTAATATCTATTTACTTAATTTAATAGGTAACACTTTATAATAATTGTCATTAATAAATCATTAACAAGCATTATATACTGTTTAACTAATCATTACTTACTATATATTCACATACCTAGAAATATGAGATAATGTGCTCCTTAATGACCTAATGAACTTATTAACATTGCCAATTGATTAACTGATCTTTATTTATTGTAAATTGAAATGCTTACAAATGTCATTAAACTTTCAATTCATATCATTGTGCATTTTTGACAGATGGCTTACAATGATTAAAGGCTTCATTAATAAATGGTTAACAAACGTTATATAATGCTTAACAGCTCATTAGTTAATGTTTACAAATGTCATTAAACTTTCACTGTGTTTTAAAAATGTGCAAGTGATAAAAATGAAATTATACAATGTTTACAAGCTTATTTGTTAATGTACTTTTGAATGCTTACAAATGTCATTAAATGAGCAGTCATTTCGATGGCAAAAGGTGTCCCAAATGACCCTAGTTTCACATCTTTATAACTCATTTATTAATCATTTTTCCTGTTTTTGCAGTACCCAATCTAAAGTGGAGAGTATTCATCTTTTGTAAATGTTTATAAACATTACTGATTTTTAGTATCTTTATTGGCACTTGGCTTTTAGATACTTTAACAATGTTTGTGTAAAGAGTGGTTAGATAAGTTTAGCTAATAGCTTGGTAAAGACATATAACACATTGTAATGTGGGTGCAAAATGTGTTTTTATCACCTCAACACTTTGTGTATCATTAAACAGAATATTCCTTGAGTTATACATCAACAGGAGGGGAAAGAAACATTTTTTTTAAGAAAATACATTTATCAAAACAATGCAATTAGGGGTGTGCGATATGACGATTTTTGTTGTGATTCAGAACTAAACATGCTGCCGATTGTCATTAAAGGGACAGTTCACCCAAACATTTACTCACTCACATGTCCCAAATCTCTATTATTATTATTATTCTTGTGCTGAACACAAAAAAAGATATTTTGAAGAATGTGCATCATAGCTGTACTTTGTAAACAGTAACTGGGGACAAGCAACTGTTTGGTTACCTACATTCAAAATTAGTTTGATGTTCAACATGTTTCATGTTAAAAAATAAAACAACTTGAGAGTGAGTAAATGACAGAATTGTCATTTTTGTCATTTTTGTAAGCTAATAAAACAAAACACAAAGGAAAATCACTCACTGCTCCTGACTGAAGAACTTTAATACAATTACTTTAATAAGAGTCAGTGTGTAATTTATGTATATAGTGTTTTATTTTTATATTTGTTAATTAAATTTCTTGAATGCTACTGATAAATACACCTACTGTACCTAAAAAATATATTTTTTAATTATTTGTTTTATTTATATTTTGTGTGTATTTGTAATATGTAGCCTATATTTGTTCTTTTTTTTTTAAATAGCAAAGATAACATTTTTGGCCTAAATATCTGCCATTCTTTTTATTTT